>JAZEWU010000051.1:2168398-2179911 GCA_036362915.1 Geotria australis | reverse complement strand
GGGGCTGGGGGCGGATTTGGGAGCGATGTAAACGAACCGATTGATTGTCGGCACCAGGGTGCATGATAATCGTGCTAAACCACTAGGGTTGGCACCTTTTACACAGACCAAACCTGGACATATTTGTTTGAAATCTCCACCCAGACCTGTTCACCAAGGGAGACCCTAGCAGGAGCGCTAGACTCCGGACCTGTTCACCAATGGAGACCCTAGCAAGAGCGCTAGACTCCAGACATTTTTTTTTTACCACCAAGGGAGACCCCTATCATGAATGCTAGACTCCAGGGGACATAGCTCTGGGATTCATTGAAACATGCAAACCCCTCCACCGTGATAAGGTTATAATCCATGGGATGCCATGGGACGGGGGGGGTGTTAGGGGTTACGATCCTAGATAATAATTCAGAATGAGTGGGGTTATCAAATGAGTCACTCGTAACAGCCCTATAATTCAATCAATATGACTAAAGCTTTGCTACATTAGGTGCTACCGATTTCCGCTCAGACCCATGAAAACTAATGGGGATGTGTCCCCGATTTCGTATTAATCTTGAAAATAAAACAAATTGGGCCGACGAGGGGTTTCAAACAATCCGAATTTTATTTTTAGGATCGATGCAGAAATATGATAGAACACGGAGCGGCGTCATATTTGAAAACAAATTTTAATTATCTTAATGAAATAATAACATTTACAGAATTGGATAAACACATGAAAGGTGTTCACATTTAATCAATTTCAATCCGAAAATACAAATGTGCAGAAAATAAAATCGGTCATCGGGCCTAGAAATAAAAAAATCGGATATCCAAAAACATTAATTCTGAAACTCATCCCTAAAGGTCAAAACCCGTTCAGTTTACGTCCTTAAACGAGTGCTGCTGGATAACACTGCTCTCGAATACCAATGTGCAATGAGCTCAAAATATATATTTCTATATGTGAAAAACCAAACGGAGCTCTGGTTGCATATGCTATTATCTAGTCCAGCCACCCGCATCTCCACCCATCACGCCCACCACCACCACCACCCCCACCTCTACCACCACCACCACCAACCCCCACCACCTCTATGTAGGGGCCATTCGTATGCAGGCCAGGCATATACTGATATGCCGGCCTACTGATGCATTCATTTATTCGCTCGTCGGGGTACAGGGTGGTCCAGATGTCTTGTGACCCCATTTAATTGACCCCTAGCATTGTTTTGTTCACTCGCTCGTTCATTTCTCTTGTGGATAACCCCTGCTTGGTTTTCTTTTTTCCGATTGCGTGTCGTTTGATATATTGCTCACATTACATTATACGCTGCGTTGGTATGGAATTTTTTTTTTTTTGGTCTCAGAGAGTTATATGGGGGTCACAACACATATGGGCCACGCTGGATATTGATATTTGCTTTGTAAAGCTGTTCGCAGTCTGGTAATGCACATCATATTATCACAATAATTGTTACAGCTAAACCTCAATTTAATGGATTAATAGCGGGGAAAGGGTGTCCAGAAGTCCATTTAACCCGGATGTTTATATGGCGATCTTATATACAGAGTAGTGATCATATCTTATAATAAACACCATTAAACAGAATAACACATGTATCTAATATCAGCAATAAAAACACTCACAAATACAAAATATCATCTCGATTATTTCCAACGCAGACCACTCTCTCGGATGGTATCCGTTGCTTCCAAAGTCCGTTGAACAGAGGTCCGTTAAACCGAGGTTTCCCTGTATTACCAACTATTTTTTTTGAAAAATGTGTGCAATGCTATTTTATTTGAAAAATGCGTGCAATGCTACGTGTGTAAACGTTTTTTTGTTGGTTGATTTAAATGTTGGTTATTTACGAATCTTGTATATATTTTGTATTATTGTCAGCAATTCGCATGCTTTTTGTGTCGCGGGAGTCGCCAGTAAAGAGCTTGCAAGCTCACTGGGTATTTTTCTGCTGTAATAATAAACATCTATCTATCTATCTAAACCAACGACACATCGCGCGTTGTCGCTTGTTAATTGGCGGAGTGGCCGCTCTGCGTAGGGGGGCGAGAAGAGAGGCCCCACGAGCGAAGGTGCCACGCGGCTGCGGTGACCCCTTGACCTTATCCCACGGTGCAGGTGCGCGTGGCCCGTGCGGGGGCTCGTGGTCCTTAAATGCCTCAAAGACTCCTGGACCACGGCTAATGGTGTTGCCCGGCTGCCTCTTAGCGGCACTCGCTCCACGGGAGGTGAGCTCGGGGTGAGTGGCGGGTAAGCTGCGGGGTGAGTGACGAGTGAGCGGCGGAGTGAGTGGCGAGGTGAGCAGCTCTGCGGTTAGCTACCGCGCTGGGATACAAACCTGGCGACCCGAACCCAGGACTGGTTCGGATGTCACGCACCATTGACGTGAAACATTACATTTACTATTTATTATTTTTACAAGTGTAGCAACTGCATATTTTGCCTGGTGGCTTCTGTGCCGCTAATTCGACGTCGTCTGAAGACAAACGCGCGCTGGAGAGTGTTACGTAACCCGCGCGTTGGCGCGATCCTCTCCCGGCCTCGTTTGACGTTTTATTACTTTATTTTACAAACGCTAAAGACCCGACGAAGATGAAATAACGTTAAAAAGAATACAAGTGCCGCCGCTGAATTATTTCAAGCACTCGATATTCCGCGAGGGTTATTTTTTTTTATTTTTTGACAAACCGCTCCGCCAATCGAGGCCCCTTCCATTTTGAGCCACCGCACTCGAACCACAATGGCAAAACGGCCGATATCATTTGCCTTTGTTTTATATGCGTTTTTGACAATGAGGGCCCAAGCGAATAGGTAAAAAAAAGACCTCTACCCCCCACGCCACGCACACACACACGCGTGAATTATTTAAATAATGTTGAATGTCCGTGCCTTGACAACAGAAACAAATGTAGTGCTTCTAACGGCAAGACTGAAAGGGATGACCCCTGACCCGTGGCCCCGTGACCCCGCGAATGCCAAAGTGACAGCTGGGGTGCAGTAACTTACTGCTGGAAGTCGCGAACCCGCACGGATGAATGTTGCTCCGCAAATCACCGGGGAACCGCCGCGCTTGGTCAGATCCGGGGTGAAAACGGTTTAATTGACCCCAACACACACTCCCGCACACTTTCTCGACGGTCATAGATACTCGATGGCGGGATTACATATAACACGGCGATCGTCGTCTGTCACAGGAGCTCGTTAGCAAGATGCGGCTGCGCAGATTTCCACCACGGTTGCATTTCTTTGGGCAGTGGCGCTGCCTCACTTTCTCTATCATGCCTCTCTCTCTCTCTCCTGCTTGACTCTCTCCTCTCGATCCCCTCTCTCTCTCTTCTAGAGCTTTCACTGATGCCTCGACGCACCGGGCTCTCCGTCTCTCCATTCTCATCTTCCCCCCTCTCTCTCTCTCGTCAGTTTTACCTTTTTTCATTCATTTTCAGAAACCGCTTAATCCTGTACAGGGTCGCGGTGAGCCGGAGCCTATCCCGGCAGACATAGGGCGCAAGGCATGGCTATACCAAGGACGGGACGCCAGTCCATCACAGGGCACCGGGGGCAATTTAGTCCGCAGGCCAATTAACCTATGCATGTTTTTGGACTGTGGGAGGAAACCGGAGCACCCGGCGAAAACCCACGCGGACACGGGGAGAACATGCAAACTCCACACAGAAAGGCACCCCGAGCCGAGATTCGAACCCGGGACCTTCTTGCTGTGAGGCGGAAGCGCTACCCACTACGCCACCGTGCCGCCCATAGTCAGTTTTACCGCTTTGTACAATTGCTATTATTGTCTACTGATGTCAGTTTTCACAGCTCGATTCACGGTGGTTGTTCTTCGGAGCTGTTCTTTCGGGATAGCCGTGTCACGGAGCGATCTCCGTCTCTCCCTCGCGACGTTTCACCTTCAGCGTGCGAGGCGAAACGTCTATCCCGAAAGAACAGCTCTGAAGAGCAACCGTCATCGCAATTCACGTTTGTTTTTCCTTTTAAGGCCGCGCGGCGTTATTAACGAACGGTGTTTATTTTTTTTATCGATTAGAATTTGACTAGATTGCACGTCTTTAATTCAGTCAAGACGCAGCAGCTGCACGCGTCCGTCCCACCAACGCTTGTGCCACTTTTATTTTCACGTCTTTAGACTTTGCGGGGGGGGGGAGACACAGCCCGACGTTTCCACGGTACTTAGAGAGTATTAGTCGTGATGTCTAAAGCGACAGAGATTCCGGTGTGTGTTCATTAGGATCAGTGGTCTCGCTGTAGGGATGGCGAGGGCCTTCACATGTTCTTCTGATTAGGCTCAAACCGCCCCGGGGAGCGTGGGGCCCAGTGGAGAGGCGCTTGTGGGGATCTCAGCGTCTCCTCTAGCTGGGCTTTGGTCACGGAGGGAGGCGCAGGAGGGAGGGAGTGAGACGGAGAAAGATGGGGAAGATGGGAGGGGGAGGGAGTGGGAGGGAGACGGGCCACTAGGTGGCGCTCGCGACCCACTGATGCATCGCGACCCACCGGTTGAGAACCTACAAGACAGAGAGACGGCAGCAGCATTCGACCGTGAAGGATGCCAACAGTGGACTGAGCATGGCTCACACTGACCTTAATGATGATATAAACACAAAAAGAACACTATCGCTCAACCGCTGGATTTGAACATAGACGCGGCTGTTCCGTTTACTTTTTTTTTTAAAGAACACGTGGGCGGCACGGTGGCGCGGTGAGTAGCGCTGCCGCCTCACAACAAGAATTTCCCAAGTTCGAATGCCGGCTCGGGTGCCATTTCGCGTGGAGTTTGCATGTTCTCTCCCCGTGTCCGCGTGGGTTTTCACCGGGCACTCGGGTTTCCTCCCACACTCCAAAGACATGCTGCTGCATAGGTTAATTGGTCCCGCGGACTAAATTTCCCCCCGGTGCCCTGTGATGGACCGGCGTCCCATCCTGGGTAAGAGCCCTGCCTTGCACCCTGCGTCTGCCGGGATAGGGCTCCGGCTCAAGCTGACCATCGTGCTTCGAAGAATCGCAAAGAAGAAGACCGTGACCCTGTTACAGGATTAAGCGGTTTCTGACAACGGACGTTTGGAGTGAATGGCGTCAACTTCTGCCGTCTCTCGGCGGAGAAAATAACAGAGGCAGGCGTGAAGATCAGACCGACAGATCAGGCCTCTGTGGCTGCGATTGCCCCTGGGGCAGGCCACAATTATAGCCCCCTTGTCCTTGGCGCAGCAAAATTACCCAAGCCAGCGGTAAGATTTCGCCTGGAGGCCGCCTGGAAAGTTTGCGGTTGCGTAAAGAGCTTGCAAGCTCACTGGGTATTTTTTCTGCTGTAATAATAAACATCCATCTATCTAGCTAACTTGTTGGCAGTTGCGTGCAACCTGGTTGCGATTGCGTGCAACGTCTTTCCAGTTGCGTGCAACTTGGCTGCAGTTGCATGCAATCTAGTGGGCGGGGGGGGCGGGAGGGCAGGACCGGTTCGGAAAATCGTCACCTGTGTTGGTGACCGGGAGCCGGAATCAAACTCGGCTGGCCAGGGTTTCTATCCCGACGCGCTAACCAGCCGAGCCACCGCTCCCCATCTCACCGCTACACTAGCGCGTTTGTTAATAATAATAATCTACTATTGTAACGCGCGCATTTTCTCCGGGCGCGTTGCACCCGTTGATTCGGAGGCGCGGAGCCCTGCTCAGTCGCATGAATCCTGTAAAGAGCCTTGCAAGCTCACTGGGTATATATATATATTGCCGTAATCAGACACATAAACAGGTCAGGCGAGCCCTTTCCTTACCAATCCCCTCGCGACGTTAAGGGCGTCTCAAGGAAAAACCACACACATTAATTGACTACGCTCGGCGTGAGTCCAAATTAAGAAGTCGTGGCGATGCGGGGGTGGGGGTGGCCCACTGTCTTCACAATCCACTGCCCACACCTGCCCCAGCGGGGAAGCACCGTCGTTAAGTCTTGTTAAGTGAATAGGAGCGAAGTGGCTGTGTGCGAGCGAACGAGTCCGCGTGGCATCTGCTATCAGTCAACAACAAACAGCTCGCGTCGGAGGTTCTGTGAAGACAAAGGCGGCCGGGCGTGGTGCTGGCCACCCACTCCCCTCGTGTGGCTCGTCGGTCTCTGCTCTCGTGTCGTGTTGTTCTGCCGAGCTGAAAGACAACGATGTCCAGAGGCTGACCATCGTGCTTCGAAGAATCGCAAGGAAGAAGATAGGTGCGCGCTCACGGCACTTGACCCTACAAGTCCGTTAAGGCTATACGGGGGATCTTTGTGTGTGCGTGCGTGTTGGGGATGGAGAGTGGGCGGTAATGAGCCATCACGTTGTCGCTCTGCCGTCGCCATCACCGAATCTCACGCAGATTCGGGAAAAAAACCGCCTCTTCCCCCACCGCCGCTGTGCGAACAGAGTTAGAACATACACACCGCCAGGACATTTTGGAAGAGGCGCGAATACCCACACTTTACCCCACCGCGCGACCTGCCGATTGACTGTGTGTGTGTGTGAACTAGGTTGTACGGGAGCTTTACATTACAGTACAGTTTTAATAATAATACATTATAATTTTACAAAGGTATTAATTCGACGAGAGAACGACTCCAAGGCGTAGCGAGGAAAGCGCAGAGAGGCGGAGGAGGCAGCCAGGCGGTTTGCCGGCTGCCTCATTGCCACACACCGCTTCCTATATATTATGATGTTATCGGTCAACTAATTAATGAGTGGTGTTTTTTTAAGTTGTGGGAGGAAACCGGAGAAGCCGGAGGAAACCCACGCAGAACAGGTGGAGAGAACACACAAACTCCACACAGAAAGGCGCCCAAGGCGGGATTCGAACCGCCTCGGACAAGACCATTATTTCTGTGAGACGCGTGTGTTACAACTGCGCCACCCTGCCGCCCTAATATTGCACTCAAAATTACGACAAACACAACACTACGCAATGCAGGAAATGGGATCTAAGCGTTGCTTACAAATGAGTGGGATATAGGGTTGGTGTTGCGTTATAAACCTTCTACACCTCAAGGCCCACTTGACTCTGGTCTCCACGGACCACTAGGTGGCGCTCACGGTCCACTGATAGGTCACAACCCCACCGGTTGTGAATGCCGGGGTTGCGCGCGCGGGGGGGGGGGGGGTCACAGGACATCTGGACCACGCTGTATCATCATCAACTTCGAAACAATATCTGACAGAGAGAGGGGTCGAGAAGCGGTGTGGGGGGTGGTGGAGGGGTGGTGGTTCAGACATTCAGACAGGGGCAAGCCGAAGCTTGCAGGGCGAACACACTCGGGTTATATATATATTCCGTGCCACTCAATAGCTCCGTTGAGTGGAGTGCATCTGCGCTGCAGCGTGGAGCCGTGGAGGGTGAATTAATGAGCGGCCGAGGCTTCTGCCGCCGCCGCCGCCGCTGCTGCATTTCATTAACGGCGAACAAACGAACGTACGTCCTTAATTAGTGAATTGATTGCGAAAAAATGAGACGCAGGGGGGCCCCTCTTGTCGGCTGAAGTGGCCGCGTGAGTGGAGCGGGTGCTGCCGGACAACCCCAACACCCCACCTCGCCCGCCGCCTAGGCCTTCATAGGTGCTCGCTAACGGCACTTGACCCTACAGTCGGCGCAGGCTATACGGGGGACCTTTTTCTTTGTCCGTGTGTGTGTGTGTGTATGTGTTGGGGGGAGCGGTGGCTCAGTAGTTGGCGCTCTGGGCGACAAATCTGGCAACCCGAGTTCGATTCCCGCTCACGGCCAACACCAGTGACGTTTATTTTCTGAACCGGTCCTGCGCCTCCCCTAGGTAGACTCGGCCTCTAACGAGTACCTACCTGGTGCGGTGTGTACTCATCGCCACTAGGGCGACAAAGGCAGCCGGGCGTAGTGCTGGCCACCCACCCCCTCTCGTCGTGCGCCTTCGTAATAATAATAGCATTTTATAGAGCTCCTTTCACCCGAGGGTCACACATCGCTGCACAAGGGCCGCGGAGAGAACGGCATGTCAACAACGAAAGAAAAACAACCAATAAAAACCAAAGCAACAAAAAATAAATGATTAATGCTGCTCGCGAACGGCACTTGACCTTACAGTCGGCGCAGGCTACACGCGGGGTAAACACGGAGGGGGAAACCTTTGTCTTTGCCTTTGCAGTGGTGAGTTTTTTTTTGCCCGGCGCGTCAAAAAGGAACGCTCCCGGGGTTCGAACGCGCGCGGGTTCAACTCGCGGTCATGTGTCGTCACGACCGACGCCGGTTCGTCGCGTCTATTTATCAGCCGCGGTGCACGGGGCCGTCGTTAAAGATGATCATCGTCATTGAAATGGCAACCGGGTCGACTTAGAGTTAGGCGGTTCAGGCGCCAGAACGCGTAACCGTTCAATGGGTTCAATGTTGTATCTCTTGTCATAAAAAAAAAATGTGTTGCTGATTTACCGTTCTCGGTCGTTGTTGACATGTCGTTCTCTCCGCAGCACTGTGCAGCGCTTTGTGACCCTTGGGTGAAAAACGCTCTATAAATGCTATTATGATTATTATTATCGTCAGCGTTTTTGTCGTCAAGTCGTCACTCAGTTGAATCGCAATCGTTTATATCCGCTGGCCGTCAGGGCGGGCTTGGGTCGCAAGGTTTGTTGCTCCGAAAGCACCGCTAGATGGCTAGAGTCGATATGAGTCTCTGTGTGTCTCTATCAGTCTCTATGTGTCCATCCATTTTCTAAACCGCTTGTCCTGGTGAGGGTCGCGGTGACAGCAGACCAAGGAGAGTGGACCAGACATCCCTTTCCTCAGCAACAGATTCCAGCTCTTCCTGGGGGGGGGGATTCACAGCCGTTCCCAGGTCTCTATGTGTAATTGTCTTTTTTGTTGGTGGTTGATAAAAATGTTGGTTATTTATGAATCTTGAATATATTTTAATTGTTGTCAGCAATTCACATGTTTGTCGTGGCGCAGGAGTCCCGTAAAGAGCTTGCAAGCTCACTGGGTATTTTTCTGCTGTAATAATAAACATCTGTCTATCTGTGAGTCTCTTTGTTGACATGCCGTTCTCTCCACAGCCCTGTGCAGCGCTTTGTGACCCTCGGGTGAAAGGCGTTCTATAAATGCTATTTTTATATGACTCTCTATGAGTCTCAGTGTGTCTCTACGTGTCTCTGTGTGTCTCTATGGCCCTCTATGACTTTCTATGTGTCTCTATGTGTCTCTAACCCAGCGTTGTTTCTCAAAAGCACCGCCAGATAACGGTGGCGCGATTAGCTCTGAGCCGAGAGAACATCCACACAGCTGATTGGCCGGATCCTCTGCAGAGTTACGGCCAATAGAAACACTCGCAGAATATGGAACGACACCCCAACTATCGCAATATAAAATATTATCAAAGTTTGTAGTCACGATCATCATCATCGCTCAATCTTTTTGATCGATTGATTGAGTCATTTTCGTTGTCATGGAGTGCGTTTCACAATCGTAAAAATACGATGACGTGCTTTTGGATAAAACCCTAAAACAACTTGACAGAGACTCGCATTAAGAGCAGGATTAGGAAGGCTTACACAACAATACAAAGATCCCCCGTATAGACCTTAGCAAGCTGTAGGGACATGCTGTGGCGAGCCCCTATGAAGGCCGACGCGGCACAGCGGGGGGTGGGTGGCCAACACCAGGCTTGGCCGCCTTTGTCTCCCGATGGCAATGTTTACACACCGCAGAAGGTACTCATTTGAGGCTGACCTAGGAGGCCCAGGACCGGTTCAAAAAATGGTCACTGATCTTGGCTGTTAACAGGATTCGAACTCGGATCGCTAGTAACCACTGTAACCCAGCGCGCTAACCACTGAACTACCGCTGTTCCAACACACACGTCGCGATCCCTGTCAGGTAGCACTTGGTATTGCCTGCGAATTCTACCAAACACTTCGAGGCCGAGGAGCTGAAAGACAACGATGTCCAGAGGCTGAACCATCGTGCTTCGAAGAATCGCAAAGAAGAAGAAGACCCACACACACACTCGTTTAACCACAGACAAGCACACTCTCGCACAATACTTTGTCATTCTCTGTAATTGGTTTAATAATTTCACGAAACGCTAATCTGCTCGTCCTATGTAATTCGCTATCATTGGTTATTTTCGTTCGCCTTTAATAATGAGACGATAGTTTTTTGCTGATCGGCACGCGTCGGTTTATCGCGAGAATTAAAAGCGAGGAAAGGAAACACGCGTCGAAAATTAAACCGGTGGCACGTTTATAGAATTAGGCTACGCGCAACAACTGCCGAATTGATTTAATTGGGCCGAGTTTAATTGGGTAGATGTTTCTTAAATGTTGTATTTCACTTCTTCGTCGTTGTCATCGTCACCAAACATCAACATTGATCATCCCAAAACAAAAAAAACCCCAAAAAAATTGTTGCTGATTTTCCGATATGCCGTTCTCTCCACAGCTCGGATTATATATATATATAAAAAAAACCAAAAATGTTTTGTTACTGATTTTCCGTTCTCTGTCGTTGTTGACATGTCGTTCTCTCCACAGCCTTGTGCAGCGCTTTGTGACCCTCGGGTGAAATGCGCTATATAAATGCTACCATTATTAGTATTATTATTATCGGCATCATCCACCACTGCCGGAACTACTCACGACCATCTATACATAATCGATATATAACGGAGCAAGTGTTTTTTTTACGTCCCTACTATAAGGGTACCGGGTTCGAAGTCTTCACAATCACACATTTTATCTGAACAACACCGAAGTTGCTGTGTCTAATTTCAACTTCACTTCCCACGTATTAGTGACGTCACCACAGCGCTTGTGCCAGGCTATGTGCACTTTCAGGCCACGGTGAAGTATCGAAGGCTGGCTGACATGAGGACACGGGACAGACCCTTGTGTTATGAATTGACTGAGATTACTGGCAGGTGCACCACCACCTGTGCTCCCCGCTGCGCCAACTTGTTGTGTTTTATCCGCCCGGCGCTCCGCTCGTTGTTGTGAGCGTCGCTCCTCCGCCCTCCGCTGTTGTTGGAGGGTGACCGCCTCCAACTGCCCAGTAGCGTCCTTCACGAACCTCCTGCATAGAGGTCGATCTTGACATCGGCAAGTCCCCTTGGTTCCACATCATTCTGTACCGCATCAGTCCATCTCTTCTCCAGCCCGTGCCGCGCCCGTTTGGCCCCCTCTATCCGGCCAAACAGAAGCAGCTTGGGCATGCGGTGGCTGGGCATGCGGGCTACACGACCCAGCCAACGCAGCCTCGCCTGCCGGAGGAGCTCACCGATGGGACTGTGTCCAGATATTTCAATGGTCTGCGAGCTCCACACACAATTTGATCTGGTTAATTCCAGGATTGGATCGTAGGCAGGCCAGTTTCAATGTGCGGAACTGGCGCAGATGTTCCTTCAGAGGGGTCTACCACCGCCACCGCCACCACACACCACCGGGACCACCAACTCACCATCAACACTCATCAAGCTCCGCACCGCGAATATTAAACACTCACCGCCACGCGCCCAGCACAGCTCACTCTCC
>JAZEWU010000051.1:2010071-2021192 GCA_036362915.1 Geotria australis | reverse complement strand
ACGTGTCGTTTCTTGCAACGTTCCAGGGCTGGAATGAAGTTGCTGCCCGAGGCGGTTCGATTCCAGCCTCGGGCGCCTTGCTGCGTGGCGTTTGTGTGTTACAACCTGCCCCCGTGTTCTGCGTTGGTTTCATCCGGGTGCTCCGGTTAGATGAGATTGCACGTTTGCCGTGTCTCAGGAATCCCGCTTGCAGAGCTGGCAAGCGCACTGGGTATTTTCTGCTGTAATAATAAACATCGACATGTAGTAATAATAATAATTTTACATTTATAAGGCGCACATATTCATTCACTGTCGAAGGTACTCATTCGACGAGAGAACGACTCAGCGGCGTAGCGAGGAAAGCGCAGAGAGGCGGAGGAGGCAGCCAGGCGGTTTTTGCCGGCGCCATATTGCCACACACTGCTTCTTTTTTTAAGTATTGGGAGGAAACCGGAGAACACTGAGGAAACCCACGCAGAACAGGGGGGAGAACACAAACTCCACACAGAAAGGCGGCCGAGCCGAGATTCGAACCCGGTGCCTTCTTGCTGTGAGGCGCAGATGTTACCACTGCAGCCCTCTGTGTTGTTCGATCTCTCTACCCTCGACGCGGCTATCTCGAAAGAGTAATCTGGGGTGGAGAGCACCATTCTCAACCATTCCCGAATGTTACTTATTACCACTGACGGCAAAAACCCGAAGCACAAGGTCATCAAAAAATAGACGCTCTACTTTGAATGTCCTGTGTTCATTGAAATATTTCACTTAAAGCGCCGCTCCTGACATCAGAACTCCGACGAAGCACGGCGGATTTTGTTCACGTCAAAACATTTTCAATTTGTGATGCCCGCGCGTCCGATATTTTTTTTTGCAGACCGTCGACAGAAAATTTCCATAACCGCAGCGACGAGCGGTTTTTTTTTTAGTGACGCTCTCTTCAGCGGTTGTGATTTCTGTTCCAATTGTTTCACCGGTTCCTGGGTTATCCCCGCACACGCTGGTAATCAGCGCGCAACAGTTTTAAGACTTCTTGCTACACCGAAGTAATGTACTGACAATTGCTTTTCAAAGCTGTTCTTTCGGGATAGCCGTGTCACCGAGCCCTCCCCCGGTGAGCTTGCAATCTCTTGAAGCGGAATTCCCACGATACAACAGTGGCTTCTGTCTCAAAGACTGGCTCATATAGCTAACAATGACTCCTGTCTCAAACACTCGATATTATCTCATGTTATATCATTGTCAGAAACCGCTTAATCCTGTGCAGGGGTTTGGTGAGCCAGAGCCTATCCCGGAAGACACAGGACGCAAGGCAGTGCTATATCCTAGATGGGACGCCAGTCCATCACAGGACACCGGGTGCAATTTAGTCCGCAGGCCGATCAACCTATGCAGCAGCATGTCTTTGGACTGTCGGAGGAAACCGGAGTGCCCGGCGAAAAAAAACCCACGCGGACGCGGGGAGAGAACACGCAAACTCCACACAGAAAGCCGCCCGTGCCGAGATTCGAACCCGGGGTCTTCTTGCTGTGAGGCGGCAGCTCTACCCACTGTGCCACCGTGCCGTCAAAACGACGACAACTCCGGTTAAATCCGTCGCAATCTCAGCAACCGCAGCAATCATCCGTTCCGCTCACCGCACACCCCACCCCCCTTCCCCGCCTCACCGACCACCTCTCGGCCTCCTCCTCCTCCTCCTCCTGCAGACACCCCGTCGGTGCTGTTCGGCGTTCTGGGCCTCCTGGCGCTGGTGCTGACCCTGTCTCTCACGGCCTTCGTGTGGGTGTGCTGCCAACGCTCGGCGCCGGCTCAGCGCCGGCCGGGCTCGTGCGGCCGCGCCCGCACCCCCTACCGCTTCGTGCACATGCTCAAGAGCGCCCACATCTACCCGGACACGCTGGGCGGACGGCGTCACCCGCTGGCGCCCAAGCAGCGGCCCCGGGAGGACAGCCCGCGACGCGGCCCCGGGGCCCCGGAGGCCGCCGACGAGACCGCTTCGGCCGAGAAGCGCGGCGGAGGAAGCCGCCCGGCCGATCTGGGCACCCTCGCCTTCTCGCTGCGTCGCGACGAAGCCAGGGACGCGCTGCTGGTCCACGTGAAGGACGCGCGCGGTTTGCCGCCGCCGCGCGCCGGCTCCGACGGCGACGACCGGCCGGCCGGGCCCGCCGACAGCGGGCCCGACATCGGCGACACGCGCGTGAAGCTCGTGATCCTCCCCGAGCGTCGCTACAGGGCGCAGACGCGGCTCCTGCGCGCCACCAGAGACCCCGTGTTCGACGAGACGTTCGCCTTCTACGGCCTGAGCGCCGCGCAGATGGAGGGCGCCGAGGTGAGCCTCGCCGTGCTCAGCTTCGGGCGCTTCTCGCGGCGCGAGGAGGTCGTCGGCGAGGTGACGGCGCCGCTCGCCGGCGTCGCCGACGCCGCGCCGGCCGAGGTCGAGGTCCGGCGGAGGATCGTGCCGCGGGACGCGCAGGTAACGGCCGCGGGGGCTCGCGGCGATTCGGTTCGAATCGACTTTTTATTTTATCATCGTTTAAGGAAGCGGCGGCCATCTTAGGGGACCGCTGGCAGATTTTTGCCGCTCTTAAGATTGCCTGTTTCACGACCTTTCAGTGTATTCGAAGCGGCACTAATCATTTAATTTTTGCTGCTTTGGTTTTTTGATTAGTTGTGTTTTTTCTGTCGTTGACGTGCCGTTCTCTCCGCGGCCCTTGTGGCAGCGCTTTGTGACCCTCGGGTGAAAGGCGCTATATAAATGCTATTATCATTATCAGTTCTGCCCTGTGTACAGGGCATGTAGAGCATCAAAATGCCGGTTTCTCTCAGACCCCCGGTGTTGGCTTATACATGGACTGGACCACAAGAGCAAGAGATTAAATATACTAGGATTAAAAAATAAATAAACGATTTTTTTTATATATATTTACAAGTTAAGCTGGGGGTGATGACCCCTCTCTCTAGTTTAACTCCCAGCTCGCTAACGTCGGGCTCGATTCAAACGGTCGGATAGATGTTTGTACTGAGGTAAGTTTTCACGGCTCGATTCGTGATTGTTGACTGTTCAGAGGTGTTGAGCTTCCTCCAAAGCTCAACGTAACGCAGTAAGAAAAATAACGTTAGTTATTTATCTAGCTCTTCAGAGCTCTTCCTCGCAGGGAGGGAGAGATAGAGAGAGCGCATATTGACACAGCTATCCCGAAAAGAAGGTCTTTGCAGAGCAAGCATCATGAATCGAGCCGCGCAAATCCACATCGATTAAAGCCAGCGTGTATATTTCACGCGGCGCTTACGTTTTTCTGCTTTGCGACTCATCCTTCAGACGATTCAAAACCTCGCGTACCCGACGGCTGACATCCCATCTCATCTCCCGCCCGCACATCTCTCACTCCGTCCATCATCGCGTCCCGCGGACAGCATTTGCTCACGAGCAGCGATAAGAGACACACCGCGCTCTGAACCCGGCCACCCGGGTTCAAATCCCGGTCACGGCTAACGGCCGAGGCTGAGTTGTGGCATAACCTATCCTGTCATCTCGTTCACCCTCCTTCACAAACTGTGTAGGGTCGAGTGCTGTTAGTTAGCAGCTATGAAGGCGCACAGACACAAGGCGCACGCACACAAGACAAAGATCCCCCGTATAGTATTCACAGACTTTAGGGTAAAGTGCCGTCGGCGAGCAACTACGAAGGTCGACACGGCACGCGAGGGGGTGGGTGACCAGGAAGGCAGGGCTATGCCCAGGATTGGACGCCAGTCCATCACAGGCCACCGGGGGGCAAATTAGTCCGCAGGCCATTTAACCTAAGCAGCAAGCATGTCTGCGGACTGTGGGAGGAAACCGGAGTGCCGGGCGAAAAGCCACGCGGACACGGGGGAGAGAACGTGCAAACCGCACGCAGAAAGGCACCCGGGTCGAGATTCGAACCGGGTGGCCTTCTTGCCGTGAGGCGGTGGTGTTCCTCACCGCGCCACCGTGCTGCCTTGCCGCAAAACAGTACGGCATAAAAAATGTAAAGCGGCGGATAAAATATGGATGTGTTTCGCTGGAGGCGGTGGGTGGATGTTCGTGGAACAGCGGCGTACACCCACCACCTCCCTCTCAGGACAAATACAAGTCATCTTCCTCTGATGAGCCGGAGCCTCTTGGCTGCTCGAGTAAACAAATCAGCTGCCGCCGTTGCTGCATTGGTGCACGGTAATACTCGCTTGCGCCCTGTGCCTGCCGGGATAGGCTCCAGCCTCTGGGTGCAAGGTAGACACATGCGGCAAGGTTGTTGAGGCGCTAGACCATCGCAGGGGGACTGAAGGTGATTTTGTTGGCGGGACAATCTGGCTGTGATCGGCCAGTTTAATTAATGTGTGTGTGCGTTTGAGTTGTGCGAGCAAACTGCAGAACCCGAAGGAAACCCGCGCAGAACAGGGGCGGGGTGGGGGGGTACAGAACACACAACACGCCGCTGAGAAAGGCGCCCGAGTCGTGAATCCAACCGCTTCAAGACTCACCAGTGGGTCCCAGACCATCGGTTGTTAGACCACCAGTCGGACAACCAGTGCGTGGTTTCCTAACCACCGGTCCTGTTCCGCTGTCCGAGTGGCATCTCCGTTCTCTCCGTCTCCGCGACGTTTCGCCTCCCACGTTGGAGGCATCTTCAGGCGTTAAATGATTCTCTCCTTTCTCTCCGTCTCCGCCGTATCTCCTATCAGCACGGGCGGAGGAGCCATCTGTCTCCCTACGCGACCTTTGCCCGCGCTATAAATTGCAAACCGTCCCGCCTTATTTCTCTCCCATTATTTTTTCCAAATAATTCCGACAGTTCCGCTCACGACGGCAGAGAAGCATTTAACCAGTGGTATCGTTTATGTTGGGTTCACTCGCACGTTCGTTGCATCGCAGGAATCCCGCTTCCAGAGCTTGCAAGCTCGCGGGGGTTTATTTTTTATTCCTGCTGTAATAGTGAACATCTATCCATCGGAGCCACGGTGTTAGAGACAGGAGCCAGTGTTCTATACAGCAGTCAGTGGTTATACACAGCAGCCGGTGTTAGGGATAGGAGTCGGTGTTAGAGACAGGCGCCAGTGTTAGGGATAGGAGCCGGTGTTATATACAGGAGCCAGTGTTAGAGATAGGGGTCGGTGTTAGAGACAGGAGCCAGTTTTGTATCGTAGGAATTCTGCTTCCAGAGCTGGCAAGCTCGCAGGGTTATTTTCTGCTGTTAAAATAAACATATATATTTATCCATCGTTTATCTAAACAGCCGCACACTTAACGCCTGAAGATGCCTCCAACGTGGGAGGCGAAACGTCGCTCAGTGACACGGCTATCCCGAAAGAACAGCTCTGAAGAGCAACCATCACGAGTCGAGCCGCGTAAACCTACACCGGTGCAGTCGATTATGTTACGGAATTGAAACAAAAAGTAAAGAATAAAATCAAATCAAGACTATCGAATGAAAGATAGTAAGGTTGTTAAATTGTGAATCCGTGAAGTGCGCACCACACCATCCCGTTTTCCTCCCGGACATCAAACATTCATCACATTTGAAATATCCATGAGCGGAGACATTCATGTACACCGTCATGTCAAAATCAGCGACGGATCTCAAAGAAATTGATTCAGAAACTGATTTATTTCATTTTCACGTAAGGGGCGACGGGTGGGTGTGTGTGTGCGTGTTTTTATTAGGGAGCAGTAGCTGAGTGGTTAGCACGCTGGGCTACAAACCTGGCGACCCGAGTTCGAAATATAGACTATGTGTACAGACGATAGACTGTATGTATAGACTGTAGAGAGAGGGAGAGCCCTCAGTGACACGGCTATCCCAACATAACATCTTTATGGGAGCAATTCTCACGCACCGAGCCACGACTATCCTTCTTCCGTCGTTATATTTGTTCACGGACAGCCACGCCTTGCGCCGTGTGTCTGCCGGGATAGGCTCCGGCTCACCGCGACCCTGTCCAGGATTAGGCGGTCGCTGGCAATCGACGAATGAATGAATGAATGAACGTCGTCTCGTTGTTGTAGAAATCTGCGGGACTCGGAGAGATGCTGGTGTCGCTGAGTTTCGCTCAAGACGACAGCCGCCTTGCCGTGGCCATAGTGAAGGCGCGAGGTCTTCACAAGAGGGACTCCAACTCATCGCTGGGTACGTTTCATGATAATGATAAATACAATCTCTAACACGCCGCACATTTTTTTTTATTCAATTTGTAACAGAGCTATATAATTCTTCCAGATTAAATCGAATCTGACTGACTGACTCCCATCTCCTACGCTGTGTAGAGGGTAGGGTGGGGGACCGGAGCCTATCCCGGCTGACACAGGACGCAAGGCAGGGTTATATCCGTGACGGGACGCCGGTCCATCGCAGTTCACCGGGGGAAAATTTAGTCAGCAGGACAGTTAACCTAGGCAGCAGCAAGGCTTTGGACTGTGGGTGGAAACCGGAGTGTCCGGCGAAAACCAACGCGGAAAAACATGCAAACTCTGTACAGAAAGGCGGCACCCGAGCCGGGAGTCGAACCGGGGAACCTTCTTGCCGTGATGCGGCAGTTATCCTCCGTGCGCCACCATGGCGCCTGATTATAAATTCAGAGAATACAACAGGAAAGAAAAAAAACCACCCCACAATAGAACAGAAAAACACAAAAGTGCAACGATTCTAAACGAACTAAAATGTCAAATGCCACCAAATGCCATCGTCTGCACAGCCCCGACAAGAGTCGATTTATTGCAGCCGCGTCGCGTTTTCTCAAAGGAGATTAATCCAAACGGATAAGCAATGTTTAGTCTGTGCTGAAGTGCTTATAGAGTAAAAGTTAGACCTGAATTAATACGGATAATTGGCCACAGACGTGAGTTGAATGCGTTGTGAGAATGTTAATATCGGCCGTGTCTCGTTGCTCTGAGATCTTAACACGGTTCCCCAAACTCCGTATTGAGACATAATATTATATTTTATTTGGTTTGGTCACGTAGCAAACGTGGCGGGAACTCGCCTCCACCCGACACCCCTAAGTCGACTCAGCCTCGAATGAGTACCTATCACGGGTGTGTAAACATTTTCACCGACTCACAACAAACCGACCGAGCAGGGCTCCGCGCCTCCGAATCAACGGGTTGCAACGCGCCCGGTGAAAATGCGCGCGTTACAACAGTAGATTATTATTATTGCAACTAGTGAGCCAAAGGCGGCCGGGTGTGGTGCTGGTCACCCACCCCTTAATAATAATAATAATAGCATTTATATAGCGCTTTTCACCCCAGGGTCACAAAGCGCTGCACAAGGCTGCGGAGAGAACGACATGTCAACAACGACAGAAAACGGAAAATCAGCAACAATTTTTTTTTGTTTTTTTATAAATATATAATCCGAGCTGTGCCGTATCGATTTCATAAGTGCTACTCGCTAACAACACTTGACCCTACAGTCTGTTAAGGCTATACGGGGGCGGGGCGGAGGGGATCTTTATCTTTGTGTTTTAATCGCGCGGGTAATTTCGAACGAGTCAAAATCGTTTCACGGCATTAAACTGTAATCTCGAACGCGGGATTGGATTTGCATGAGCAATTCTTTCCCGTAAGTCGTTGTCTCCTTTACGCGAAAGTAATTTTGTCTAAGGCGCAAAAAATCGTTGCCCTAAATATTTCCATCAGGCTGACTTCAAGTGCGACCAAAGGACAGCCGCAAAAAGTCTGGGCGCGATTTATTACAGGTTTTTTTTTGTTTTTTTCCCCAGAAATCGGTCGCGTAAAACAACCGCTCGCCTCGTTTTGCCGGCGCAATCCATTCCTAGTTGAAACAGGCAACAAAATAGCATATTTTTTTTAGACCTCGGGAAGTGAAAAAACAAAATTATATACGTAGCAAAACTAGAACTGATGGAACCAATCAGCGGCTGGAATTAAGTTTTTCACTGCTCTGACGTGTCAGGTAATCTCGATCCTTATTAAAATTCTGATTGGTGCAGGGTGTCATAACATTGCGGCAGTAACGCGCCTTGCAAATTTCAAATCGTTGGAAACTGAAATTTTTTTTTTTCCTGCATAACGGTCAATTATACCGTGAGATAGAAATCCACCGTGGAAGGCGAGATACATTACCCGCCAAAATGTTTTTTTTATGGGGGGGTGTGGGTGGGTGGGAGGTGGGTTGGAGATGTCAGCACCCCCCCTCGCCCGTCCTGATAATGGTACGTCCCACGTTTCTATATGTTTACCCCTCAAGTAAAGTAATATTGGTACAGCACTCTGTCACAGACTAAGAGAGAGAGAGAGTGCACCGGTTGCACGATGAACACAAGCATGTTAAATCGCCACTCATTCAGTTCAGGGTCTCAGATTAAAGTGTAGTGACGGGAGCCAGCGTTAGCGACAGGAGCCAGCGTCGTATCGCAGTAAATCCCACTTCCAAAGCTTGCAAGCTCATAGTGTATTTTCTGCCGTGATAACAAACATCTATCTACGCACCGGGGATCAAGATAGAAGCGTTCACGTCGCGATCCCTGTCAAGTAATACTTGGCATTACCTGCAAATTCTACCAAACACTTCGAAGCCGAGGAGCTGAAATACAACGATGTCCAGAAGCTCAACAACAGATGCCAGAAGCCCCTCGGTCCGGAGCAAGAAGAGAGGCCAACGCCCGCCTTTTTTAAGGCCAGCACTGACTATTATATCTCTAAATGTTCAAGGGCCGTCTGCGACTAAAGAAGAACTTGTTGCAATGGGGAAACCGTCGTATAACCATCATGACGCTTCGAAGAATCGAATCGAATTCGAATCTACCCCCACCGCTCCATCTGACCCTACCCCTCCGACGTCGCTGACACTGCCGTGCTGTGCCCGTGCTGTGCCCGTGCTGTGCCCGTGCTGTCCCCGTGCTGTGCTATGCCGTGCCCGTGGGCGACAGACACGTGCGTGAAGGTCACCGCCTTCGCCGGCACGGAACACCTCTTCACCGGCAAGGCCCGCGGGCGCCGAGCCTCTACCGTGGCCGTGTTCAACCAGTCGTTCGAGGTGGCGCTGGGCGGCGGCGGCGGCGACCCGGAGCTGGTTTTGCTCCTTCACGCGGCCGGCGACACGGTGGAGCAGGAGGAGGAAAATCGAGCGGCCGAGCCGGGTGGAGAAGCGGGCGGTTCGGGGTTGCCGTTGCTCGGCCGCGTCGTGCTGGGCGCCGGGGTTGTGTCTCCCCGTGCCCGGCAGCATTGGCAGGAGGCGCGGGCTGGGGCTGGTGGGGAGGAGGAGGCGGGCAAGCCCATCGCTCGATGGCACGCGTTGCAGCCCTGCTAGGGGGGCTGCGTGTTGTTAGCGTGCCGTCGCCGGTTTGGGGTTGTTGAAGGGCTGTTTGTGGATTGCCGTGTCGCGTGAGAGCTCCATCTCTCAATCTCTCTATCGCTTGCTGGCTGGTGTGTGCTTCGTGATGGAGGCATCCTCAGGCGTGGCGGAGACGCGGGTACTCGGAACTCTGATGATGCCTCCAACGTTGGAGGCTGTCTCGGAACGCCTGATGAGACTGCGTCAGAACGTCTGATGGTGTCTCTCTAACGTGTTGCGAAGGAAGCAGAGAGAAGGAACACTCGACACGGCTATCTCGAAAGAGCAGCTGTTGAGAGCAATTCTCATTTTAGGGGTAATGGCAGAGGGGAAAGTAAGCCGGTACGGTCCGCGTACCGGCAAGAAAGTGGCCGAAACCTTCAGTATAAACAGGGGTTGTGATCCGACCGTATCGGTAAGAGGTTAAACTTACTTTCACCACAGCTTGTCGGGGTGATGATGATGAAAATTGCTCTGAAGAGACAGCCGTATCGAGCGTTCCTCCTCTCTCCTTCGCGACGTTTCGCCTCCCACGTCGGAGGCATCCTCAGGCTCCAACGTGGCAGGCGAAGCGTCGCGAGGGCGAGAGAGTGAGATCGCTCGACACGGCCATCCCGAAATAACAGATTTGAAGAGCAACCATCGTAATGATGAAGCACAACGTTTGGGGAGCGTATTATACAAAGGTACGTCTTATAGTCCGGGTTTTATTTTATGGTATTAACAAGGCGAGGCTGGGTCTGTCCCGTGACCTCCTGTCCGCGAGCCTTCGACGCTTCACGTGATAGCCTCAAGGTGCATATGGCCTGGCACAAGCGGCGTGGTGACGTCGCCGTCACTTAGTGGCGAATGGCGGTTGTTGTTGTTGGGGGTGAAAACTCGCTCCGCTTTTAAAGATTTACAAGCTTTTTAAAAGAATAGCAATGCATAACGCGTGGCACATTTTCGTTCAATTCCGAAGGTATTCGTTCGAAGAGAGAACGACTCAGAGGCGCGAGGCGGGAATCGAACCGCCTCGGGCAGGACCTTCTTTCTGCACGGAGGCACTGATATTACCACTGCACGGCCACCCCGCATCACGCTGTCTCGCCTGCATCTGTGATTGTTGCTCTTCAGAGCTGTTGGAAGCATCTGATGATGTTTCCAACGTGGGAGGCGAAACGTCGCGAGAGAGCTGGAGAGAGAGAGGGAGATCGCTCGACGCTGCTAGCCCGAAACGACATCTCTGAAGGAGCAACTATCGTGAATCGAGCCGTGAAAACCGACACCAGTTCGGCCTGTGTTTGTCCGCGGAGGACTTTAATCAGCGGTTCGCACCAACTGACGGATCAGCCGTCGCAAGGGTAATTTATTCCACAGCTTTGTGTCTCTCGAGATATTTTTTTTTGGCAAATCAATTTTGGCCGCTTTTCAATCGAGCGGCGCCCTAATAGCGACACTGGCTGTACACGAACGTTCTGTTCGCGTTGTGCGGTCCGTGTACGAGAGTCATCGTCACCGACAGACACAGATGGTGCCGACAAGCCTCGTGACATCCGAACCTCGTACAGAGAGAAGGTCCAACCCGAGGCGGTTCGATTTCCGCCTCAAAAATTGGCTCGTATATCTAACGTTGGCTCCTAACCTTAACACTGGCTGCTGTGTCTAACACTGGCTCATGTCTCTGACGCCGGCTCCTGTCTCTAACACTCGCTTCTATCACTACCCCGACCAGTGTGTGTGTGTGTGTATGCAGTGTGAATATTGAATGAATACTGTGCCACGCGTTGTAAATTGTGATCAGTTAGTACCCAGGACCATGCTGAAACTAGGATGTTGAAACTCAGCG
>JAZEWU010000051.1:1988650-2001464 GCA_036362915.1 Geotria australis | reverse complement strand
GGTGGAAGGCAGCCACGCGACTAGCCAGCGCCAACATTTGCCAGACACCGCGCCCTATATATTACGCCGTTATCGGCCAACTAATTAGTGAGTGTTCCTCACATTTTCTGTGGAAGGAAACCGGAGAACCCAGAGGACACACAAACTCCCCACAGAAAGGCGCCGGAGGCTGGAATCAAACCGCCTCGGGCATGTCCTTTCTACCAATGCATTCCTTCGAAACTGAATGAATATATGCGGCGAGTTATTCATTATTCCATCCTTGCATCTGTTTCTCCCCTTGCGTGTTGTAGAATTATTATTCTTATTATTATTTTCCTGTTGTTGTTGTGTCCTATGTCTTATAATGTATCGCTATTGCTTGACTCTCAGTTATTGACATGCCGTTCTCTCCACAGCTCGGATTATATAAAAAAAAAACCCGAAAAAAAATATTTGATGCTGATTTTCCGTTCTCTGTCGTTGTTGATATGTCGTTCTCTCCGCAGCCCTGTGCAGCGCTTTGTGACTCCGGGGTGAAAAGCGCTCTATAAATGCTATTATTATTACCATCACATCCGTGAAGTTAATTATTTCTCCGAGGGTTTCAAAGCCGAGGGAGACTGTTTGGAGCACGGGGCGTGAGCGGGTTTCAAATGAAGCCGCTGATAAATATTACACTCTCCGGCTTTATTGTGTAAATCGCATAATTTGCTAATTTAAATCGGGCGTCTCTGCTTCGTAATGACCCTAAGTGTGCCGCCGAGCTCCCTTCATGGCGAATAAAGTGAAAAACGGGCATCGCCGTGACTAATGAGTGCAGGGAAATGCTTACGAAAATAATAAACTACTTATGAACGCGCGCACATTCATTCAGTTGCGTTCATCCTGTGCAGGGTTGCGATGAGCCGGAACCTATCCCGGCAGACACAGGGCGTAAGGCAGGGGGGGATACCGAGGATGGAACGCCAGTCCATCGCAGGGCACCTGGGGAAATTTTAGTCCGCAGGCCAATTAACCTGTGCAGCGGCATGTCTTTGGACGGTGGGAGGAAACCGGAGTGCCCGGCGAAAACCCACGCGGACACGGGGAGAACATTGCAAACTCGACCAAGAAAGGCATCCGAGCCGGGGATTCGAACCCGGGAACTTCTTGCTGTGAGGCGGCAGCGCTACCCACTGCGTCACCGTGCCGCCCCACGATACAAATTGTGAGCTCCGAATAGCGACAACCAACCCTAGCCTCGAGTGGTCTGCGCCAGGGATGTGGCCTGCCTTCATCACGGCTGCCAGCCAGGCCTTTTCACCCAAAGGTCACAAGTAGCGTAAATAAGGCATGTGCGAGAGCCGTAAGTGGAGAGCGGTGGCCCAGTGGTTAGCGCTATGCTGGGCCACAAATCTGGCTATGACCAGAGTTCGAATCCCGCTCACGGCCAACAACACCGGTGACGATTTTCTGAACCGGTCTTGGGCCTCCCCCTAAGGTCGACTCAGCCTCAAATGAACAGCTGGTGCGGTGTGCAAAACATAGCCACCTGAGATGAGGAGTAAC
This sequence comes from Geotria australis, assembly GCA_036362915.1. NCBI lineage: Eukaryota > Metazoa > Chordata > Hyperoartia > Petromyzontiformes > Geotriidae > Geotria > Geotria australis. The sequence continues at coordinate 1,999,934 of JAZEWU010000051.1, read as the reverse complement.
ATGTCGACCTGAATAGGTGCTCGTACCCTACAGTCTGTTAAGGCTATATCGGGGATCTTTGTCTTAGTCGGCCGTCAAGGGGAGAGGTGGTGACTCTCGTGGGTTCCTCTTAACCCTGCGGCTCAGGGCAGGTGGGGGCAGGCGGGGGGAAGTCAGCCTCCCCTCGGCTCGAAAACTCGCTTTGCTCAGCGATGTAATGATGCTCGAGAGATAGATAGATAGATGTCTATTATTATAGCAGAAAATACTTTTGTGAAGGTTGCGAGCTCTGGAAGCCGGATTCGTGCGATATAACACCGGCCTCCTCATGTCTTCAACACTGTGACTCCTGCCTCCAACACTGGATTCTGTCGATATTCTTGATGTTATTGACATGCCGTTCTCTCCACGGTCCCTGTGCAGCGCTTTGCGACCCTCGGATGAAAGGCGCTCTATAAATGCTATTATGTTTTTGCAGAAGAGAAAACGGCCAATTTATTAAAATAAATGACCAAGAGGCAAAAGTGTAACAATGGGATGTGCAGTCAGTTCAATAAACTTGTTGCTAATACAGTGAAAAGGCATACGCAGCCCTTGAAACCACACATGAGCCTCTATGTATCTCTATGAATCTCGACGTATCTCGATGAGTCTCTCGGTATATCTACGAGTCTGTTATGTATCTGCAATTGCAGCTCGGAAGAAATGTTCATTATAACCGGGATCAAAGGCTGGTCGGTGTGTAAGCCGCCTCCTCTTCTCCGCTCGTTATCCGGAACAACTTCGATCCTGCGGGAGGGGTTGCTGTGAGCCGGAGACTGTCCCGGCAGGCACAGGACACAAGGGACGGCTATAGCTAGCACGGGATGTCAGTCCAACCGCAGGGTAATTGAGTCAGCAGGCCGAAAGGAAAGGTTAAAGGCGCAGCGCTGTAATGCCTCGCTCACGTCACCTGCTGGTGGACGAACCTCTTGGTGTGGCTAGTAGTAATAATAATAGCATTTATATAGCGCCTTTCACCCGAGGGTCACAAAGCGTTGCACAAAGCTGCGGAGAGAACGACATGTCAACAACGACAGAGCACGGAAAATCGGCAACTATTTTTTTTTGGGGTTTTTTTTTTGCGCATTGATCTGCGACGGTGGTGAAGCGGGTAGCGCTGCCGCCTCACGGCGAGGAAGCCTACACGGGGGTATCTTTGTCTTTGGTGTATCCTTGGCAGCGTGACCTGTTGTAAATGTTAAATGTTGGACGCTGCCGAGATTAAGCGCCCCGCCGCTGGGGCATTTCTTGGCTCAGCGAATTGTTGTGCGCGGAGTTTAATTGAGGTCGTTTTGGGGAACAATACACGCGAAATTGGCCGCTTGATCAGCCCCTGAATGGTTTCCGTGAACACAGACGTAGTAAGGCACTCTTAACGGAGAGAACGCGACGCTTGAGGCTCGTCCGCTCAGCCATAAATCCGTTAAGAGGTCATTATAACGCGGTTCGTTAAAATTGCTCAGTATTTATTGAACGAATACGATAATAATAATAATGCTGTACTAATACAAATACTGGGGGTCAAGGTAGAAGCGTTCACGTCGCGATCCCTGTCAGGTAGTACTTGGTATTGCCTGCGAATTCTACCAAACACTTCGAGGCCGAGCTGAAAGACAACGATGTCCAGAGGCTGACCATCGTGCTTCGAAGAATCGCAAAGAAGAAGACATGAGCCTTTGGAGTGCAGTACAGGTGCCATACTTGCGATTATAGAATATTTATTATTGAGTGTGTTTTTCTCCCCTCGGTCGACTAAGCCTCAAGTGAGTACCTGGTGCTGTGTGTAAGCATCGCCACTAGGGAGACAAAGGCTGTCGGGTGTGGTGCTGGCCACCCACCCCCTCGTGTACCGTGTCGGCCTTCATAGGTGCTACTCGCTATCAGCACTTGTCCCTGCAGTCTGTTCCGGGGGATCTTTGTCTTTGTCCTTAATTTGGAGCTCAGTGGAGCTGATTGGACTTGCTGATGACAGGGTACCAGTCATCAGATCGACCTCTGTGGAGGAGGGTCGCATAGGACGCTACTGGGGAGTGCCAGGCTAGGTGCACCTTGAGGCTACTGAGTGGTTGGAGGCAGTCGCCCTCCGGCAACAACATCGGGCGGACGAGCGACGTTCACAACAGCGAGCGGACTGCCGGGCGGATAAAAACACAGCGAGTTGGCACACCTGGGGAGCACAGGTGGCTCCTCTGCCAGCCCTGGGCACCTGGGTCTATCCCGTGACCTCCTGCACCTAGCCTGGCACAGCAGTCAGCCTGCGACACCCGGGTCTGTCCCGTGACCTCCTGTCGGCGAGCGTTCGACGCTTTGCGTGATAGCCTCAAAGTACACCTGGCCTGGCACAGGCGCCGTGGAGACGTCACCGCCACTTTGTGGCGAGCGGCGGTTGTTGTTGTGTGCTTGTGTGCGCCTCCTACAGCCAGCAGCCGTGTGTTTGGGTCGAACCGCTGATGGTGTCATGATGGAAAAGGTGACCTTTGATTTCTTCGCGACAGGATATTGAATAGACCAGCATCTTCTTCCCAGCAGCGCGATTATCTTCCAGTGCCAGTGTAATTGGCTATCAGCGGGATATTGATTTTCATTCGCTTGGTGCTGCTGTTGGCAGTGGCGGTGGCACGGTGATTAGCGCGCTGGGCCGCAGACCTGGCCCACCCGAGTTCGATTCCAGCTCACGGCCACCAACACCGGTGACGATTTTCTGAACCGGTTCTGAGACTCCCCTAATTCGACTCAGCCTCTTAAATGAAGTACCTCGCGGTGGGTGCACGAACACAGCCGCTAGGGAGACGAAGCCAGCCAGGCGTGGTGCTAGCCACCCACCCCTTCGTGTGCCGTGTCGCCCTTCACAGGTGCTCGCCAACCGCGCTTGACCCCACAGTCCGGTTAAGGCTATACGGGGATCTTTATCTTTGTTTGGTGGCGGCGGTGGTGGTGGGTGGGTGAACATGAACAAATGATGACAGTGAAAGTTTCCAATCGCGGGATAAATAAACGTGGACGGTAATTGGCGCTTGCCACCAACGGCGCCAATTATAGACAAACGTCTGTCTTTGGGAGATTCCGCAAACTTCGCATTTGGAAACGAAATTTAATAAAAGGCGGCTGGAAAAGTTTGCGAAGGAGGGCGTTTCGACCTCTGCCTCGGAGCGAGATGTTACAAGCGTGACCCCTGGTACAATAGTAAGACAGTATAATCATATTCTTCTTTTCGATTCTTCGAAGCGTGCTGGTTATATGACAGTTTCCCGTTTCTTTACACAGTTCTTTTCATTTTTTGTGATTGAACTCTGCAAGGTCTTTTGGGGATCAAGGTAGAAGCGTTCACGTCGCGATCCCTGTCAGGTAATACATGGTATTTACCTGCAAATTCTACCAAACACTTCGAAGCCGAGGAGCTGAAAGACAACGATGTCCAGAAGCTCAACAGATGCCAGTATAATCATGATATAATAATATAGTCCATACGGGCATTGTCAGAAACCGCTTAATCCTGTACAGGGTCGCGGTGAGCCGGAGCCTATCCCGGCAGACACACGGCGCAAGGCAGGTCTATACCCATGATAGGATGCCAGTCTATCACAGGGCACTGTGGGAAATTTGGCCCAAAGCCCAATTAACCTATGCAGCAGCAGTGTATATTTGGACTGTGGGAAGAAACCGGAGTATTTGGCGAAAACCCACGCGGACACGGGGAGAACCAGACCAAGCAAATGCTTAGGGCCTCAAGCAGCTCAAGGGGGCCCGGCTATTTGGTTGTTATTATAATAATTTATTTTCACAAGAACTAGCCTGGGGGCCCATAACATATTTCTGCTTGAGGCCCCCAATGGGCTTAGTTCCGGCGGTGTCCACACAGAAAGGCGCCACCCGAGCCGGGAATCGAACCGGGGCCACTGTTTCAACCTAGAGAGGGAGGCCGATGCGTTGTTTTGACTCTGGGGCGACACTGCACTCTGCTGATCGTTTTTGGATTCAAGTTTTTTTTTTTTTGGGAGCTGTGAATTCCTTGTTTATGATAGAAACCTCTCGTTCGGTTGAGTGACCACCACTGCTGATGATGATCACTCCGGAAGATGGCCCGTGCGTTGGCGTTGTCACTTTGTGGATTCAGCATGGGTAATGAATTCCAGGAAAGGTGGCTTAAACATTAATAGGGGGTGGCTTTGAAATAAAATTGAGATTGTGATGAGAATTACTTTTCAAAGCTGTTCTTTCGGGATAGCCGTGTCACTGAGCGCTCCCCCACTCTGTTTCCCGACGTTTAGGCTCCAACGTTGGAGGCATCATCATCATGACGCGAGTCAAAATGTTGTTTTGATTTCCAATCGCAATGGACGCTGCCGTGTGCGGCGTTGCTGAGGATGCCTCCAACGTGGGAGGCGAAACGTTGCGGGAGAGAGAGGGAGGAACGCTGGAGACGGTTATCACAAAAGAGCAGCTGTTAAGAGCAATCCTCATAAATTGAGCCGTGACAAACATACATCAGTACAGAGGAGGAAGACTCGACACGGCTATCCCGAAAGAACAGCTTTGAAAAGCAACCATCGTAAAACAAAATTAACCGAGAAAAAAACAAAAAGAATGAAATCAGAATGAACACCGGCGGTGTGCTGTCGAATGAATAAGGAGTAATCCATCCATCTATTTTCAGAAACCGCTTAATCCTGTACAGGGTCGCGGTGAGCCGGAGCCTATCCCGGCAGACACAGGGACGCAAGGCAGGGGAACACCGAGGATTGGACGCCAGTCCATCGCAGGGCGCCTGGGGAAATTTAGTCAGTAGGCCAAAGGAGTAATCACCATTGCGATAATGTTGAATGTTGTGGTTTGACCACAAGAGGTCACACACGGAGCACGTTGGTGAAACGAACAGCGCCGTTGCTCGCCCAAACATTTACCCTTTACAGACGCAAGAGGGGGGAGGACAGGGTGGCGTTAGCGGTGAGTAGCGATGCCGCCTCACAGCTAGAAGGACCCGGGTTCGCATCCCGGCTGAGGTCGCGGTGAGCCGGAGCCTATCCCGGCAGACACAGGACGCAAGGCAAGGCTATACCTATGATGAGACGCCAGTCCATCACAGTTCGCAGGCCACGTAACCTATAAAGGAGCATGTCTTTGCACTGTGGCGGGAAACCGGAGTGCCCGGCTAAAACCCACGCGAACACGGGGAGAGAACATGCAGACTCAACACAGAAATGCAACCCGAGCCGGGATTCGAACCCGGGAGAATACATGAAACCGACTGTTGTTAATGGGCCGTAAATGGTCGTGTTTTTGTACCACGTACAACAAATCGGGCCTATCGGTTTCATACTTTAGAAAATCTTAACCCGAGGCTCTGGTTATTTTCACGCAGTTGGCATCTTTCAATCGCGTGACAAGTCGAGAGAGAGAGAGAGAAAAAAACCCTCCCCTGCCTTCGAACGGAGTTACACAAATATTGATAACTGGCGGAGGATGGGGGGGGGGTTAAATACGCAGCGTTCCACAAACAGGGCCGATATCGCCGTGAGACATCACACGCGGATGCCAAGCTTGGCCCCAAAAAGCGAAAAAAAAGTTTACAAATATATTTCTATACTTTTTCAATGTCACTCGCTCGGACCAGATTGTATCGATTTGATAATGGACAGAAAGCTTGGACCCCCCCCCCCCCACCAACGTGAGATATTGTTTGGCCGCTCCGATGACAACACCCTGATGACATGCCACGTGTGGACACACTGTGCTGTCTTTTTAAAAAACGCATTAATTCATTGTCAGACATCGCTTAATCCTCTACAGTCCTACGCAGGGTTGCGGTGACCCGGAGCCATATCCCGGCAAGAGACAGGATCGGACGCAGGTCCATCACAGGGGGCAATTTAGTCCGCAGGTATATATTAACCTACGCAGCAGCATGGTCTTTGGACTGTGGGAGGAAACCGGAGTGCCCGGCGGAAATCCACGCAGACACGGGGATGAGAGTAAACACTTTACACTAATAATAATAATGTAAAAAAATATTTCTTAACGCGCCGCACACATTCGTTCAATTTCGAACGTATTCATTCGAAGAGAGAACGACTCAGAGGCGCGAGGAAACCGCAGAGAGGCGGGGAGGGGGGAAGGTCAGCCGGCGCCAACCCACCAGAGACTGCGATCCTATATATTATGACGTTATCGGCCAATTTATTAATGAGTGGTTTTTTTTATTGCGGGAAAAAACCGAAGAACCCAGTGTTAAACATATAAGCCAGTTTTGGATTGTAGGAATCCCGCTTCCAGAGCTTGCAAGCTCACAGCTTATTTTATGCCGTAATCTTCTTCTTTGCGATTCTTCGAAGCACGATGGCTAGCTTCTGGACATCGTCGTCTTTCAGCTTGGCTTCGAAGTGTGTGGTAGAATTCGCAGGCAATACCAAGTACTACCTGACAGGGATCGCGACGTGAACGCTTCTACCTTGACCCCCTATGCCGTAATAATATACGCCTATCTATCTCTCTGTTCGACACTGAGCGAATCTGTGCGGCGGCCGGCTATAAATTGCAATTATTTTTGTATTAAATCAGTTCAAGGTGCAGGATTATAAAAAGTGGCAAGCGTATTGACAAAACCTTCATCTAGCATGGCTGGAGATGAACAACAGCCCCACGACAGCCCAGAGTTTCACGGTTGGATTCCCAGGCCACCCTAAAAGTATGAACCGAAAGCAGCGGTTGATCGAAACTGTAATTTAACCATCGCGCTTCGAAGAACCGTAAAATCCTGGCCATCTGCTTCACAGTGAACAACAACGATATGTAATTGATCGGGAATACCATCGTTGAAGATTGATGGTGCTGCCCTTAAATCCACTGCTTCTTCTTCTTTGCGATTCTTCGAAGCGCGACGGTTAAATTACAGTTTCCCATTTCTTTACTCAGTTCTTGGGGGTCAAGGTAGAAGCGTTCACGTCGCGATCCCTGTCAGGTAGTACTTGGTATTGCCTGCGAATTCTACCAAACACTTCGAAGCCAAGCTGAAAGACAACGATGTCCAGAAGCTAGCCATCGTGCTTCGAAGAATCGCAAAGAAGAAGAAGACTCAGTTCTTTCGATCAACCGCTGCTTTTCGATCAACCGCACGAATTTATAACGCACGTGGCCCTCGTGCATATGCAATGTCAGCATATCCCGGAGAAGTGCAGTGTTATTCTCCATAATATAGCAATTTTATAATTATAATAATAATCTAATTTTATAGCGCGCGCATATTCTGCGGGCGCGTTGCACCCGTTGATTCGGAGGCGCGGAGACACCCTGCTCAGTCGGTTTGTTGTGAGTCGGTGAAGAGGTGACTTTTTACAAGTTTTTTTGAAGGTTGTGGGGGACTGTGTTAGGCGTAATAGCTGTTCCAGGTTGTGGGTTAGGGTCACGTAAAATATAATAGTGTCGTAAACCCTCCTGCACCCGACGCGGCCAATTAGTTAAGGTTGGTGACGTGAACAACCCAGAACCCTTTGATCGAGATACCTGATGAAGCTGATTGCAACTCTCAGCGAAACGTCGCTCTTGACTGTACATGTTGTGGGTTCGCTCTCTAACATACCGGTGTGTTGAATTTGTAAATAACTGGCATGTTTTGTTTACGTGACAAATCTTAATGATCCATGCCGGTTGCTCTTCATAGCCGTCCTTTCGGGATAGCTGTGTCACAAGAGCGCTCACCCTCTCTCTCTACAGTCTATACATACAGTCTGTAGTATATACATACAGTCTACAGTCTATACGTACAGTCTATAGCCGTGTTGAGCGCTCTCGCTCATCCCTCGCGACGTTTCGCCTCCAACGTTAGAAGCATCCCACTCCAACGCCTGATGATGCTCCCAATCTTGTAATATATTTTAATTATTGTCAGCAATTGGCATGTTTTTTGTGTCGCAGGAGTCCCGTAAAGAGCTTGCAAACTCACTGGCTATTTTTCTGCTGTAATAATAACAACCCATCTATCCTATCTTTAAAAAAAACGTGGCAGGCAAAACGTCGCGCGGAAGAGACAGAGCGAGCGAGCGAGCGAGCGCTCAGTGACACGGCTATCCCGAAAGAACAGCTCCGAAGAACAACCATCAAACGCCTACTCTCTCCCCTCTCACCACCCATCGTTCTCCCGGCTCTCGAGACGTACGGTGCCACGCGACGCCACACGGGAGTTGTAAGGCCGACTGGGCGAGTGACCCGCATTAGCTGATGAGGCCCAGCCTACCGGGCGGCTGGGATCGCCCCGTTAATTTCCTAACGGCCAGGGGCCATCTGTTACAAGATATCGATTCTGCTTCGCGTTTCACCTAAACCTCCCCCCAACCACCCACCCGCTCCCCTTCCACATCGATTCTTTGCCGCTTGAAATCTCTCTCTCGCCAGCTCTTTGCTCGCTCTCTCAATCCTTACCCAGTGTGTGGATATCATGTTGAATGTGTATCGTGTAACGTGTGTAATGTGTATTTGTGGAAAATGTAGATTATGGGGAAAAAAATTGATGTTTTTTTCTACGGCAGCAATAATCTTTATTTAAAAAGGGCGGCACGGTGGCGTAGCGGTGAGTAGCGTTGCCGTCTCACAGCAAGAATCACCCCGGTTCGAATCTCGGCTCGGGTGCCTTTCTGCGTGGAGTTTGCACGTTCTCTCCCCACGTCCGCGTGGGTTTTTAGCCGGGCACTCCGGTTTCCTCCCACACTCCCAAGACACGCTGTTGCATAGGTGAATTGGTCTGCTGACTAAATTGCCCCCGGTGCCCTGTGATGGACTGGGTATAGCCCTGCCTCGCGCCCTGTGTCTGCCGGGATAGGCTCCGGGTCACCGCGACCCGGTACAGGATTAAGCGGTTTCTGACAACGGATGAGACACGGCTCCGGAGAGGTGGGGGGGAAGGCAGCCAGGCGGTCAGCCGGCGCCAACCCGCCAGACACTGTCCTCCCCACACTACGATCGATGCCGGCTCAATTAACGAGCGTGTGTTTTTTTTTTGCTGTGGAAGGAAACCGGAGAACCCAGAGGAAATCCTCGCAGAGAGCGAGAGAGCGGGAGAGACACAGGGGTACTTTTTTTGTTGTACTTTTTGATAAATATTTCATTCATTGTCAGAAACCACCATACGGGGTTGTGGCTTCGAATTTCGAGTCGAAATTCGGACCTGGGTGCTTTTTGCTGTAAGGCGGCGGCGCTACTCACCGTGACGCCACTCCGCCTCTCTGTGCTTTCCTCGCGCCACCGAGTCGTTCTCTCGTCGAATGAGTGGAGTACCTTCGACTGTGAATGAATATTTGCGCGTTATAAATTTAAAATTATTATCATCATCATTATTTTACAGAAGTCCTTTCATATTGCGTCAAACGCAGTCCCCCACAGCTTTCGACAAACCACTTCACCGACTCACAACAAACCGACTGAGCCCGGGGTGTCTCCGCGCCTCCGAATCAACGGGTGCAACGCGCCCGGAGAAAACGCGCGAGTTACAAAAGTAGATTATTATTATATTTTGCTACTTTCCGGCGTGGACCGTCGGCTGTTGAAGACGGCGGTGGTGGTGATGTCACCACGCTGGTCGTTCGACCCTGACACTATTGCGGGCCGCGTAACGAGGGCCACCAGAGGGGAGGGCACCGGCCGAACAACAGAGCTCTGTTGAGAGCTTCAACCCCCCCCCTACCCTACCCTACCCCGGAGGAATGGCTCGAGTTAGGGCCGTGACGCAGGTTTGGACCGCAGAAGCCACGCGGTTGCTACCCGCGGCTAGGCGGGACATCAAACGGTGGTGGGTGTCTGCTTGGCCGGCCGGTCGCCCACCCCGCGCCTCGTGTTGGTTAGCGCGGCGTCTCTCCCCCCTGGGTCACTGGTCCTGCTCCAGGCACCTCCGCGCAACAACCGACCCCCCCCTCTAACCCGGGCCCCCAACATCCATCCCACCCCCCCATCCCACCCCCACGCTTTCAATTTACGAAATGCTCTTGAGATGACAGAACCCCGCGCTCGGAGCGTTCTCTTTGGGGATAGCCGTGTCGCTGAGCGCTCTCCCCCTCTCGCCTCTCACGTTGGAGACACCCTCGGTTAAGCACGCCGGGCTACGAATCCGGCTGCCCGAGTTCGACTCCCGCTCACGGCCAGCACCGGTGACTTTCTGAACCGCAGATACTGAGGCGCGCAGCCAAGCTCAGTTGTACAATGGCCCGAAGGAAAGAGGTGGTGTCTGAGATGTTTTTTTAAAGGTCAAGGTAATTGTGGTCTGACGAAGATCTAGGGATAGGCTGTTACAGATTCTTGCTGCGGGAACCACTGACATAAGTTATTATCATAATGTAGACAGCGTTACCGGCTGGGTGGTGGCGGTGGGGGGTGCCTCGTCTTTGTAAAGACACAGCCGTGCGTGCATCGTACACACACACATTGTACCGTGCACGAGAAGCAGTGACATGAGCTCAGAGTGAAGAGGGGAGACCGTTTCGTGTTCAAGGTTATTCAATGAAACGTTTATGAGATTCCCGGATGCCCTCTCTGCCAGCCGCCGCATCACTCCGAAGATTAGTCGCGCATCCAACGCTGTCTCTTCGTGGCTTTTCCGTCGTAATGAATAGCAAGCACGGAGGCTTTAACGTTAATAAGGGGCGGCTTTAACAAGAAAAATAGAGGTTATGATGAGAATTGCCCCCCGTTGCTGTTCTTTCGGGATAGCCGTGTCGCTGAGCGGTTCGTCCTCCCTCTCTCAAACCTTCGCGACGTTTCGCCTCCCACTTTGGAGGCATCGTGAGGAGATGTATAGAGATACAACGCACTCAAGCACACACGCAAAGCTTTAAAAACCAACCATCACTCATCAAGCCGTGACCCTCGGGTAAAAGGCGCTATATAAATGCTATTATTATTATTAAATCAGTACACTGTATGCATTGTCCTTGAAACTGATTGGTCCACACCGGAGACACATTTCTTCACATCCTAGTCTCACCAGCGTTAGACCCTGTCTCAATAAAACTGGAAAAAGTTAAAATTTAGGGTAAAATAGAACGTATTTTTTCATAACGTAATATAATAATAGCATTTATAGAGCGCCTTTCACCGAATGGTCGCAAAGCGCTGCACAAGGCTGTGGAGAGAAGGGCATGTCAACAACATCAACGCAGATTAACTGAGAGTCGCGCAATGTCGATAAATTATAGGACATATGACATAAAGACAGCGGGAAAAAAAATACTAATGATTCAAGCAGTATAGAAAAAAGTACACCGTACGCAAACGGTATTAATCT
>JAZEWU010000051.1:1959270-1977065 GCA_036362915.1 Geotria australis | reverse complement strand
GGTTGTTTTTTCTTTCATTGTTGACATGCCGTTTTCTTCGCGGCCCTTGTGCATCGCTTTGTCACCCTCGGGTGAAAGCCGCTATATAAAATTCTATTATTATTATTACGCGGCGAAAACCCGCGCAGACACGGGGGTGGGGGAGAACGCGCGAAAATCTACCCAAACCGGGAATCAAACCCGGGTTCGCGTTGCTGTGAGGTGGCAGCCCTACCCGCTACGCCACCGTGCCGTCCTTCGAACGAGTCAGCAAAAACGTGCTGCAAACGCGCCAACAATCGCCGGCTTCTGTGCGGCGTCTAAACACGCCGCGGCCGCTTCTCACGACGCCGCACAGAAGGCAGCCGCAGCGCGTGTTTATTTGTAAAGACAGAGGGACGCGGGCGGTCGGTCGGTCGGTCGTTAAACGAGTAAGGCTCCGGAGCCTGGACTCACGGCTGGGAGCCTGTATTTACAGAGACAAAGATTCCCCCCCCCGTGTAGCCTTAACAGGCTGTAGGGTCAAGTGCTGGGTTAGGCGAGTAACACCAATAAACGCTTGCATCCTATCGACCAAGGGTGCACAACTGATCTGCATGAGGGCCAGTTTTCAGATAAAATATCCAAAGGGCGAGAAACTGGTCCCCTGGCAGCCACGCAGAGCGTTGTCAGGTGGCATCTTCAGGCGGGAGGTGAAACGTCGCGAAGGAGAGGAGAAGGGGAGCGCTCAGTAACACGGCTATCCCGAAAGAACGGCTCTGAAAAGCAATCATCATGCATCGAGCGGTGAAAACCCCTATATCAATAAATCAAATTGTTCTCTAGAAAGTTAAATAGATTATTGATTATTTTTTTACGGGCCGGATAAAATATATTTGCCTGGTCGGACCAGGCCTGCTGGCCATATGTTCTGCAACCTTGACATCGACGCATCCTACAGACATAGACACGTACGTAATATGACCCTTTTATGGGTTGGGGGTCAAGGTAGAAGCGTTCACGTCGCGATCCCTGTCAAGTAATACTTGGCATAACCTGCAAATTCTACCAAACACTTCGAAGCCAAGGAGCTGAAATACAACGATGTCCGGAAGCTCAACAGATGCCAGAAGCCCCTCAGTCTGCAGCAAGAAGAGAGGCCAATGCCCGCCCGCCTTTAAGGCCAGCACTGACTATTATATCTCTAAATGTCGAAGGGCTGTCTGCAACTAAAGAAGAACTTGTTGCAATGGGGAAACTGTCATATAACCATCACGCTTCGAAGAATCGAATCGAATTCGAGTAAGGTGAAGGGGTCGGTGGAGAGGGTGAGGGGTGAGGGGTCGGGGAGGCGCTCGATAAACTCACCTTCATCTCCACGTCGCCTCGTAACTCCAGCTGAAACGAGCCCAGCTCATCGAGCACCTCTTTGGTCGCCAGCGACACGTGAATCTTGAGGGCTGAAACGGAGAATCATTCGGACGTTATCGGGCCCCCGCTTCATCCTGTAAAGGGCTGCGCTGAGTCGGAGCCTGTCCCGGCGGACACAGCGCGCAAGACAGGGGTGTAGACACACGATGGGACGGCAGTCCATCGCCAGGGCACCGGTGGAAATGTAGTCAGCGGGCTCATTAATCTAAACAGCAGCAGTAGTGTGTCTTTGGACTGTGGGAGGAAACTGGAGAGCCTGGGCGGGGTGAGTGGGTAACTGAATGGGTGGGTGGATGGGTGAGTTGGTGGGTGAGTGGGAGATTGGCAGCGGTATGTCTGTGGACTGTGGAAGGAAACTGGAGTGCCCAGTGAGTGAGTGAGTGTCTGAATGGGTGGGTGGGTAAGCGAGTTGGTGAAACAGTGGCCGAGCGACAGCAGCAGTCTTTGGGCACAGTGAGCAGACACGCAAAGTAGCAGAACAGCAGCGGCTCCCGAGCTGGGAATCGAACCGGAGAACTTCTCGCTGTGAGACGGCGGCGATGCCGCTCACCGCACCGCTCAATGATTAGCGGGCGAAGGTGACCCGTTCGGAAATTCGCGCCGATTCGGCAAATAGGGTATCGGGGGCGCGGACCGGGCCCGGTGACCGATGATGTCCTCCTCCTCACCTTGGCTGTTTGACTCCATCCGTGAGGCGGTGTTGACGGTGTCGCCAAACAGGCAGTACCTCGGCATCTTGAGGCCCACGACTCCCGCGCACACGGGCCCTGCGGCGACACGACGCGGGAGCGACGCTCGATGGCGTTCCGCGCGTCACGAGGATCGCTCGCGAGAGCTGCTCTTTGGGGATAGCCGTGGGGTTCCGGGTGTGTGGGGGGGGGGCTAGGCGGTGGTGAGGCGAGTGCGGTGCCCACGCGTGTGCGCTGCCAGTGTGTGTGTGTGCAGTACTCGTATGTGTGTGCGTGTGTGCGATACTCGTTGTTTATCTTTACTTGGTGCATCTGCCAGTCATCTCGGTCAGGCAGCCCGTGACACCCGGGTCTGTCCTGTGACCTCCTGTCGACGCGCCTTCGACACTTCACGTGGCCTCAAGGTGCATATGTCCTGGCACAGGCGCCGTGGTGACGTCACCACCACTTAGTGGCGAACGGCGGTTGTTGTTGTTGTGTGTGCGCTGGCCGCGCGTGTGCGGTGCCCCCCACTGCAATACCCGAGTGTGTGCGATACCCGTGTATGTGAGTTCCCCGCGTGTGCCTGCACGGTACCCGCGCGTGTGTGCGGTACCCGTGTGAATGCCGATGCGCAGCTTGAGCTGGTCGTCGGGGCAGTGTCGGATGTGGAAGGAGCGCACGGCGTGGAGCAGCGCGAGGGACATGCGCGCGATCTCGCGGGCGTGCAGCTTGCCGTTGCGCACGGGCAGCCCCGACACCACCATGTACGCGTCGCCGATCGTCTCCACCTGACGTCACAGCACCGTCACAACACCACCACCGTCACATCCTGCGTCACAACACCGTCACCACCGCCGTCATCGCCGGCGTCACAACACCGACACCACCATTTACGCGTTGCCTATCGTCTCCATCTGACGCTGTCACCGTCACAACCGCCTCCGTCACAACACCGCTAAATTGCCCGCGGTCCCCTGCGATGGACTGGCATCTCATCCTGGTTGTGGCCCTGTATTGCGCCCTGTGTCTGCCGGGGAATCGGCTCCGGCTCACCTCAACCCCTGTACTGCCTTACGGGATGGATGTGGATGGATGGGTGGATGGCTTTGGTGTTACTAATCGCGTGGGGATCGCGCGGTGTGGAGGCTGAGCGCTGGTACAGCAAAGCCTTCATCCAGCAGTGGGTTGACCAAGGCTGGCATTGACAGACGCAGCCTTAGCCGGGCCCGTCGCGTGCCGTGTCGTTGCCGAGCCGGCGGTGCCCTTACCTTGTAGACGTCAAAGTTGTCGATGATGGCGTCGAAGCAGGTGTACAGATCGTTGAGCAACGTCACCACCTGTCGTCACACACGTCATTCACAGGACTGATTAATTAATTTGCCGATGGCAATACCGCCTGGCTGCCTCCTCCGCCTCTCTGCGTTTTCCTCGCGCCTCTGAGTCCTTCTCTCCATCCATTTTTTAAACCGCTTGTCCTGAGTGAGGGTTGCGGTGGCAATAGTCCAAGGAGAGTGGACCAGACATCCCTTTCCTCAGCAACAGATTCCAGCTCTTCCTGGGGGGGGGGGATTCTCAGGCGTTCCAAGGCCAGCCGAAGGATATAATCCCTCCAGCTTGTCGAATGTCGAATAGATATCTTCGACATTGAATGAATATGTACGCGTTATAAATGTACAATTATTATTATATACAGGACGCAGTGTGTGGCGGTAAGTTGGCGCGCGCGTCGCGCCACACCTGCATGGGCGTGCTGTCGGCGGAGATGGCCGTGAAGCCCACGATGTCGCTGAAGTAGATGGTGACGCTGTCGAAGGCCTCGGCCGCCACCATCTCGCCGCGCTTCAGTTGCTCGGCGACGGGGCTGGCGAGGGGAGGACGCGGCGAGGACAACACGCGGGGTCTCTCTCGCGGATTTGTGGGTCGCGATGTCCGCCCGTTCTCGGCGATGTCGCCGCCACGCAGCAACGAATGGCGGTTGTCGGCAGCCGCAGGGTAGATAGATTTAACATAGTATAGCTTCTTTTTATGAGTTTAGGTCACGTGAAAAGGTATGCAAGTGTTGTGTCGGAAAAGCGACTGAGCACACAGCACTTACCTTTAAAGATGTTTCGACGTTTCGCTGATACTTACAATGTTCCTGATGATGCTGATTGTAAGTATCAGCGAGACGTCGAAACATCTTAGAACTAGATTAAACATGAAGGCTATAGCCTTGTGTGTGTCGGGATAGGCTCCGGCACACCGCGACCCTGTTACAGGATTAACCGGTTACTGACGGACGGATGGATTGTTGGTGTGGGGAGCGAGCTCACTGCGGCAGGATCTGGTAGAGCAAGGCTTCGGCCTTGCGTTTCTCCTCCAGATAGGCCTGCGTGCGCTCCTCCACCAGCCCCTCCAGGTTGTTGGCGTACTGCTCCATGCGCGACAGCAGGTTGTCCAGGATGTTGCTGCTACACTCCCTGGTGGTCGACAGAGTTCGGCGACGGGTCACGATGCGGGTCGCGGCCAACGCGGGAGGCGAAACGTCGCGAGGCGGAGAGAGGGAGCGCTCAACACCATACATAGATACAATTTCTATCAACATGCTCAGGGTATCATTTTTTACTATTATACTGCTATTATACTGCGGCTCGGCGCTGCCGTGCCAGGTTGTTGGCTCTCTTCATACCTGCACCTTTTTGGGAGCATTCGTTCCTTCCTCTGGCACCTTTTGGGAAACATTCGTTCCTTCCTCTGGCTTGGATTGTTGGAGTGGGTTATCGGTGCCGTGCCGAGATGTTGGCTCTCTCTCTCTCTTCTGATCTGTGTCTGCTAGGGGACATTTGTTCCCTCCTTGCTTGCTGTAGAATTATTATTAGTTTCCCTGTTGCATTTTCTTTTGTCCCTTGTCTTATAATTCGTTGCTATCGCTTGACTCTCAGTTTTCTGTCTCACCGTTATTGTTGTGCCGTTCTCTCCACAGCTCGGTTGAAAAAAAAAACCCAAAAAAAATTGTTGCTGATTTTCCGTGCTCTGTCGTTGTTGACATGTCGTTCTCTCTGCAGCTTTGTGCAGCGCTTTGTGACCCTCGGGTGAAAGGCGCTTTATAAATGCTATTATTATTATTATAATATTATTATTATTATAGCATTACATTAATACATACTGTACAGTGATATTGAACCATGTTATAATGACATCTCTCAACGGAATTATCGCTGAGTGGACAAGCCTCAAGCACACAACCTAACCGTTAAAAGAAAGTGACGACCATCTTAGGGGACGCTGGCAGATTTTTGCCGCTGTTAAGTTTGCCAGTTTCACGACCTTTCAGTATATTCGAAGCAGCCTTAATAATTTATTTTCAGTTGTTTTGGTTTTTATTGGTTGTTTTTTTCTTTCGTTGTTGACATGCCGTTCTCTTCGCGGCCCTTGTGCAGCGCTTTGTGACCCTCGGGTGAAAGGCGCTCTATAAAATGCTATTATTATTATCTCGCAGACTCGCACCGAGCTGCCACGTCAAGGCCAAGGGGCGTATGCACCGTTTATTTTCGGCTCGCTGTCTCTCTCACACTGTAGCTCTGAACTTTCTCTCTTACGATGGAGCGAGACACTGTAGCTAAGAGCTCTCTCAATACGCGGCAAGTAATAATAATAATAGCATTTTATATAGCGCCTTTCACCCGAGGGCCACAAAGCGCTGCACAAGTTGAAACAAGACGTGTGGACAGCCTCGGTGTTGTGCAGAGAGATCCCCCGTGTAGCCTTAACAGACTGCAGAGGCAAGTGCCGTTAGCGAGCACCTATGAAGGTCGACACGGCTCACGAGGAGGTGGGTGACCAGCACCACGCCCGGCCGCCTTTGTCTCCATAGTGGCAATGTTTACACACCGCACTAGGTACACATTTGAGGCTGAGTCGACCTAGGGGAGGCCCAGGAACGGTTCGGAAAATCGTCACTGGTGTTGGTCGTGAGCGGGATTCGAACTCGGGTCGCCAGATTTGTAGCCCAGCGCGGCCACAAACAAACACTTGCCCAATTATATACATACTGTATTTTTGAAAGTCAATTACATTTTACGACTAACAATCAAACGTAATCATTAACATCAATTAATGATTAGCCTCGGTAACGTCATCGCTGGGTGGAATGCCTCCCCGGCGTTTGGTAACAATCCACCCAGCGCATTCACACGAGCTGATTTCATCGCTCCATCTCCTCAATCAACGGACTATCGGACACGTCCCGTTGCTATGCTGTAGCTCCGTTCCTAGTCTTGACCATCGGCCCATCTATCGGTGACGCATCGTCCCCAACGCTCACTCACTTCTCTTAATATTTTGGATGATGTGACTAAATGTTTTTGATGTTGTGTGTTGGGCACGGTGGTGCGCGGTGAGTAGCGCTGCCGCCTCGCAGCGAGAACCCGGGTTCGATTCCCGGCTAGGGTGCCGCCTTTCTGTAACTTGTTGCTTCTTCTTCTTCTTTGAGATTCTTCGAAGCACGATGGTCAGCCTCTGGACATCGTTGTCTTTCAGCTCGGCCTCGAAGTGTTTGGTAGAATTCGCAGGCAATACCAAGTACTACCTGACAGGGATCGCGACGTGAACGCTTCTACCTTGATATCCCCAACTTGTTGCTACCATCACCGTTTCGAAACGCGTTATTTACTATCACAACTATTTCACCTTGGCGTTGAAGGTATTAGCAAAGTATTAACCAGGAGTAATTCCTACTCAGGCCATGGCGTGCCAAAACATTTATTACACGGTGTTTTATTGCGCGGTACGGAGCGTTGGAGGGCACGTTTGGTCATATTCCCAAATGCTCGACTGCCCGGGCTTAGCGTTTGACCTTCGAACGCTTGAGTCTCAAGGTTGAGCAACACTCGCGGAGCTATGCAGCCACCCGTCAGAAGTTAATTTCGCCAACAGGCCAATACAGTCTCTCCTCGACCTATTGTCTGGGTGGGGATC
Source organism: Geotria australis (assembly GCA_036362915.1). Classification (NCBI taxonomy): domain Eukaryota; kingdom Metazoa; phylum Chordata; class Hyperoartia; order Petromyzontiformes; family Geotriidae; genus Geotria; species Geotria australis. The sequence goes on along the minus strand of JAZEWU010000051.1, from coordinate 1,970,049 downwards.
AAGGTAGAAGCGTTCACGTCGCGATCCCTGTCAAGTAATACTTGGTATTACCTGAAAATTCTACCAAACACTTCGCAGCGAAGGAGCTGAAAGACAACGATGTCCAGAAGCTCAACAGATGCCAGAAGCCGCTCAGTCTGGAGCAAGAAGAGCGCCCCAATGCCCTGCCGCCTTTAAGGCCAGCACTGACTGTTATATCTCTAAATGTTGAAGGGCTGTCTGCAACTAAAGAAGAACATGTTGCAATACGGAAACTGTCATGTTACCATCACGCTTCGACGAATCGAATTCGAATTAGTGTGACCGACGCGAGGGGGGAGGATTGGTGGCAGTGGCGGTCGGGCACGCACTTGTTGAACTTCCTCAGCAGGATCTTGATGTAGCCGAAGTCTGGCCTCTCGCAGGGCTCCTCGGCCCAGCAGCGCCGCATGAGGGTGCCCAGCTCCTCCAGGTGGCGGCTGGTGTCCGTCGTTGGCCGGAAGTGAGGCCGCTGCCCGTTCTTCACCTTCTGGACGATCTCTGCGATGGGCCGAGAGATGGGGACGGGTGCGAGCGGGCACGACGGGAGTTAGGGTTAGCAGAAAATTATTGTTGTTGGTGTCGCTACCCGCTTGTGTGGAGCTGCCGGCACACGACATCCAGAATACCTCTCACTATCCCTGTGGATACTGGGAGTCACGAGCCATCAACTGTGCAGTCAGGCTGTAATATTTTCTGCTGTTCTTCTTCTTTGCGATTCTTCGAAGCACGACGGTCAGCCTCTGGACATCGTTGTCTTTCAGCTCGGCCTCGAAGTGTCTGGTAGAATTCGCAGGCAATACCAAGTATTACCTGACAGGGATCGCGACGTGAACGCTTCTACCTTGAACCCCTTTTCTGCTGTAATAATGAACAGCTATCTATCTCGCCTACCTTGGTTAAAGCCTCACCAGGCATCGCACGGCTAAAGCCGAAAACCTGACGGTGCCTCCAATGTGGGAGGCGAAACGTCGCGAACGGGATACAGCAGCAACTCTCGGTGCAATGCTGTGTGCAAATGCTTATTTTTTTATATTTTGGTTAACTTTTTACTTTTAAAATTTTTACTTATGTTTGTAAATTCGCGTAAAGAGCTTTGCAAGCTAGCTCACTGGGTATTTTTCTGCCGTAGTAACAAACACCTATCTACCTATGTACCAGTGACACGGCTATCCCGACAAAATAGTTATCCCGCTTCGAGCCATCCTGCAGCGGAACAGTAATTCCGCCATCTGCGCCGGCCGGCGAGGTGCGAAGGGCGACCTTTGGGGCTGAGGTCCATGTTCTCGATGTAGAACGGCCCGCAGCGCAGTGCCACCTCCTGCAAGATGATCCCGAAGCTGTAGACGTCGCCCTTCTGGGAGCCCTGAGGGGGCACCACCTCCATACGCAGCAGCTCCGGAGCGGTCCACAACACCTCTGCGGCGACAACAACAGGACGATGCTAACGCTCGCTGGTTTTCGCCGGTCGCTCGAGCGCTCGATCGCTCGTTGTCCCGCTCGTTGCGCTCCTGTCACGACCGCCGCCATTGCCGTTACCGTAAACGTCACTCGTTGTATTCGGAACAAGATTCTTTTTGGCGAATTGCTATCCCGCTGTTAGGCGCTGTTAGGCACTGCGTTGTCTTTCAGTATCGTTCAATCATTCATTGTCAGAAACCGCTTAATCCTGTACGGGGTTGCGGTGAGCCGGAGCCTATACCGGCAGACACGTGGCTCGAGGCAGGGATATACCCAGGATTGGACGCCAGGCCACCGGAGGCAATTTAGTCCGCAGGCCAATTAACCTATGCAGCCAACCAGCATGTCTTTGGATTGTGGGAGCAAGCCGGAGTGCCCGGTGAAAACCCACGCGGACACGGGGAGAGAACATGCAAACGCCGCACAGACCTGGCACCCGAGCCGGGATTCGAACCCGGGGACCTTCTTGCTGTGAGGCGGCAGCGCCACAGTGTTCCACCCTCGGAACGAGTTTCTTCAACTTATTACCATCCCACGTTTAGCCCGCCACGTCGGTTAGCACCAGACGTTATATGCTTCGAGACGTGGGATGCGAAACGTCGCGAATATCAACCATCGAGATCGGCCGTTCGAGACCGCCGGCGATCGAGCGATGATCGATCGCGATGGACTCTTCGGAGACTGCTGCTGTACCTCGTTTGACCTCGTTCGAACTCGGCTGCGAGGCAGACAGCTTCCACGACGTAATTGTTCGTCGCCTCCCACTCGCCGCAAGTTATTATAGAAAACAAGCGGTGGTCAAACATTACCAACTCACGCAAATAAGTATTCCAAAAGTTATTGCCGCTGTCACGCGTTCAGCAATTACAACAGATTTACGCTTTATTGTTTTTTTGGCCGGGAAAACAAAAAAATGTGGGCGCCGGAATTTCCGCTCGCGTAGCCATTAACCAGAAACGTTCTGGCTAACCGTGGCCCGGTAGAACTGGCCACATAACCCGGTCGTCTTCTTTGCGATTCTTCGAAGCAGCACGATGGTCAGCTTCTGGACATCGTTATCTTTCAGTTCGGCTTCGAAGCGTTTGGGTAGAATTCGCAGGTAATACCAAGTATTTACTTGACAGGGATCGCGCGACGTGAACGCTTCTACCTTGACCCCCCCGGCCATATAACTCGGCTGCACGTCGACCGTCAAAACGCTCCTGCGCTCGGGGAAATACACGGCCGTTCCATAAAGGTATCGTCCGTTATTAAAGGATCGTAATTGTAGGGCGTTTTGGGGCCGCGACCGCTGAAATGTTGGTAACGGTTTTTTTTTTTAACCTCCCGCTCTTAAAAGTGAGAAGGGTGAAATAAAAGCGCTCAAACGCTCGAGGGATCTCAAACGGCACACAGCAGAAGCGTTCCGGAACTGAACTTGTTCCCTCTCAATGTGCAAGCTGCTCATAGTATGGCTCTTTTGTACGAGTTTAGGTCACGTCAAAAGTATGTAAGCGTCGTGTACCCGTCGACATGTTGGAAAGCGAGAGAGCACACAACACTTATCAAGTGCAATACGCTACCCACAGATTTTTTTTCTCCCGGTCGCGATGTTTAACGATATTTTTACTTGTTCACGCATTACACGCTCGTTCAATAATCGAGAGAAAGAATGACCCAAGAGGGGAGAGGAAACCGCAGCGAGGCGGCGAAGGGGAAGGCAGCCGCGCGGTCAGCCAGCGCCAAAGCGTCGTTCCCGCGAGACCCGGAAGCTACCGCCGCACACGCAGCCTGTTCTCCCGAGCTGAGTTCGCGAAGGCCCTCTCCCTGCTCGCGTGTCGCCGGCGCCACTCACTCGAGAAGAGCATGGTTCCATCCGCGGCCTCCGGGTCGGAGCGCAGCGTGGCCAGGCCGTAGTCGGTGATCTTGAGGACGAACCGACTGTCCACCACGCAGTTGGACGACTTGAGGGCGCCGTGCGAGCCGATGACGCTCCCGTGGACGTAGGCCATGCCCTGGCGGGGAGGACCGTGACCCGAGGCGAACCCGTGGTCACGGGGCGAGACCGTCCCGTGACCCGGGTTTCAACTCGCCGTCGTGGCGACGCTCTCTCAACGTGCAGCGAGCTGCTTCAAATGTATTCCCATCGCAGTGTTTAACTCTTTTAACGACCATCCATCCATCCATTTTCTAAACCGCTTGTCCTGGTGAGGGTCGCGGCGACAGCAGTTCAAGGAGAGTGGACCAGACATCCCTTTCCTCAGCAACAGATTCCAGCTTATTATTTGGTCACTCATGAGCAATGCTGTGTGTGAATGTTCACTTTAAGTTTTCTTGTTGCGTTCATTTGTGAATTTTATATTTTTCAGTTATTTTTGTCAATTCGCGCGTTTGCCTTCTCGCGGGCATCCCGTAAAGAGCTCGCAAGCTCACTGTTCTTCTTCTTTCTTTGCGATTCTTCGAAGCACGATGGTCAGCTTCTGGACATCGTTGTATTTCAGCTCGGCCTCGAAGTGTTTGGTAGAATTCGCAGGCAATACCAAGCAGGCAATACCAAGCTCACTGTTGATCTTCTGCCGTAATAATAACCATCTGTTTTATTATAATAATCTACTTTTGTAACGCGCGCATTTCCTCCGGGCGCGTTGCACCCGCTGGGCGAAACGCGTGTTAAGCCGTTAGTGACGCGGGGCTGTGTCGGGACGCGCAGCGCGAACCACACTCACCTTGACGATGTCGTTGATGAGTGAGAAACGAAACATCCAGTCCAGGTTGATGCTCTCGTTTTCCAAAATATCCTGCGAATCGATATCGGCACGTGACCATTATACATGACAATATACGCGCGCGATTAAAACGCGCCGCTCCGAGCTCTCAAGGTTAAAACAACCCCCGTACGAGGGTTCACAATTTTACAAAACGTTACACAGAGTGTATTACTTATATGTTATTGACTTATTTTTTTCATTTTTATTACGCACAGGCTTAAAATTCATTCCGAGCTGACACGGTTGTGTGTGGGAGTGTGTGTGTGTACGTAGCGGATGACGATTTATGACGTTTATTTGAACCTGGCCCTGGGCCTCCCCCTAGGTCGACTCAGCCTCTAATGAGTACCTAGTGTGGAGTGTAAACATTGTCACTAGGGAAACAAAGGCAGCCGGGCGTGGTGCTGGTCACCCACCCGCTCATGTGCCGCGTCGACCCTTCCTTCATAGGTGTTCGCTAACGGCACCTGACCCTACAGTCTGTTAAGGCTATACGAGCGGATCCGCTGCATCTTTATAAAACAGAGCTCAACCTTTATGTGAATGAAACGGAGATTAACACACAACGCTCCGTGTATTAATACACAACAGTCTGCCAAACGCGAACCACAAGCCGCCACCAACCGGCGCGGGCGCCGGCACGGGGAAGCAATTACTCCGTTAAGAGCTCCCATCGCGGACAAATTACAGACAGATCCCGGCCGCCCAGCCTCAGCGTCGCATTACGCGGCGATGCGGCGTACTGTTACGACTCATGCGATTACTGACAAACCAGAAGCGTCCCGCTCGGCGCGCACTGACGACCAGCGAGTCCACCGCACGTTCGTCGTGCCGCCAGCGACCGTGGACTCCATCCATCCATTTTCAGAAACCGCTTAATCCTGTACAGGGTCGCGGTGAGCCGGAGCCTATCCCGGAGCCTATCCCGGCAGGCATAGGGCGCAAGGCAGGGGAACACCGAGGATGGGACGCCAGTCCATCGGAGGGCGCCTGGGGTGGACTCGCTCGTCGTTGGCGTGCGATCGTGCGAGTGTCGTTCGATCGCGTCGCTGGATTCTGCCGCCAAAAGTTGGTTTTCTACCGATGTGGGGTTTTTCACGGCTCGATTCACGGTGGCTGCTCTTCAGAGCTGTTCTTTTCGGGATAGCCGTGTCACAGAGCGGCCTCCATCTCTCCCTCGCGGCGTATCGCCTCCCACGTCGGAGGCATCATCAGGCGTTATATGCTTGTTAACTGCCAATTGCCCCTGGACAGAATACTTCTTGGCACGACTATTAACGACGCAGGTTATCGCGGCTCGGTGTGTGATGAAAATCTCCCCCCTTAGCCGTTCTCGCGGGATAGCCCTGCCATCGGGCCTTCCCGCTCCCTCCCGAATCGTTTGGCTCAAGCCTGACGCCGCCTCCAACGTGGGAGACGAAACGTCGCGACGGGAGAGAGGACGAGGAACGCTCAGTGACACGGCTCTCCCGAAAGAACAGAGAGAGCAGCGCCCGCCACTAATTTTATCGCGAAACGCGACAACCGGCACATGTTAGCCATTTCGTTATTTACGCTGTGAGCGCAGAAGATGACTCAGGATTTCGTAAGACCGCACATTAACGGAGCTCTTTTTCCCCGCCCCCGCCCCAAGCCGTTGTTAATCAATAAAATGCATTATGGCAGTAAAAATATATATTATATACAGTACAAGTATCCCTACGTTTATATATAGTACACACCAAAGACAAAAGATCCTCCGTTTAACCTCCACAGGCTGTTGGGGGCAAGTGCTGCTAGCGAGCACCCGTCAAGGCTGGGCATGAGCAATCGGTGATGCCGGAACCACGCCCGGCCGCCTTTGTCTCCCCAGTGATAACGTTTTACATCAGCAGTGCTAATCAGGTATCTAGTCATATGCGGCCACGTCGACCTAGGGGAGGCCCAAGCCTACAAGCGGTGCGGCCAACACCACGCTCGGCCGCCTTGGTCTCCCCCCGTGCTGACGTTTACGCGCCGCACCGGGTACTCGTCTCATTATTTAAGGCTGAGTCAGCCTGGAGGATGGCCGGAACCGGTCTAGCAGATATCCGTCGGCGACGTCATCCGAGAGCGGATGACGCTCTTAAGATTGCCAGTTTCGCGACCTTTCACTGTATTCGAAGCAGCCTTAATCATTTAATGTTTTTGTTGCTTTGTTTTTTATTACTTGTTTTTTTTTTCAGTCGTTGTTGACATGCCGTTCTCTCCGCGGCCCTTGTGCAGCGCTTTGTGACCCTCGGGTGAAAGGCGCTCTATAAAATGCTATTATTATTATTACACGCGATCACACGCAACGTGTGTCTCCAGACGCGCGTGTAAGGGATCCTACGCTGGATCACAGGATGAAACGATGCAGTCGCGTTGCAGCCAATTAGACTCCGGAGTTTTGACCCTGATAGATGTGGCTGTGGATGGGAACGCGTGATTCATAGCCGTTCGAATCGCGAGGGAGGGAAGGAGAGCGCAGTGCGTTAACCGTGCGACCATTCTACCCCGCGTTGTGGTTTGCTCTTCAGAGCTGTTATTTCGGCATAGCTGTGGATGCTGCATCATTAGGCTTCCAACGTGGTGAGGCGAAACGTCGCGAGGGAGAGATGGAGACCGCTCGACACGGCTATCCTGAAAGAACAGCTGCGAAGAGCAACCGTCATGGATCGAGCCATGAAAACCCTACATCGGTACATTTGCCCCAGTAAAAATATCGCTTCAGCTCTCGTGATATCATCGAGGTATACTCGACGATGTACTCGCACCTTTGGTCAGGTTTGCGCAATTAAAATAAATATACTTTGAAGACAAGATGGGAGGGAGGGAAGGGTAGCGTGATTAATCCCTGCTTTGGTGAGGGTCTGGGATGATTAAAAATAAAAAAAAAATGGAAGGGAAGAAAGGTGGGAGGGAGTGAGGGAGGGAGGGAGGTGAGGGAGCGACACCGTGATTAATCCCTGTTTTGGTAAGGGTCTTGGATGACTAAAAACAAATGGAGGAAGGAGGGAGTGAGTAAGTGAGGGAGGGAGGCAGCGCTGGGCAGTGGGAGTGCGGGAGGTGAGGTGCGTGAGCGACGCAGCGAGCCAGCTGGTAGTGAGCCCAGCTCGCAGCAATCCCGTAAAGAGCTTGCACGCTCAGCGGGTAATTTTAGCTGCCGTAATAATAAACGTAGAACAAGAAATCGCGACTGACCTTGAGGCTGCCGCGGGGACAGTACTCGGTGACGATGCAGATGTTTGGCGGGTCGATGCAGGCTCCGACGAATCTGGTCAGGTGGTCGTTCTGCACGTCCCTCATCTGCACGGGGAGCGAGGCCGCAGACTAGTCAACACCACACGGGTGACGCGACCGAGAGATGATGACGGTGATGGTGATGTTTGTTATTGCGGTAGGAAATACCCCCGTGTGCTTGCAAGCTCTGGAAGCGCGATTGCTGCGATGCAACGCTGGCTCATGTTTCTAACGCTGCCACCTGTCTCTAACACTGGCTCCTGTCTCGAACAATGAGACTGCTGTCTCTAACAGTGGCTCCTGTCTCTAACACTCGTTGCCATCTCCTAACACTGTGACTCAGATAGGTGTTTATTTTTGAATACCTAGTGCGGTTTGTAAACATCACCACTAGGGAGACAAAGGCGGCCGGGCATGGTGCTGCCCACCCATCCCCGCATGTGCCGTGCATGCCTTCACGGGTGCGCCCTGACGGCACTTGACCCTCCAGTCCGTTAAGGCTAGACGGCGGATTTTTGTCTTTACACGCGAATTAAAAAAAATAAAATCACATACCGCTGCGGTAATTGAATATAAAAAAAAATCTAACCAAAACAAACAGGAAACGATGAAAAATGACGAGGCATAAAAAAAAACCGGATTTACGACCGACCGTTCGCCGCCGAGTGTGAGAGAGCGACTTTCGAGCCAGACATTAACCCCCCACGACATTTCGTAACTCCGTGTGAACGTCTGCTAGCCGTGCCCCCCCACCCCGCCCCTCTCTCGGGGGGGGGCACCGAAGTTTCTAATAATAATTTTACAATAATTTACAACGCCTGGCACGTATTCATTCAACGTCGAAGGTATTCGTTCGACGAGAGAACGGACTCGGAGGCGCAGCGAGGAAAGCGCGGCGAGGCGGAGGAGGAGGCAGCCAGGCGGTAAGCCGGCGCCAACATATTTCCGCACGCTGCGTCCTACATAAATATGATGTTATCGGCCAGCTAATTAGTGGTTTTTTTTTAAGTTGGTTGTGTAGATTTCGCGGAAGATGTATAGTGCCGGGGCGGCACGGCGGCGTAGCGGTTAGTAGCGCTGCCGCCTCACAGCGAGAAGCACCCCGGTTCGAATCTCGTCTCGGGTGCAATTTCTGCGTGGAGTTTGCGTGTTCTCTCCCCGCGTCCGGGTGGGTTTTCGCCGGGCGCTCCGGTTTCCTCCCACAGTCCAGCCTTCCTCGCTAACAGCGCTCGCCCCCAAGGGCTGTGTCAATGCCGAACGCGGGAGCTGCGAGCTCCGTGTGTTGGGCCGTCCCATCGCGCGGCGCCTTACTCACGTGCTTCATCTCGAACAGAACTTGTCGCGTCAGCTCGATGCGTTTCTTCGGAACCCGTTTAATGGCCACGATGTTTCCCTGCAAGCGGTTCGCACACACGCACGCGGTCGCTTTGCAAAGCTTCACAAAACACGCAAATTAATTGACGAGTGTTTTTTTTTAAGTTGAGGGAGAAAACCGGAGAACCCGGAGGAAACCCACGCTTTCCGTATCTGTCTCTCGTCCATGACGAGGCGTGGAATTTGCTCGGCGCGTTATAAATTCTACTATTATTGTTCCGTGTTGTTGTTATTATTATTATTCAGCTGTAGAAACGCTGCTCTGACCTCTGACCCGCTCCTTCTCTGGACGCCAGCGGAGTATGCGGCATCTCTCTTGTGGTGAGATACATTCGCGAGACGAGAGATTTACGGTTTCCTGTCTGCTGCAGCTGTTGCTCATCCTCCTAAACGCTCTTCCCCGTGACTTGTGTTTTATGGCCGCGTAGTAAGCCCTTAAACTTTCGCTTGTTTCACTTTGGCGGTTTCGCGAATTCGCGGGGTTGTGGGACTGTGCGGCTGCGTCATCTTGCCCGTCCAGCGTCGCGCCGCGTCACGGAACCAACCATCCGGCGTCACTTGCCACGCATCGATGATCACTCGTCTGAAAGTTTTACACTATTTCAGCAAAAAAATTCCAACTTTTTTTGCACCATCAACCCTGTTTAGCCACTCTCCCGCCTTTATCACGGCGTCAGCAGAACGTGTTACACGCTTGGAACGAGATCGCACGTCCGTTTAATAATAATGATAATAGCATTTTATAGAGCGCCTTTCACCCGAGGGTCACAAAGTGCTACACAAGGGCCGCGGAGAGAACGGCATGTCAAACAACGATAGAAAAAAAACTATTAATAAAAACGCTGCAAACGAAACGGCGATTAAGTTGATCGGCAACCTTGTAGTACGCCGTCTGCACGAAGAACTGCTTCTTTCCCTGCAGGGTCATGAAGGAGTTGTAACTGGAGCCGTGCTAGAGGGGAGATACGGGGAGAGGCGGAGAGAGACAAACACCAGCGCAAGGTTACGTCGCACGCGTCAACACGACTGTACGCGTCAAAACATTGGGGCAAAAAATCCACGCAAACGAGCCGAGTTCTGTCAAACAGAATGTGACGTCTGTCACGCGACATTCAGCCCGGGAAGACACTCCGCGCATTCGTGGGTGACCCTGGAGGTGGTGGTGGCGGTGTTGATAGATCGATGTTTATTATTACAAATACCCAGTGAGCTTGCAAGCTCTTTACGGGACTCCTGCGACAACAATAACAAACATGCGAATTTCTGACAATAATTTAAACATGGTGCTAGGTAACGGTGGTGATGGAAGTAGTGATGGTGCTGCTGGTCACCCACCCCCTCGTGTATTCGAAGCAGCCTCAATTATTTTTTTGTTGCTTTGGTTTTTATTAGTTTGTTTATTTCTGTCGTTGTGCGGCGCTTTGTGACTCTCGGGTGAAAGGCGCTCTATAAAATCCTATCATTATTATTTACTGTAATTATTATATGGGGGGGATCTTTATCTTTGGTGTTGGCGGAGGCGGCGTTGGCAGCAGTCTAGCCACCGGTGGCCGCGGTGGCAACAGTGGGTGGTGTTGGCAGCGGTGGCGGGTGCTGCCCGCCCTGGCGATGCTCGCGGTGACATTTCAGCCGTTAGCGGTGCTAGCGGGCGGTTGGCTGCGTTCGCGGGCGGCTGTCACCATGGAGAGCGTGAGCCGGCTGCCGGCCGTGCGCCGGCTCTTCTCCAGCTTGCTGAAGTGGATGTCCTCCCAGTGCAGCCGCCACAGCATGCTGGCCAGCTCCTTCTCCACCTTCAGCTTCCTGGCGGAGCGGCACGCGGCGGCGACGCCGCCCTCCGGGTTAGCGGTTAATAATAATAATAATATCAATTTATATAGCGCCTTTCACCCGAGGGTCACAATGCGCTGCACAAGGGCCGCAAAGAGGACGGCATGTCAAC
>JAZEWU010000051.1:1910451-1931593 GCA_036362915.1 Geotria australis | reverse complement strand
AAAGACCTTGTGGAGTTCAATGAAAATGCAAGGGGCTGTGTAAGAAAATGGGAAACTGTAATTTAACATCGCGCTTCGAAGAATCGCAAAGAAGAATGCATTACATGGAATCTCACCATTGCATTGAAGCATGCACTGAGAGTTGGGGGGGGGGGTCGGCAGGAGATGCAAACAGGGTGACCAGTTAAGTGCAAAACGCATGAAGAAAAGGGAATGCAAATGCCAAACGACGTTTCAGAATATGGGAGGCATCGGCGAGATATAACACGACAGCAGCCCGAGCAGGCATCAAATACCAAGTGGGCGAGTGAAGAATGTAGGTGTTGGCTGTTGAGACCCACAGCTGAGAAAGGTCGTGACACCCACAAGCACGCAGAAAAAGACCAAAGCAAAGGAGAGACGAAGAGAAGGCAATTGTAAATTCCAGGTTTATTGTCTACATTGGGGGTGGGAGGTGACCCTGGGTGGCAGCTACATGTTGTGGTTTTGGGAAAAGTCAAGCTCGCATAACCACTCCGATTTGAATGCAATACAGACGCAACCTGGCAAAAGACGCTCCCCCATGCCATTTAATTACAATACAGGATGGTGAAAGGGTGATAGAGAGGGGAAAGTGAAAGAGCAAAGGACAGGAGACAGTAGGAAAGGGCTAGAAGAAGGACAGGCAGCGAGAAGGAGAGGCAAAGGCGGGGGGAGAAAAGTTTGAAATCAGAAGTGAGATAAGGGAAGGAGCTGAAAAGATAGGCAAGCAACAAAGAGGAAAGGATAGGAGAGATACAGTTAAGGAAAGCAGAGAAAAGGGGACAGGAAAGCAGATCAAGATGAGGTGAGAAAAGTAAAGATTAGGAAATTATAGGAGGAAAAACGAAGGAACAAAGTTTCTAAGCGAAGGCAGCTTTTGAAGAAAGAACAGTTGACAGGACAGAATTATATGTAAGAGCAGGAGAGAGATAGAGTTAAGAACAGTAAAGAGTTAAAGGCGATGTGAGTTAAAGTTAAGAAGAGCATTGAAGAAATGAAAAGAGTGAAAGACAGGAGTAGAGTTAAATAAATATCAGCAGTGGTGAAATCGCCGCGAGAACTCCGTGCTTGTGCGCCGGCGCGGCCCTCAACAAACTCGTCACGTCTCGTCTCTCGGTACAGCACAACGCGTGTGCCGTGCACGGGAAGCACACACACCGACACGCAGATCGAAACGCGTTTGGGGGGGGGGGTCGGCGTCACCTCATCCGGGCGAGCTCGATCGAAACCAACCGCAAAGCAGCGCGACCGAACGGAGATCAGGTTCATTACGAAACACCGCTGCAGCAGCTGCACCGTACGACGGTCCTCTCTGGGAGTTGACCACTGTGAAGGAAGCGAGGCGGAAGAAGGAGGAAGAAGGAGAAGCGGCGACACGGGGGACGCGAAAGGAGGGCCCCGAGCCGTAGAGAAGAGAGGAAATCAACTTCGCGGCTGAGTCCAGCCCGCGTCGTCGACGCTTGCGAAATCCGGTCGTGGGATTTAACTGCGGCACGGGAGAGACGAGCGAGACAGAAGACAGAACGGACTCTGGGAAAACCGTAAAGAGGCGGTAAGGGGGGGGGGGAAGGCGGCCGAGCGGTTAGCCGGCGTCAACATTTGCCGGACACTGCGTGCAATGTTATGATGGTATCGGCGGATTAATGAGTGTTTGTTTTAGTTTATGGGAGAAAAACCCGGAGAAGTCGGAGGAAACCGACGCAGAACACGGGGGGAAAACACACAAACTCCACACAGAAGAAAGGCGCCCGAGGAGGGATGTTAGCGAACTTGCAGGGTTTCTTTCATTAATACTGTGCATTCGAGTGGATTAGTCAAACCTTTTGCTTTTAATTTGCCGATGTTAACGTTGTTTTGGACTTAATGTTAGGCGGATTAAAAACTAAGGATATTTTCACTGTGTTAATAAAGAGGCATGTAGGTCCTTGGCCGTATACAGGGTAAAGCAGGGCAATGTGTACGTTGTATTTTGCAAGTGGGTAGACTATCATATTATAAAAATACAAAAAAATGTACAACAATAATTTACAGCCTTTTGTCAGTCCACTTCTGGATAACGGGTTCTCCGTGCTGGTCACTGTGCGATGTTTGACCGTACTTCACCACACCGACATAACGCTTAAGATCTCTAAGCATCGACGGGAGACGGGAGGAAAAGTGCAGGCAGCGGAGAACACGGGGGGGGTGGCATGCGAGGGAGGCACGCAGAGAGCGAGGAGGAAAAGTCGATTTACATGGAGGTCATGTCGTTGAGGGTGTGGTCGAGCTCCTCGCTGACCGCCTTGTACTTCAGTTTCTGGTTGTACAGCTCGTCTGCGCGGGACGGCGAAAGCGGACGGTCAGACGTGGTGGCGACGGGACGGTCGGGGGAGAGAGACGGAACGATCGACAGACGATGAAACGAAAGGAGCAAGAGAGCGGCGCGGAAAAACGCGCGTAGGGGAGCACGGGAGAGACAGAGTGGCACGGGAGAGACGGTGACGGAGCTAAGCAGCGTCCAACTGAACCCGCTTGGCAAACGGGCTACTTTCCTAGACAGGCTGGGCTACTATGTATGAATGGATGTTTATTATTACAGCAGAAAGAATACCCAGTGAGCTTGCAAGCTCTTCACGGGACTCCCGCGACACAACAAACGTGTAGCAGGGCCGCTGTCCCCAAAACGACGACCGTTACGTGAGCTGAATGACAAGTCCGGACCCCACGGTTTGTCCGTCTGTCGAACGGTAAGAAAACGTCGCGTATATTTCCCTAAGGATCCGGGCTTCCGATACTACACCCTGTATGCTATTTCCATTAGGGCAGCGGCGTGTTATCGATCGGGCCGTAGCGTTCGGGTATTTTACGTGCTCCACTGACGTGTTATCGACAATGCCTTAAAGGCGACATTATTAGGCATCGATCGAGCGAGCCGAAGCCCAACCCGGGAGTTACGGAGCGACCGGCGGGTTTGACGGATCGGTCGGAAACCACGGCCGTACCTTCCAGATCGTCGATGGTCTTCTCCAGCTTCGCCACAGACCTCTCGGCGAACTCAGCGCGGGTCTCAGCCTTGAAAGGGAGGGTGGGGCAAACGCGAAAATTATTTGAGGGTCGACTTCAAGGGAAGTTTTCTCTGAGCAGTCCGGACATCGCAGGAAATCGGCTCGTTCAAAAACTCACCCCCGAGACACGTTCACAAAAGCCAATGGACTTTCTAAGTCGGTGTTTTATTTTTTCAATCATTCGATAGTTTTTTTTTTACCGTTGGCAGAGATTATCAGCTTGGATGCCGATTCGCTTTTTTTCCGATCTCAGTTTTGTACTGGCTTCTGTGCGAAAAGGTGCTTTAAAAATGTAATGTATTATTAATAAAGCCTTCAATATCAAATAATTTGTGAGTGAATAAATGCCCATGACGTCCAATGGTCAAAGGTGACATTAAAGTTGCAGCCAAGGTATAGAACGCGTCTGGCGAAACGTCGACTAATGTCGAAGGTATTCGTTCAAAGAAAAAAAATACTCAGAAGTGCAAGGGGGAGGCAGCTATCCGGTCAGGCAAGGCCAAACCGCCAAATACTGCGTCCTATATATTACGATGGTATCAGCCAGTTAATGAGTGTTTTTTAATTATTCGTGAAAACCGAAAAAGCCGGAGCAAACCCACGCACAACACGGAGAAAACCCCACAAACCCAACACGGAAAGGCGTCCGAAGCGGGCATTGAACCGCCTCGGGCAGGACCTTCTTTCCGGGAGGCGCGGATGTTACTGTCGCATGCCACCCTACCGCCCCGTCACGGACGCACACGGGGGAAGCGGAAGGTGCCGCCTCACCTCCTTCAGCTTGTCCGTGAGCACCTTGATCTCCTCCTCGTACTTGTCCTCTTTTTGCGAGTACTGAGCGCGAAAAGACGGGACGGTGTCAGCATCTCAACAACAACACACAGCAAACATGACATCTACAAACCATTGGACCTTTTTGCCGTTGTACAAATAATGTAGAAAATACGAGGTTTTACCCTTTCCGGCAATGAGAAAACAGTGTTAAGATCTTTAAACACTAAGTGGACACCTTTTTGCAAAGGCTCCAGTTTGTTGTTGGGCCAATACGTTTTAAGGACAATGCATTATCATAGCATTAACTTGCATGGTTTTGCCACAAGCATATGTGGCTGCCTGCAAACTGTAGCCTTTGCAAAAAGGTGTCCACTTTGTGTTTAAAGATCTTAACACTGTTTTCTCATTGCCGGAAAGGGAAAAACCTCGTATTTTCTACATGACATCTACACACAAAGAATAAACAGATTTCTTACACAACCCATCAGTTCCGTGGCCTTCCTTCTGGGCGTTCGTACGTTCAACAGCACTGATTCAAGACGAGCAAAACTACGGACCGGTTTCAACACACGGTGTTTCATCATTACCAGTCAGGTTTGCTTGAATCGATGCTGGGAAACTGCCAACCTTACAGGCAGAGACCCTCCCCTTATAACAGCCGGGTGTCCCAGTTTGACATTTCTAAGATAGTTACATTCCACATCCCGATCGGGTTTAAGCATGAACACACAATGCTAGATAATCCAGAACCGGTGGATGAAAGTGCGGGAGGAACAGGTCTCCGCTAGAAGGGGCTTGAGAGAGCTCGTCTCGAGGGTTATTTGGGCCTACTCCGTCACGCTGGCCGGACGTCTCGGAAACGGTGGAGATACCCACATTTTACCCCACCGTACGTCGAACTGTGAACTCATGCATACTGCTTGGTGGGTAGCGGCGGTGTGGGGGGGCGACGGGGGGATCAAACCGGCGACATCTGGATTGCGAGTCCAATAGTGCATTTGCTTTTTTAAAAACCTTTTTATACAAATGTTTGTAACGTGTGTGCTGGTAAGGTTACGACCACCAGCGTGGGCTAATCTGCGACATAAATGAGATGTCAGATGCAGGGTGTTTTTTGTTATCATAATTTCTTTGCACTGATGTAGGTTTTCACGGCTCGATGCACGATGGTTGCTTTTCGACGGTGTTCTTTCGCGATAGCCGAGAGCTCCCTCTCTCTCTCTCGACGTTTCGCCTCACACTCGGCACTCAGGACGCCTGAGGGATGCCTCCAACGTGGGAGGCGAAACGTCGTGAAGGACAGGGAGCGCTCACTAACACGGCTATCCCGAAAGAACAGCTTTCAAAAGCAACCATCACGCACCGAGCCGTGAAAACCTACATCGGTAAAACGTTTATTACACATTTACTAGGCCAAGAGTATCCGTTACCGATATAAATTTTACTACTTGTTCAGACGAAACAGGAGGGTACTGGAGCGGAGCTGGCGACTAATCAGATCAGGCAATGATGTCACAACAACTTGCCACAGTTGTGTCACCCGCCACGGCCTATGCCCTCACACCGCCGAGCGGCTCAGGTGATCCCGCGTAACGATTGCAGAAACACCTGAGGTCATGAACCGAAACCAGGGGCGGGTGTGTTGTGTCAGATCCGGCCCGTGATGACATTACGTGGCCCGTGGCTACACGTGGCCCGCTGCTTCTGAACGTCACGATAAAAAAAACACATCTTTACACATCGCTACGGGAATCTTAGCGGAATCGGTCGGGTGCCAGCGGGAAAACGCTTTGGACCGTGTTTCTAGTTTCCACACGCTCAAGAGGGTCACTGCAAGGGCGCATCGACACACGTGTTACGTCTCACGTGAATTGTCGCTTAATGATGGCGACCGTGTTGCCGCGCGGCACGCTACGGTGAAGGTGCAGCACTGTAATTTCCTGCTCGCGCCACTGCTGGCAGACGAGCGTCCGTTAGAGGGAGCCGCAGAGAGCCCGTCAGCCCACCGAATGCATCCGAGTCCTATTCGGTCCTCGGTAAGGAAACGGTTCCGTCCA
Organism: Geotria australis; assembly: GCA_036362915.1. Classification (NCBI taxonomy): domain Eukaryota; kingdom Metazoa; phylum Chordata; class Hyperoartia; order Petromyzontiformes; family Geotriidae; genus Geotria; species Geotria australis. The sequence continues at coordinate 1,925,697 of JAZEWU010000051.1, read as the reverse complement.
CCTCCCGATTTAAACCATCGATGGTTCCCCCTCTCAGAGCTGCACAACCCACTGCGGCGGTTCCTGGTCTAGCGACGCCGCATCTCGCACGAGCAGTGGCTTTGAGGGACCCACACCTTATCGGACTGGGCCTCCAGAGACTTGAGGTTGTTGGAGACAGTTTTCAATTCTTCCTCCAGCTCGGCACATTTGCTGTTCGAGCGCAGGTTTGGTGTGGCGAGGCAGAGGCAGAGAAAGGAGCGAAAGGGGGGGAAAATAAGGAGAAACAACAGCCAGGACAGAGGGCAAAAGAATAAAGTGTGAGAGCCAAGAACTACCGACCGTAAAGTAAAATATTTGAAAATGTTACAACGTAGAGGTTACGTCTGCACTTAACGTCGAAAGTGGACGTCCGCCCGTGGGCAAAGCTGAAAATGTTACCGCGGGCGTGAACGTATTTTGAAATCGCAACCGCGATTACCAAATTCTCGCGGCACGTTTCGCGTTCGTGGGCATGCAGCGACACGGCTACGTGGCTACCACGCCCTGACAGCTCACTGGCAGGTAAACGCGTCTTATTTACGGCCGTTACGACAAGACAGATACCGGTACAAAGATACCGGTACAGCGGGCCCTCCGCGGCCACAATTACATCGTACCGCGGGCCACACCGAGCGTGAACTTTGACGGTCGTAAAAAAAAAAACCGCGGAGAGGACGAGAAAACACAAAGTCAAAAAGCTGGAGCTCGAGAACAGAACCGAAGCCATCGCACGCGGAAGGGGGCACGCGGAAGGGGCAACCGCGTCCATGCAGAGTGCGACGCGGCCGCACCGCCCGACAACGACAAGACGGCGGTTTTCATTACCTGTTCTTCCGACGCGAACAGGGACCTCAGGTGCTCCTGAACGCCCCCTAGCTCGTCTTCCATTTGCCGGACTCGGCTGATCGGCGGGCGGGTTAAGCATGCGAGCAACACACACGCGTTAGTGAGCGGCGCGCCAAGCCATGCGGTTAGTACACCGTTTGCACTGTTTAAAAATACATACGCGCATCTGTCTCCCACCCCCTCGCGCCCCCCCCCCCCAACCCGCGCAAATTATTTACGAGAGCGTTTTAAAACCCGTCTGTTGTTGTACGCGGCGGGAAATTGCTGAAGTCGGACCCGCCAGGCGAAACGCAACAATGGATCGCCGCTACGGTTGCGATCCTCGGGCCGTAACGTTCAGCGTTAAACGACGGGAAATTAAAATGACGTCGCTCGGCGTTTGTCGTACGCGCTAATTACGCGCGTATTGCCAGAGAAAGCCGTCGGCCATCCCCGAGGCAGTTTTTTGTCAGGAGGGTCTTCGCAACGGCGGGGAGTTGGCCAATTAAATTAATTATAGTCTTTGGCTTGTGTGAGGGAAGCGGAGTACCCGGAGCAATCCCACGAGGCAGTGACGCTGAACACTGACCACTGACATCGCCTAGCTACCTTGCAGCCCCAAAACCCACAATTACCTGGCAAGCATTGGTGGTGGTCACCAATCCAAAGACAAGCCGCCTGGGTTAACTGCCCTGACCAAAATGCCCCCGGTGCCCTGAGATGGACAATTGTTATAAAGAGCTACATAGCGCAACGTTTCCTTTCAGCTTAAATAAAAAACTGACTGAGTCGAAATACCCATCAGGCTCAACCCTGCTTACGTTACCTGAACGTAACGAGACCGGATACATCTCGAGTTATTCGGCCAAAGGCATGCGAAGCCTTCTTATCGCAATAGGCTTTTACCCAGGTATGCAGGTCAGCGATCCAATTTCGTCACGCGCCAAAGGCTTAAATGAACGCAGAAGCTACTTAGCACAAACCGTCCGACCATACTAAGGGAACTGATGTAGGTTTTGACCGCTCGATTCATGACTGTTGCTCTTCAGAGCTGTTCTTTCGGGATAGCCGTGTCACTGAGCGCTCTCTCCCTCGAGATGCCTCCAACGCGGGAGGCGAAACGTCGCGAGCGATAGAGGGAGAGCGCTCAGTGACACGGCTATCCCGAAACAACATCTCCGAAGAGCAACCATCATACTACGGCTTTCGACACGTGCGCCGGGTCGCTGTCGCCAACGCGCGTCGCGCTCGTACGCATTCGACGCGTGCAACGGGCGGGCAGGCGGGCGCCGCGATTCGGCGCGCGCTCCACTCACGTTTCCGAGATCTCCGCGCGCTCCTCCGTGCGCTCCAGCTCGCCCTCGATGATGACCAGCTTGCGGGCGACCTGCACTCCGCGAGGTGGGCGCGCGCACAAACAAACCGCCGCGGCGTCACATCCGGCCGCCACGCTTCCGACGCGGGTAACACCACCCGCCGACGGTTAGGTTCACGGATCAACGCGTCGACGATGCGGTGGATTGTTATCGCCTGTGTCGCGGGCGTCTGTCGCTAGTGCGGAAGTTCATCAACGGAATGGACTCGGTGTTTGTTGAATTGACGGCTGTAATTGCGATGGTTGCTCTTCAAAGCACCTGTCGCGCTCGCGATGTTTCGCCTCACACGTTGGAGGCATCCTCAAGCGCTGATTGTGCGGCTGAGTGAGTTGAGCTATATATCCTGTCTGCACGTGGTAGCTGACAAAGCGGCTTTCGTGTGGGACTTTCATTAAGTTTTCCAGTTAACACAAGTTAATTGTGTTCGCGCGATGCGCACATTACCGATACATTTTTCGCGGACGTACTTTTGACGCTTGTAAAATGCACCCGCGTCTCATTGCTAGTATTTCTGCACGATGACTCGAAAGGCTAACGCATCGTTATCCTGGTGAAAATAATACGTTGCAAGGTTTCTGTTTGCCCTACCCCTTTATAAGGAGTGCAATAACGACCGTTTTAACGTGCGCCGTTTAACGAGGGTCATCGAAGGCGAAAAGTTGACGGGTTTTATTTGCATAGAAATACGATCTTTGAACCGTTCGGCGATAAGCCCGAATATCTTAATTTGCATATAAATACAAAGCTTTAGACTTGTGTGCCAACGTAATTTTTTTTTCCCTCCAAAATTATCCTGATACTCCGTCAATGATGGGCTGGTAAGGTAATCATCATCATCGTACACGCTCATGGCATTAATTCTAATTAATGTAAATTCTACAATAGAATGACTTTCATTGCTTTTGAATGAACGGCTTGAGCGGTGTTGTGCTACGCGATGCCTACAATACTTACCGTATCGTATTAAATGATCACTTATTTTTAAACACCGCGGTTAATCACTGCGGCGTGGTAAAGTATAACCATTAACCCCGTGATCGTGATAATATTTTTGAGTAATTCTACGAATTAACGACTTTCATTGCTGTCATTAACGTACTGATGTGGGTTCTGACGGCTCGGTATATGAAAATTTCTCGACATAGCTGTTCTTTCGAAATAGCCGTGTCTTGAATGGCGCACGGTGGGTTCAGACTCGTGAATCGGAGCTACACCTACACGGCAGGCACTCACCTCCTCATACTTGCGGTCAGCCTCCTCAGCGATGTGCTTGGCCTCCTTGAGCTGGATCTCCTGCAGTTCCATCTTCTCCTCATCCTTGCTGGCCCTGTTCTCAATCACCTTCATGCCTCTGTGGAAAAGACGAAAACAACGGCATCAGGATTGAGATTACGGATTTATTATCGATCTGGCAAACGCCGGCAAATGCTCCGGTGCATCACCATCGACGTCATCATGCTGCTCTTTCGGGATAGCAGCGTCGAGCGTTGCTCCCGTATCCTTCGCGACATTTCTCCTCTCGCGGCGGAGGCATCGTCAGGCTAATGCATTTATTCGTCGGTTTGATTTGTTAGCCTGATGATGCCTCCAACGTGGAAGGTGAAAAGTCCTGAAGGATAGAGGAGGAGGAACGCTCAACATGGCTATCGCAAAAGCACAGCTTTTGAGAGCGATTAATCAACCTGATGACGCCTCCAGCATGGGAGGTCGAGGAGTAACGCTCGACACAACTATCCCCGATAGAGCAGCTCTTGAGAGCAATTCTCACCCGGCACCGCGAGTTCAAGTCAACGATGAAAGACGTTCAGCCGCCGAGCGCAGGTCAATCGGCGACTCGGCACTTCGGTGTCATGTGAACACGATGTAAATTCACAGATGTTTGTCGTATATTGATGAACGCATTACTAACATCAACCTCATGCAGACAATTATCAATTATGTAATGCAGTTTAACAACTGAACCGACCACAATATCGATGGCAAAATCAGGTTATATACCCAACGGCAATATTGATTTTTTTTTCTCCAGACGTAATTTCAATGTTTTTTAAATGCATTTGTCAGATTAATTGAAATGTGTGTACTACAACTCTAAAGGCTAGTGTATTATAATCCATAACATTTTTTTTCGGCTGAACTGCTTTTAACAAGTGCAATAACCGCTGGTTTAGCCGCATTTTTCAACTTGAGGGTCAGTCAAAGAGAAATGTTGAAGGATCTGCATTTCATACAAACACAACCTTTGGAACATTCAGAGATAAGGTCAAACAAAGATTTGAATTTGCATAGAACTACAATTCTTTCGAAAAACCTCCAAATAGTGAATATTTTTGTATTCCCCACCACAATGTTATCGCGATTGTACGATCCGCACCAGGTCACAGTTTGAACAGTTTGTAACAAACACTACTGAAACTGGGCGAGTGCCTGGATCGGAACCCTGGGTATTACGGGAAATAGCCCGGAACTCTGACCTCTGAACCGTCTGGCCAGCTCTCAAACTTCTTTGTCTTTAAGTGACGTCTTACATCCGAAGGCGTTTTACGCATAGCAAACCACCGCAGATATTTGTTTTGACGACAGGTTATTTCTCTAACACGGCCAAATTGTTTCCTGCCGGGGAGAAGGGAAGGTATGCCAAAACAGCGTCTCACCTGTAATCACCATTTCAAAATTACCAACATCAATTCTAACTGCCGAGTCCGCACGTCTTACCGACAGAAAACACAAGAGTGCACGTACAGCCCTTCATCAATACTCTGGTAGATGAAGGCCTCCGTAAGCCATACGGGTCTTAAAGGTTAATTGAGCAAACTTCGTCACACTTGTCAGTGTGGGCAGGTAGGGACTTGAGAGCACAGCAGTGCAGTATAACAACGGGTTTTGCTGCACTATCCTGTGCTGCTCACCACACACAGTCTCGCAGCATCCTATAACAAACTGTTGTGTAATGTGCTCTCCCACCCAAGCGTTATGTGGGCCCTGCACCTGCTTGGCTACCACGGCATGACAAGATCAGCTGTGTTTTATGCGCTTCGGTTATTGGCGGAGTAAAATAAATACCGTACAGAATATACGATCGCACAAACAACGCGCCGGGTACACGTGCCGGCTTATTCCCATGGAAATGATTTATGTTAAATGTTTTAAACAAGTAATGGCATTTATTGCTGCGATGCTGTAACAAGGCATGACAAGAGCGGGAGGGGGGAGGTAATACATCTTTACCAGGGCCCCAAGATCAGTAGCCTTGACCCGCGAAAATGTATTTCTCTTATATTTACATGACAGGAGCCAAGTCAGCATTATGTACTGGCAGACCCGGGGTCAATTACACTTCAGTCGTGCAATTTGTAAGAAATTACAATGACAATGTAAATGTAATTTCATCTCACAGTGCTGTTGTAATTTGTATTTTATTTGATCCCAGGTCTGTGTTTCCATGATCTCAAGTGTCTCTCGAAGCTCCCCGGATGTAATTGAGCGTCGCAAAGGGGGGTGTGGTGGTGGTTATGTCATGCTGCAAACACGCGGTTTCCAAGATGCCTCAAAAAACCTGCTCGTGTTTCCTCGGGGTGGCAGTCACCTGCAGCCTGCATTATTTAAACAACCGATTTCCCTTTGCGGTGGACAAGGGCCAAGACTGACTTGACAACGTTCAGTATTCGTTTAATAAAAGGTGAGGTTCTCCATAGTACAGCTCTGTTTAAGGGTTTAGGTCACGTGAAATGATATGTAAGTGTTGTGTTTGGAAAACCCTGAAGACGCTGGATGTAAGTTCCAGCGAAACGTCGGTAACATCTTTGGAGGTGAGTGCCGTTTGTGCCCGCTTGATTCTCCAACATATCGACGGGTACACAACACTTACATATGTTTTCACATGACCTAAACCCTTAAACAGATAACATTGGTCATGAAAGCATTCGAGTTAAACTCAAGGTGAGGTTCGTAAAAATAAATCAAGACCAACAGGTTAACTGGTCTGGGTGGAAATTTCACGGTATTGACAAAAGCCGACGGTGCTGACCTCTCGCTCTCGTCAGCCGCCTTCTCGGCATCCTCCAGCTTCTGCAGGGCGGTGGTGAGACGCTCCTGGGCCCTGTCCAGCTCCTCCTCAACCAGCTGGATGCGCCTGTTCAGCGACGCCACGTCAGCCTCGGCCTGCGGGGCAAAACCATCACCGTTGGCGGAAGAAAAGGAAAAGCAGCGGCCGCCGGCTGTCTCAAATGGGACGGTCTCAAACGCAAATCTTGATCGGGCGCGTCAATTCGTTTTTCACCATGGATTCAGTGGAGGACACTCAACCGCCTGAGAACTAGAACGGGACGATCAAGGGATGCTTTGGTCAGATGGGGCTACAGGACCGGCCCAACCACCTGTGAATGTGGAGAAGCAGACCATACTATATGGAGCACTGCCTTGTCTGTGCACCACTGCCCAACCTCTGCAGCTCAAGGGACCTTGCAGAGTTCAATAAAAATGCAAAGAACTGTGTAAAGAAATGGGAAACTGTAATTTAACCATCGCGCTTCAAAGAATCGCAAAGAAGAAGAATTCGTTTTTTATCCTAGTATTTTTAAACCTTTGTTTTTGTGTTCCACTCCATGTATATGCCAACACCGGGGTCTGAGAGAAACGGAATTTCGATCCTCTATATGTCCTGTACATATGACAGAATTGATAATAAAGGTGAAATTAAATTAAAATCGATTGCATTTGTCCCAAGGCCATAGCCGACTTGGTTTTGTACGAGCCACAGTCACAAGGGCGCACAGATTTTTCTGATGTTGCTTAGCTGTCACTGCAAGTATCTTAGCCGCAATAATTTGGTCGTAGTGGGGGGGGCAAATCGCGACGTTGAACAGTGACAATTCGTCTAATTGTGAAGTTGAATAAACTCGCACATATACCCCAATAACTATGTGGAACAATTGCGTAACTTAGATAATGTACGTTTAATATTTGTGCTTTCCCAAATACACTTACGTTGTCTATATTTCATTCAAATTGGCGCCCGCTACAAACACGCTTCAGGGAGACAAACCAGTAAAAACAAAAATAAACTTTCCACACAGTAGGGGAAACACCAGTGGTCAACAATTACACTAAAACAAACTATCCTTGTTTTGATGGTTGCTTTTCAAAGCTGTTGTTTTGTCTAAGTCTATACATCAGTATATCAATACATCCTTGTTTTGTCTAATTGCTCATTACAATGCCTGTAAAACACTTCAAAGTACTGTAATTACATGACCAAGTTGTTACCTGCCTCCATAGAAACGTGGTAATTATCGAAAACAACAGCAGGTAAAACACCGGTTTTCATTTGCTCATCAGTCAAATCTTTTGCATTTCAGGCGCGGCAATGACTCATTGTATGCCCCGTGTTTAACCCAAAAGTGTGCCGATCAAAATGAATCTCTGTATTAAAAAAAACACACCACACATTGTGATAAAAAAATAACCATATAAACACTAAATTATTCAACATAACTACGGTATCGTCTTCCTCTTCTGAGTGTACAAGTACGGCATAATTCCATCTCCACTGTTGGATGAAGGCCTCCTCACGCCATGCTGGTCATGGGGGTTATTTGAATATATATCACTGCCATTTAAACACACCGGCTAGTGTAATTTGGTAATGGCAGGGAGTATAGATGCGGGGGCGTAGAAGTACACTACAACAGTGTATTTTGCTGTACTTGCTTGCTTCTGCTGTCTTCACCGTACCTTTGGTAGCAGCCTATACCACCTTTGTCTACGGTCCTGGGTATGGGTCACCCATGCAAGCACTATCAAGTCTCAACCCTGGCCAGCTTCCGAGAACGTGCACATTCCAGACGATATGCCCAAAGGCCATTCTACTATCAACATGGTTCTATATTATCAGCAGATAGAAAGACGCGTACGTTACTGAAAGTGACAGAAAGCCCAGTTACCAATCACCATACATTTAACCCTTGGTGCGAGGTCAAAACCGTGCCATTTCCCGCACTGAATTCTTGTGACACCAATCATCTACTGAACAAAAGCCCAGGCAACACCTGCTGTGCCACAAAACCAACACTCAGCAATGCAATTAAGCCTTGCGAACATGCAATTAGCTAAGTGCGCTGTGTGGAATGAAAACAACGTACGGCTTGTGAGAGCCCCAATCCATCTTGTGAAATTAAACGCTTATCGTCAGATGCATTTAAGTGAATTATTATTATAAACTGATCGGCGAGCGTGTATCAGGAAGTCAATGTTTTTCCATTAGGTTTTTAAAGTACATTCTTGACATCCATGTCAAAACCAAATGTTATCCCTCACCCCATCTCAGAAATGTAACCGAGAATACTCGCAAGACAGGTTTGCTGCTATCTATAGCAACTTCCTTACAAAACATGGAGCTAAGCCAACTTACGAGAATAACACCACAAATAGCCAAATTATGAAGAGAATTGATCATAAATGAATGGCGTAATGTTTGCATTTCTGTGGGACATGATCAGCGATTTCCTATGAAAGCGGTGGAATTTATTTGAAAATGATATCACTGAGCTGATGGGGTCAAAAATAAAACGCAGCTGTGTCTTTGTTTTTGCAGCATCTGCAATGTGACAAATCGCCTGGAATGCAGATGATCGTCATATCTCGAGAGGAAAGGGGGAGGTGGAGAGCGGTGGCTCAGTGGTTAGCGCGCTGGGCTACAATCCTGGCGACCCGAGTTCGAATTCCGCTCACGGCCAACACCAGTGACGATTTTCTGAACCGGTTCTGGGCCTCCACCTAGGTCGACCCAGCCTCAAATGAATTACCCAGTGCGGTGTGTAAACATTGCCACTAGGGGAGCAACCATAATAGTCTCTGTCGCAATATAAAATGGTCTTAACCGTAGAATAATCAAGTTAGTGTCAATATTAAAAACATTAATCATGTAAATACAGTACTGTCATGACTCATCAGCCCTTTGATAATCCACTGCTGGATGAAAGCCTCCCCAAGCCATTGTAATCCTCAATGTTGCGATATAATAACCCACCTAGCCACTTGCACACGAACCGAGTTCACCACTCCATCTCCTCGGTGAACGTCCTCTAACAGGAGGAATCCCTCCCAAAAAATCAATGATACAAAAAGACCGAGGCCTGGGCCTTAAAGTCTGCGTTCTAAGCCACTTTCCTAGAATGCCCTACCGCCTGGGGCGCGCCTCGCCCAGCAGAGGTACAGAGTGTCGGCGGGGGTCCCACTCCGGACCCTTACGTGGCATCGGTGACGTACACAACTAATTGCGTTGACGTGCACCAATTACACTAAGAATTAATTTAGTTTTAATTAACGCTACCTGCTAAGTTTGAAATTATAGCAATTGGCAATTATTAAAGCTGCATGCTGTGCAGCAATGACACAAATATTGCGCGATTGGATATACAGTACAGTATGCTCGTACAGTATAGTTTTATTTAATAAAATATATATATACATTCCCTATCTAAATTAACAAAGTACGTAACTACCTTAAGCATAGGCTTAATAACTGTATCGCCCATCGCTTACGACAATAAACATCAATAAAAGAGCAATGGTAATGTCAAAACAGCGTCAGACTTCAAAAGGCTGACACAGGCCTTAGACTAGTAAAGGGAGTTAATCATGAGCGAATGACACGGATGTACTTTCCCTGGCCATTGTAACGTGGAAATCTCACCACTGCCTCAGACCAGCTCGTGTGAGCAAGAACAGCAACACTTTGTTAAACAACCAGGGAGTGATTGTTGCTTTTCAAAGGTGTTATTTAACAACCAAGTGGTGTTCAAATTAAGTTTAGCATGGTGAGGTAAGACCAGGAAATTTAGCCGAGCCGTCCCTCAGTCACGTAAAGACCTCATTGCTTTTACTGAAATTATCATGGTTAATTCTGCTGCTGCTGATTATTAATCACTTAAAGAACTAAAACTGGTTTATAAGGACTAGTAAAGGCAGACCAGATGATTTAAGCCGATTGTGCTCCCTAAATCAAAACCACTTATAGGACATCTTTTTCTGGAATGTCCGTCCCCGTTTGTGGCTGATTAAGTATTTAGGTGAGAATAGGTGAACTAGCAGACTGTCCTCCTCCTTTTAAATACGACCTCAACATACATATATATTTTTCCTATAAACTTACGGTGACCCGTGACGGTGATTCACTTTATTACAGACACAACTCTGTGACACTGCTGTGTTGGCAGCGGTGCATAAGCACTAACAACACAAATTTATCCACCATCCGTCAATCGCACTTCCACAAGAATATACTTGAGAGAAACCATACACTCTACGCGTAGAATTACACCGAGCCGACGTTTCGGTTAACTACGGTCCATCATCATCTATGCAGAAGGACCATCGTCCAAAACTGACTTGATTCATGAGCTAAGAAACATTTCGGGGTGACGGCTAATCCCGGCCAGGTAAGTGGCGGGGACGTCACCACGACGCCCGGTGCCAGGCCAAGTGCACCTTGAGGCCTTCACGCAGAGTGTCGAAAGCCCGCTGGCAGGAGGTCCATGGGACAAACCCAGGCGCCATGTGCTGTCTACGTCCCTCAATCAACCCCCACACAGACACAAAACACCTTCCATCTTACTTTCTCCCTGCCGTTCCTCTCGTCGTCCAGCACTCTCTGGAGGCGCGACACATTATCCTCGGTCTCGTCGGCCCTCTCCTGCAGGGCCCGAATCTTCATCCTCACCACCTCCACGCAGTTCACGGCTGAAGCCATGGTTGATCAAATCCACCTCCACCACCAACAAACACACCTTGTTCCAACCCCGCCGCAGCTCCCGCTCTCACACTTACAATCCAACCCAGCACCGGGTGTTCAACTTATAACCTTCCCAAGGCACCCGGCGCTAACCGAGGCGGCAGTGACGTCTTGTTGTTGTGGTGGTTATTGTTGTTCGAGAGCTTGCTGATGGGAGTTTGGGAGGATTTGAGGCGGGTTTGGGGCTTGTTCTAACGCGGCGGTGCGCTACAAGCTGACTTCCCCCACCTGTGAAGGGGGAACGCCTTGTGCTGCGGTGATGTCAGCGACCCGCCCTAAGCCTATCCACACACCCATTCATTCGTCAACACTAAGGTATTCGGACGAAAAGGTAACGCGCAATTGGTTCCGTGACATTCGTTCATTCATTCATTCATTCGGGTTTGTTGGAAGTTGATGGGTCCCATCCTGGGTATATCCTTGCCTTGCGCCCTGTGACTGCCGGGATAGGCTCCGGCTCACCGCGACCCTGTACAGGATTAAGCGATTTCTCATAATATAGATTGATGGATAATGGAATAATATGTAGAATATGTAGATGCCCTTATTAATCCACTGCTGGATAATACTCTTCTTTTGTAAATAATGGAACTTTGTCTATCTGTTATAAAATTTGATGCTGCCCTCTGGCGGGCGATCCTCCAATCAGCGTCGTGCTAAGTAACTATGTCTCGAACATTCACGACGGTCAGTGGGTGATGTCAATTCCAATGACGTTCTAGAACTCCCGTTCTCAACCGTTGGGTCGCGACCCATCAGTGGGCCGCGAGCGCCACCCAATGGTCCGTGGAGACCAGACCCAAGTAGGCCCAGTGGGCCTTGAGGTGCAAAACGTTGAGACCCCCTGCTCTAGAACACATTCCCAAAATGCTATTGAACACTATGCTACAAGCCTGTGAATGTTGATGATATTTTTTTTAAAGCGTTTTGCCTTACAAAAATAAGAATATGGCCCAAAGTCCCGCATTATTGGGTCTTAAGTCCATGGCACCTGTGCCAGGCCAGGTGCACTTTGAGGCTATCACGCGAAGTGTCGATCGTCCGCCGGCAGGAGGTCACGGGACAGACCCAGGTGCCATGGGCTGACTGCTGTGCCAGGCTAGGTGCAGGAGGAGGTCACGGGACAGACCCAGGTGCCATGGGCTGACTTGCTTTGCCAGGCTAGGTGCAGAAGGAGATCACGGGGCAGACCCAGGTGCCATGGGCTGACTGCTGTGCCAAGCTAGGTGCAGAATGTCACGGGACAGACCCAGGTGCCACGGGCTGACTGATTGAGATGACTTGCCGAGGCGGTGCGAAAACCACTGCTCCATCCACGGCTGCGCCCACTCCTATAAATACCGCTGCATATGCGCAGATTTTGCTTGCGGCATGCCCTTTTTGGCCGAGTCAGGTCGGGTGAGACTTGCACACAGGGCCCAGAAAGGCCATCCACCCTTACGTCTTAAATAGCAGCACAGATTGAACTCCTGCACTCACTCACCCACCCACCCACTTGGGAGCACAGATTTTTTTGGGATTTTCTCGTGGTCAGCGAAAACCGAGCGAGTGCCTCTATAAATACTCCATGCACACTCAATAGACCGTAAATAACAATTACGATACGAAAGTTAATTTTAAGAGGCCGCTCGCTACGGTGAGCCCATCCGACCAGGGTACCATGTTGGGTTAAATCGAGGATGCCTTTCATTCGGATAACAATTTCCCCCCCCCACCACGGGGGCGTCTGTCCCAGGTCCACAATTGCCGCAAATTCGAGCCACTTAGCCTAATAAGGGATTTGCACGGCACTGTGCAAACAGCGCAGTTTTCCAATTACCGTGACCGGCACCAAGGAGCGATGATCGGTGGAAATCACTGCCAACGGCTTCCGCCGCCGCGCGAGCACGCACGGGGGGGTGTGCACTGGTGGCATTTATTAATCGTGAATTGCCTGAGATGGATTTCGCCAAATATGTGCAGGGTCCTAAAAATTTGAAGATAGCATTGCGCGTGAGTGTTTTACGAATCCCAACAGCGATGTGCCGCGGAATTTATGGTGAGCCGGCATGGCAGAGTAACGGTTTTTATTTTACGCTATTTAAAATGTTTTGACACCGCGAGCCGTTATTTTAAAAACGTCGCGGTAACTATTGCACGTTCATTGTAATGAATGTCTAGCTTAACGCGCGGATAGCGTGCACCTTAAATAATACGAGATGACACAAATCGCTAAAGCCACACTGCCGTACGCTGTTTGAGATTCCAGAGTCTGCGTAGAAACACTGCCCTTCAATTTCACGGTACAGTTTCTAGACTACTTACAATGCCATATTAACAAATGTACTGATGTAGGTTTTCACGGCTCGATTTGTGGTGGTTGCTCTTCAGAGCTGTTCTTTCGGGATAGCCGTGTCACTGAGCGCTCTTCCTCTCTCCCTCGCGGCGTTTGGCCTCCCACGTTGGAAGCATAACGCCTGATGACGCTTCCAACGTGTTAGGCGAAACGTCGCGAGCGAGAGATGCAGATCGCTCAGTGACACGGCTATCCCGAAAGAACAGCCCCGAAGAGCAACCATCACATTGACAAATATCTACAGCGGCTATTTACTCCCAGATGTCCAAAGTGAAAAAAAACCCCACCCCGTCAGAACGTCCTTTTAATCGGCTGTCACCTTGTTAAACTAGAGACCGTCATTCCCGTCAGCCTCGATCTCGATCAGCTCAGCGAGATACGAATCGCGTGACATGTTCGCTTTTGTGCCGCGCGCCGCTTAAACACGAGATAAGCCAATGTTATCGCGAGACGGTTATGGATTATTTTTTTTAAATAATCGCTCGCACGCACGCACGCACAAGCCACATATGTGTCGGTGCCTTCGCCTTCATCCCGGGCACCGGCGGCGGGCGGATTACCATGTAAAGCCTTGCGCTATAAATACGATCCTTGTGCCGGGCAAGAGGCAACATTCCCAAGGTGTATCGCCTTTCTGCGGGCAGCTTCATCACAAACGCGCGCCCAGATGTATTCCGGCCTGGCTTGGAGGAAGGGGTGGGGTGGGGGGGGGAGTGGGGGCTGTGGCGGTACCGGCTGCTACATTGGGGGCCCCTAAGCAGAAATTATTTTTGGGGGGGCCCTCACGTTTCAATGTGAAGAATCCTCGTGAGATGACGGACCCTGGGTGGGGCAGATATCTTAGGTCGTCTGACGAAGTGGCGCGTATACTTTTTCACAATTGCAACGAGCTTGGTCAACGAATTCCCATCCCACCGTTGTATTTTTGCGCCACTTTGTCTCTTGGTAATGTGTTAGAATAAGTTGAACTTTAGAGCTGTTCTTTCGGGATAGAAGTGTCTAGGGAATTCCATCTCTCGACACGGCTATCCCGAAAGAACAGCTGCGAAGAGCAAACATCGTGAATCGAGCCGTGAAAACCTACATCGGTAAATGTGACCTTTAAATCTCGTGTAATACTGTGAATTCAGGCTCTCTTCCTCTAGCAGTGGCATGGGCAAGAAATTGCAGGTCTGAACCTTCACTACCGTCACCTTTTAGTGAGATGACAGAAAATATATGCAGAGGCGGCTCTTTGTGATTTTGGGGCCCCAGGCAAAAAATCAATGATGACCCCCGCCGCACACGCGCGCACTGATTAAAAAGCACTGAATCCTCCCAACGAATGTTGCAATAATGGACTTCGATTTGGATCTTAGATTGAATAGATTTACTTTAACAGAGCATCAATCAGTAGACAGGTCCCCTGCAATCGCCCGGGTTGCCCCGTGGTTAAGACCGCGAGTGGAGATACGTCCAGGCAAAAGGTACGGTTGGAGCGAGACGAGAGGGAGATGTAGACGAGAGATAGAGCTGTAATGAGATAAGAGATGTGGGCATACTAGACGTGACAGCTTAATGAGATTCTGTATGCTAATTATTTGGGATGTCGTTCTCTCTGCAGCTTTGTGCAGCGCTTTGTGACCCTCGGGTGAAAGGCGCTATATAAATGCTATTATTATTATTAACATTCTAGACTGGCGTCCTATCCTTGGTGTTCCCGTGCCTTGCGCCCTGTGTCTGCCGGGATAGGCTCCGGCTCACCACGACCCTCTACAGGATTAAGCGGTTTCTGAAAATGGATGGATGGAGATGACATTCCTACGAGGAAGAGCTGGAATCTGTTGCTGAGGAAAGAGATGTCTGGTCCACTCTGTTTGGACTGCTGCCACCGCGACCCTCACCAGGACAAGCGGTTT
>JAZEWU010000051.1:1891643-1901995 GCA_036362915.1 Geotria australis | reverse complement strand
TAACCAGGTCGGCCGCCGGGTTCGAACCGGGGAATGGAACGCGCCTCCAACTCGGGCCTAGCGACGTCAGGGCGCCAAGGGGGGAAACTCCCTCCGCTCGGCCAGCAATCATAAGAGAGGGGGGCGTCAGCTGTTTGAGATTTCTCGAGTTACACGGCCCCTCGGCATGGCTATGTAGGGCGAAGCCTCGCTCAGACACCAAGGCACAGAAGACTCTCAGAATAGCGCCACACGACGTGTTCGTCAGCGATGAAGAGGCTCGCCACCCCGCCCGCCCCCCCCCACACTTCGATTGCCTCCCCCCCTCTCTCACCAAGACTCCTGTGTGAGCGGTGGAAGAGCTGGCTGATGGTGGGGGGGAATTGGGGTGGGGGTGGTTTGGTCGATTCATGATGGTCCCTTTTCAAGGCTGTTCTTTCGGGATCTTCTTCTTCTTTGCGATTCTTCGAAGCACGATGGTCAGCTTCTGGACATCGTTGTCTTTCAGCTCCTCGGCTTCGAAGTGTTTGGTAGAATTCGCAGGCAACACCAAGTATTACCTGACAGGGATCGCGACGTGAACGCTTCTACCTTGACCCCCAGAGCGCTCGGTGACACGGCTACATTTTTGATGTCAAAAGATTTCGTCTGTACACTATCAAAAATGTACCCATAGGTGACAATGTTTTACCATTACGATGAGAGCCCACACCTCCACTACAAGCCTCCACTCCCCCCCCCCGCCAGCACCACCCCAATCTGCGCCTCACAGACATTCTTTCTGTGAGGCGCAGATGTTACCACTGTGCCACCCTGCGGCCCAGTTGCCCATTCCCAACCCCATTACCCTCAAAGCCAGAGCATAGTTTCACGAACCAGCGAAACCCACCAATAGAGTTACGAATTGGTCGGGAAATAATATATTGACGGCTCGATGTGTGATGAGAATCGCTCTCAAGAGCTGCTCTGTCGCGATAGCCGTGCCGAGCGTTCCTGCTCTCTCCATCACGACGTTTCGCCTCCCACGTTGAGGGGCATCATCAGGCTAATTCTGAAACGTCGCGAAGGAGACGGGGGAGGGAATGGTAGCCGCGGAGATCCCAAAAATAGCGACTCTAGAGGTCAGGGCGCGTCTGTGACCCCGGGAAATACTTTCCCACCCGGCACACCGCATCAAGTAATACCTCTGACTTACGTCTCCTAATGTCCCATCGACTGTACTGCTGAAGTCAAGAATTAGCACGTTTTGTTCGCATGTCAAATCCTTAATAATTGGCTGTGTCAGGGTGAAGGCGGGTTTGCGACACTTATTTCTTTACGTGGCCCAACCCATAAAACGGGAAATATTATGGTTGTTATCGGTACCCGCTTAATCTAGTATAGGGTCGCGCAGGGCCGGAACCTGTCTCGGCAGACACAGGGCTCAAGGCAGGGCTATACACATAATGGGACGCCAGTCCATCGCGGGCACCGGGGGCAATTTCGTCAGCAGGCCGATTAACCTAGACAGCAACAGCGGCGTTTGTTTGGACTGTGGGAGGAAACCGGAGTGAGCGGGTGTGTGAACGAGTCGGTGGGGAAGTTGCAGCAGAGTGTGTTCGGAGATAGAGAGAGAAAGACTCGGAAAGAGGGCGACTCAGAGAGAGAGGCCGACTCGAGAAGGAACAACACACAAGCAGGGAGGCAGCAGCAGCAGCCAGGCAGTAAGCCGGCGCCAAATTCCCCCCCACGCTCGCCCCCCACCTCTGCTGTCCTCTATATATATCCCAAGGTGTCATCGGCCAATTAATGAGTGCCTACACGTGGGAGGAAATCGGAGCGTCCTGAGAAAACGCGAGCGTGCGAGGGGTCAACACTCTATCCGGCACGGGCCGGACAGGTGGGGGTCCAAATCTGCTGTACGGAGCGTGGATTGCTGGGTGGGTGAGTGTTTGTGTTGGTGGATTGGCGGATGGGTGAGTACGCGTGTGACGCTGTGTCAGGCTAGGTGCACAACGTTAACAGGGATAGGGTTTGCGAACATTTATTCCTTCCCCTGGCTTGGACTGTTGGTGCGGGTCAGTGGTGCCGTGCCGTGGCTCTCTCACTCTCTCTTCCGATCTGCGTCTGCTCGGGTACATCTGTTCCCTCCTTGCTTGTTGTAGAATTATTATTGTTGTTATTATTATTTTCCTGTTGTCGTTATGTCCTATGTCCTATAATTTATCGCTATTGCTTGACTCTCAGGGGGTCAAGGTAGAAGCGTTCACGTCGCGATCCCTTTCAGGGAATACTTGGTATTGCCTGCGAATTCTACCAACACTTCGAGGCTGAGCTGAAAGACAACGATGTCCAGAAGCTGACTATCGTGCTTCGAAGAATCGCAAAGAAGAAAAAGTTAATCTGTCTTGAAGTTATTGACATGCCGTTCTCTCCGCAGCCTTGTGCAGCGCTTTGTGACCCTCGGGTGAAAGGCGCTATTATTATTATTGGGCTGGTGGATTGGTGGGTGGATTGGTGGAATAGTGGGAGGCTGGGAGCTCTCAAACAGGACAGACCCGGGGACGGTGCGGGGAGGGGGGGAATAGAAACACAATTGCAGTAACGTCAAAGGGAGAAGTGCATTCGTGTATTGACTTGCATTAAGGCCTTGACAGAGCTCGCGTTTGCCACCAAACCGAACGGCCCGGCGGAAAATAAACGAAACGAAAATCCGCTGAAAATAGCGAGCAAATAAATAAATATCCCTGCAACCATCGGACGATCGCGAATGTAAACACTGCGGCGACCTGGGAAAAATTCGCGACCAAGCTCGATCGCTCGCTCGCTCAGCGAGGCACGGCGGTGGCGGTTGCAGCGGTGTCCCGTTGCCGCGTCTCGACACCGTAAAGGGCACGCTCTTGAGCCGTGACAAATCCCGGCTAATCAAGGAGGTCCCCGGGGCAGCAAAGCTTGCCCGGTTCCCGGCTGCATCGGAATGGCGAGTTCCCGGACGGCGCGGCGTTAGCGGCGCGGCGCGTGTGAGATACGAGCGGCAGGACGCCCCCGCTCCCATCAGAGGAGAACCCAGAAATCGACAGGCAGTGCCTGCCGTCTCGAGCGTTTTGTAAATACAGCGACACGGTCACTAAATGCAGGTTTGTGTGTTTTCTCCCCCCCCTGTTCTGCGTGGGTTATCGCCAGGCACTCCGGTTTGCTACCACAGTCCAAAGACATGCTGCTGCATAGGGGAATTAGCCTGCGGACTAAATTGCTCCCGGTGTCCTGAGATGGACTGACGTCCAATCCTGAGTATAGCCCTGCCTTGTGCACTGTGTCTGCCGGGATAGGCTCCGGTCCCCGGCGACCCTGTACAGGATCGCATTGGTACTGATAACGATGATGATATCATATCTGAAGGCAGATTTTATACGTTTAAACAAAAAACCCCGGACAAGAATCGCAAAATCTTGGGCAACCCGCGAGTCCACAGTGAGACATTCTGCGAGGTGTAAACATTCACTGACAATGCTGAACAAGGGCGAAGCTCTGGGGCGATGAGGTAATCGCACGTGGCTACGTGACAGGCGGCAGTGGCGGCTTGGGAAGGCCTTCATCCAGCAGTGGATTTGACATCGGATCGACAGTGATGATGATGAAGAGCAAAGCCCTGTGGCTATGAAATCATCTCACGTAGATTTGCAAAAGGCGGCAGTGTCGGCTTGAGAAGGCCTTCATCCAGCAGTGGATTTGACCCCAGATCGATAATGATGACGATGAGGAGCGAAGCTCTGGGGCGATGAGGTCATCTTACGTGGCTGCACAAGAGGCGGGAGTGGCGGGCTTGGCAAGGCCTTCATCCAGCAGTGGATTCGACGTTGGCTCGATGACGACGCTGACGATGAAGAGCGTCGCCCGCCCGGGTTGACCGCGCGTCGCCATCACAGGACCTCCATGAAGATGTCGTCGATGGTGAAGGTGGACACGGCCTCGGGGTCGTTGTCGGGAGACAGCGACGGGCTGTCGGCGACCCTCGCGGCCCCCGAGTCGGGGGTCCCGATCCTCGGGGGGCTGGAGGGGGAGCGCGTCCCCGGCTCGCGACGTGAGCTCTGATCGACAAAGTGACAACGGAGAGAAACGGTCAACCGGGGAGGGTTTTGCCTTGGACGGTCACAAAGAACTCAGAACGGCGCTTCTCTATAGCCGTACCAAGAATCTGGAACAGCCTACCCCTAGAACTTCGTCAGACCAGCATAACCTTTGACCTTTAAAAACACATCTGAAACAACACCTTTTTTCCAGGCCTATTTCCCACTGAGTTTGGCTCCGCGCCTCGGCATCCGTGTCTCGCTTTGGCTGGGCGCGAAACTTGTGCCGCGTTATAAATTGTAATGTTGTTATTATTGTCACGAGTGGGTTTCCACAGTTACGCAGGGAAACTCCACACCGCGGAGCTTCACGTCACGCGGCTACACACCGCGGAGCTCCACACCGTGGGTCTCCGGGACGCCTGTTTCGTCAAACACAGTGCCCCACAGCCTTCAAAAAATCTCTTAAAAAGTCACCTCTTCACCGACTCACAACGAGCAGACCGAGCAGGGCGTCTCCGCGCCTCCGAATCAACAGGTGCAACGCGCCCGGAGAAAACGCGCGCGTTACAAAAGTAGATTATTATTATTATTATTATAGTACCTGGGCGTCGGGCGAGGCAGCTGCAGGAATCCTATCGGTCCGTTCCTCCACCTCCTCGCCCTCCTCCCGCTGCCTCATCGAGGTCCCCTCCTCCGGACCCCCGCGGCCCCTGCGGCCCCCGCGTCGCCGCCTCCCAGCGACGCCGCGGTTCCTCCCCCCGCTCGGCCTCCGCGCCGGAACCGGAGAAATCCGGCGCCCGGACGCCGATGGCCCAGCCGACCCGGGGTCGCCGTCGATCGCGCCGGCCTCCGATTCTTCCCGGCTCCGGCCGGCGCGTTTCCCGGCCGCTGGTCTCCGGCCCGCGCCCCGCCCGCGCCCCGCCGCCGCCCCGCGTCGCGCCCGTATCGCCGGAACGCCGGTGATGCCGGTGACTCCTCCTCGCGCAGACGAAGACCTCTTCCGCGTCGACGGCGGCGGAGGAGGCTGCGTTTCGCCGGAAGGTCCCGCCTCCTCCTCTTCTGCCGCATCTTCCGCATCTTCGTTCTTCGTCGCCGCCGCCGCGGCGGCTGTCGTGGTCTCGCCCCGTCGGTCATGAGAGCCGGGGTCGGCGTGGGAGTCCAGCCGGCGGGCTCGATCCTCGGCGGAGCCGCGCCGCGCTCCGCGCTCGCCCGCTTCCACCGCCGGGTGAGCGTCGCTGCTTCCACTCGCTCCGCCGGGGCTCGGTGACGTGGGAGCAGGGGGAGCAGGAGGGGGAGCTGTGGGGTCGCGAGGGGGTCCCTCCTGCTGCTGTGCTGGGGGTCAAAGGGTCAAAGTGTTTAGGATTTCGAGATGGCAACTAGAGTCAAGTGTCAACGCAGGCACGGTTCTCCCAGCATGCCGTGCATGTCACGTAGCATCACAAAGTGGTGCGTCTACGGGGCATCTATATATAACGGAGCAAGTATTTGTATATATTTGTCCTTCAGAAGTGGAAACTTTACCTGGACAAGACTGAGGCTTTTACGACTTATTTCAGCTTTACTTCCCACTCATTATCGATTACTCTTCTGAAGCTTTAACACTATTTTAGTACCATCATCAACTTTATTAAGCTGTCTTCCGCCTTCATCCTGACCTCAGAAGAGCGTGTAACACGCTTGGGTCAAAATCATCGGTAGGGCGGGTACTCTGCTCGTAAAAAATAATAATATCAACACTGCACAGAGCCTAGTTTTGAGACCACCAACATCCAACATTGAGGCCACGTTACGTTAAGCAGGAGTGTGACAAAATTACAGCTGAGCAGGCCTCCGCGCCTCCGAATCAACGGGTGCAACGCGCCCGGAGTATATGCGCACGTTACAAATTAGATTATTATTATTATTATTAACGGGGCGGCACGGTGGCGTAGTGGGTAGCGCTTCCGCCTCACAGCAAGAAGGTCCCGGGTTCGAATCTCGGCTCGGGGTGCCTTTCTGTGTGGAGTTTGCATGTTCTCCCCGTGTCCGCGTGGGTTTTCGCCGGGCACTCCGGTTTCCTCCCACCGTCCAAAGACATGCTGCCAGGTTAATTGGCGTACTGACTAAAATTTCCCCAGGCGCCCTGCGATGGACTGGCGTCCCATCCTCGGTGTTCCCCTGCCTTGCGCCCTGTGTCTGCCGGGATAGGCTCCGGCTCACTGCAACCCTGTATAGGATTAAGCGGTTTCTGAAAATGAATGAATGAATGAATGAATTATTATTAACTGTGTAACACGGCTTCCACCGCCGTTAGGAATCATCGGCAGAGTGCGGGCCAAACGGTCTACGCACTCCCCGCCGGGGCGAGGCGACATGGCGCGGTTTGGCGTGAACCATCACGGGAGCTCGCGTGGGTTTGATCGACACTCACGGGAGTCGGCTGCACCGCCCGACGCCTCCTCACCGCCTGCGGGCGCCTCCTCCTCGTTCCCGCGCCCCGCGTCGTTCCCGGCGGTCGCGGCGGCGTTCCCGGTGCCTCCGCGCGGCGTTCCCGGCGCCGCTCCCGGCGCCTCCCCGTCGCTCGCGTATATTGAGAGCGGGATTTCCACGAGGGTGAGCGTGTAGAACACCGGCGCTTCCTCGGTAGCGTCGGCGGCGATGGCGGCGGGCGTCCTCGCATCGTCGTCGATGCCGCCCGGGTCGCGATTCGTCGGCGAGCGATCGTCGGCACCTCCGTCGATAAGGACGTCGTCACGCTCCACCGAGCCGGCGCCGGCGGTGGTGATGTTGGGGTCAATGGCACTCGGGCCGGTTCGAAAGCCGCGATCGGGGCTGGCGTGTGAGCCGCACGGGGCCGTGGCAGGGACGGCACGGGAGAGGCCTTCGCTCGGGCCCGGTCGCGAGTCGGGCCCGAGCTGCACCTCCTCTCCATGAACGAGGCCACTCGACGCGACGTCGGCCTCCGGGCCCTCCTGGTGGCCGACACCTCCCGACCTCCCATCGTCTCCGTCGCCGGCCTCTCGCTCGACAACCGCCGCCGCGACCTTTCGCCGAACATCCCCCGAACCTCCGCGCAGGCCTGCGGCGTCGCCCCGCGTGTTGCTCATCACCGCGGCGGCTTCGGCCGTCCCCTCTGACCGAGCCTCTCGTCCGGTCGGCCCCGCGGCGCCGGCTTCACAAGACGAACCCTCTCGTCGACTCCCCGCGATGCCCCCGCGATCCCCGGCCATCCGAGGAGGCTCGCGGTCCGCGGGCGCGGCCCGGCTGCGGGCCGCCCCGACGTTCGGCCTGGGCCTCGGCGGCCGGGCCCTCGGGGTTTTGCTCGCGGCCTCCGGGCGTTCGTCGCGTGCGGTCCTCGCCGGATCGCGTGCCGGTTCGGTGCCAGATCGCCGTTCCCGCGATGCCGCGACCGTGGTCGCCGCGTCGGACGGACCCGGCCCCGCGATGAGGAGCTCGTTAACTTCCTGTTGACGTTCGCGTTCCGGCGCATCGCGTGCGACCAGAGACGGGCCGTCGCGCGATCGCCTTCCTCCCGGCTCGGCGGTGGTTTCGACGTCGCGCTCCGCGTCGCTCGGTAAGCGCGCACTTCCGTCCAGCGCCCGGCAAACCGTGGCGGGGGCGTTCGGACTAAACGTAGGACCGGGCGGAGGGATCGCGTGTGGATCGCCGTCGTTTCGGAGGAGAGAATCGCGACTCGGGACGGAGCTGAGCCTGCGGGGCGAGGCGCGGGGGCTCGGAACGGGACGGAGACTCGGCGCGGCGACTTCAGGCTCGTCGACCGGTCCTCCTCCGCCGTGTTCGATCGCGGCGCTCCGACAAACGCTCCCCCGTTCACGAGTCTCAGCGTGAGATTTGTCACCAACAGTGTCTTCACCGTGCGCCACTGGAGTTGACCCCGCGTCACACGAACCCAGGCTTTCGGCTTCGCTGCGGTTGGGTTTCTCGGTGGGTTCCGTCGCGGAGCCTCCTGGCCGCTCCCGGTGTTCGGTCTCCCCCGAGGTGCGATTCGCATCGTCCGGGGCGGCCAAGCTCACCGCGCCGACTCTCTCGGCAAATTCCGGCGAGCTTCCCGACCGCGGCGCTTCCGGAACCGCCGATCGCTCCTGAGGATCGCCGATCCCGTCCGCTGGCGGCCGAGCCGGTTCCTCTGACGCGGCGGCATCACCGACCTCGGACGATGCTCCTGGCGCCGTCGCCTCGGCGCGCGGCGGAGCGCCGTCCCGCGATTCGCCGCGCCGATCGCCCGAGGAGGCCGCTTCCGGGTCGCCGCCGATTTCCGCCGCCCGGCCGGCTCGGCGCTCTCCCACGGCGCCGGTCGCGCGCTCGCGCGGCGACCCCCGACCTTTCGCGCCGATCGGCCTGCACGCCGCCGCGCCGCGGATGTTCGGCCGGGGCTTCTGCGGGCGCCATCGAGCGCCCCGCCCCCTCGCTCCCGCCGCCGGTTCCGGGACGGCGCCGGCTTCCGCTCCGCCCGCGGCCACCGCCGAGCGGCCTTCAACGAGGTCGTCGGAAGCGTCGCCGGCCCGCGGCTCGATCTGGTCGTGGGTATCGCGAGGCTTGGCGGGCGCCTGCGAGCGAGCGGTGTCCTCCCGCGCTCCGCATTTCGCCGCAGTCGTGCCTCCGCCGTGGCGGACGTTTTGGGAGCCGCGGAGCGCGACGGCGGCGGCGTCGCTGTCGCGAGTTCCCTCCGCTGGTTCCGCCGGTACCGTCACGGCGAGCCGCTGAGTGCTAGCGGCGTCCTCGGGTGTGCGCGTGTTTGTGGAACGTGCCTCCTCCGCCTCCTTTTCTGCCTCCTCCACATCCTTCTCCACCTCCTGCACCGCTACTTCCTTTTCCACTGCCTTCCCCACCTCCTCCGCCGCCGCCTCAACCTCCTTCTCCACCTCCTCTTTCTCCTCCACCGCCTCCTTCGCCTCCTCGCGAGCGAGCGACCGCGCCGCCTCAGCGACCTCCGGCCTCCCGTCCTCGCCCGGCCGCGATCCTCCTCCCGCCGCCGATCCTCCTCCAGCCGCCTGCTCCCGGCACCGAGCGGCCGGGCGGGTCGAGACGGGCGACGCCTCGGCGGGAGTTCCCGCCGAAGCTCCGTCCCGGCGCTCCCCCCCCTCGACCTCCGCGCCGCCGCGGGGTCGTTGGCGATCGTCGGAGCTCGGCCCGGCCTCCTCGGCGGATGACTGGGCCGCTGCGGTCGCGTCGGCCCCGTCCGACGCTGCGACGGCGAGCGCGGCGGACGTTCGTACGCGTTCCTCGTCATCGCTGAGCTCGCCACACGGAGGCTCGGCTTCGTCGTCATCACCACCATCTGCCGCCGCTGCCGCCGCTCCTGTAAACAGCGGAATGCGTTGCCGAGCGCGATCCGCGCCGAAGAGGTGCGCCAAGCAACAATCGCTTTCCGACGGCGCGGTTTTCGAATTTCCCTATAGCCCAGTCTCACCGGTGTTAGCCAAGCGTTGCCAAAAAGGCTGGCAAGTCACGAGAACGCGTTACACGCTTGGAACCAGATCGCCCGTGGAGCGGGTACCCTGCTAGTAACGCACAATACAGGGTAGCGGGCACATCATCACCAGAAGCTCAACAGATGCCAGAAGCCCCCTCAGTCTGGAGCAAGAAGAGAGGCCAATGCCCACCGTTAAGGCCAGCATTGACTATTATATCCCTAAAAGTTGATGGGCTCTCTGCAACTAAACAAGAACTTGTTGCAATGGGAAACAACTGTCATATAACCATCACGCTTCGAAGAATCGAATCGAATTCGAACCTGGGGGAGCGCAGCTCTCCCGCGGTACGGCCTCCGTCAACATTCTCTCCACGTCCTTCGCCCCCCCTCCTCTTCCACCTCTACCTCCTCTCCCTCTTCCTCCGCGACTCCCCCTCCCTCCCCGGGACCCTCGTCCCCTCTTGGGACCAACTCCGGTCGACACAGCACGTGGTTCCTCCACTTCCGATTCTGGATGAGTGCTCGCCCGCTCGGCTCCCGGGTCTCTGCTTCCAGGCGGGTTCCACAAAACGGGCGATGTCACTGGGAGGCAGCAAGGGTGAGGTCAGCTCGGGACGGACGATGTCCCGACAGCGCGGGAGGCGAGAAACATCGCGAAGGTGAGAGGAGGAACGCTCGATGCTACTATTCCGGAGCAGAAGCTTTTAAGAGCGATTCTCGTACATCGTGAAAAGCTACATCGATACAAAATGAGGTCAGACCAGATGTGTCCGCATCAAACAGTGGAGTGTTCCGTGAGTTTCTATAATAATAATAATAATAGCATTTATATAGCGCCTTTCACCCGAAGGTCACAAAGCGCTGCACAAATCTGCAGAGAGAACGACATGTCAACAACGACAGAGCACGGA
>JAZEWU010000051.1:1786118-1798825 GCA_036362915.1 Geotria australis | reverse complement strand
AACTTGGGAACGTCCGGTTTCCAAACGCTCGTGTGGGTGGATGAATGCATGGGTGGGGAGCGGTGGCCCAGTGGTGAGCGTGCTGGCCTACGAATCTGGCGATCCGAGTTCAAATCCCGCTCACGGCCAACACCAGTGACGATTTTCCGAACCGGTCCTGGGCCTCCCCTAGGTCGACTCAGCCTCAAATGAGTACCTGGTGCAGTGTGTAAACATTGCCGCTGGGGAGACAAAGGCGGCCGGGCGTGGTGTTGGTCACCCACCCACTCGTGTGCCGTGTCGACCTTCATAGGCGCTTGCTAAAGGCACTAGCCCCTACAGTCTGTTAAGCCTACACGGGGGATATTTGTATTTGAATGTATGGGTGGATGGGTGTGTAGTTAGATGCTCAGTAAGAACACTTCCTACAATAGTTTGGTAAGGGAGGTACGTTTTCTTTGTGCTTGATAGGTGATTAACTAGGTGTAGGTGCGTAGATAGGTTAGTAAAGTAGCTGTGATGATGGTTGGTGTTCTGGTATATTGGGTAGGCTTTTGTTCAGGAAGACGTTTAGTTTGTTCGAATTCAGGACGTTGTTCGAATTGGATTCGATTCTTCGAAGCGTGATGGTTATAATGACAGTTTCCCATTGCAACAAGTTCTTCTTTAGTTGCAGACAGCCCTTCAACATTTTAGCTGGTAGATAAGTAGGTGTGTGGTAATGTGGGTTGGCGTGTCGCTAGTTGAGTAGATATGTAACTGGGTGCGTGTAGGTTGGTGGCAGGGTGTTTTTATTCCATTTGCTGAGCAGACGCTTGAAGGCCTACAATGCGTAGGTAGGCGGTCGGCTAAATGGGTGTGTAGAGCAGTGGATAGATGTGTGAAAAACCTGTATAATTAAAAACGTTTCTATTATTTGTAATATGAATCTTAGCTGAAATTTGATATCAAAAGTTAGCTGTGGGTCGAGTTAATGTTGCCCGTGAAGCACTATTATTCCACGGCTTGCTGTGCTGTCTAAATATTGTATTGAAAGGGCTCTAGTATCACGGAGTTATACGAGAGAATGTCACGTCTGTAAGTGGAGACGATGGTGTTTTTCAACTCAACAGCAACCGGAGTAAACGCAATTAAAAGATGAACGTAAGAACAAGTATAATATTTACGGTTTAAATAACGAGTGACATTTGAGTAAAGTGAAACTGCACGAACTCACTTTTATTTACACACGTTTTGTCACAAAGAACAGCAGAACATGTGTCCAATCAATAAACCTCATTCTCTTGAACTGGGAAACAGTATCGCTTTGTTCACGTCGTAAATGCGGTTCGGTACAGGTAGAACTTGTCTTTGCGTCGCCTGAGGTTTTACAAACAAATGATGTGTGTGTTGAGCACCGAATCCAACTGCTTGGTCCATACACTCGAAACTGCTTTGTTTACATCGTAATAATCTCTCTTTTTTTTCACGACAGAATGCTTAATGGTTGACGCTTATCCCACAAAGTAGCTCTTCCAGTGTCTACAAAAAGTCAACTCATTGATCAATAATACCATCCATCCATTTTCTAAACCGCTTGTCCTGGTGAGGGCCGCGGTTGCAGCAGTCCAAGGAGAGTGGATCATACATCCCTTTCCTCAATTCAACCGTGACCTTCAAAAGAAAAAGTGTATAACGGGCGGCGTAAAACCGGTTTGCCGCACTTACGGAACTGTCCGGCAACTGACGTTAGCATATAAATTTCTTCGGGGAGGAACTAAAGGAGTGTGATGGTTGAGCCGCGCACTGCACTTGCGATGCAAAGGGGAGCCGGTGTGATTCCATCTCGCGGGCACACATACGGTGGCGGTGACATAAGCCGCCGTGCGATCGGCACAGTTCGCGCACCCGTGTGCCAATCGGCGCAACCGCCTGGTGGAAATGGACACGGTTCCTGACTTTCAACCGAAATCAATACGACGTAATTCCAGTTGGGTAACTTGCCGTGTCATTTTGCAAATTTGGCACGAGGTACGGCACACGTTTCGTGGGATATTTAACTCCGTCGGGAAGCAGACGGGGCGTGAGTATGTAACATTGGGGACACGCCGAAGTATTAACCAGCGTGTCCTGCCGGATTCGAACCACAAACCTCTACAATAAACAGCGAATGTGCCAGGGCTGGGCCCCGTCACCAAGATTAAAGGCAGAGAGATGAGAACCGGAGAATGGAGATGAGAACCGGAGAATGGGGATAATATTCGCGATATGAACGCAGATAGAACAGCAGATGTCGGAGAACGACAGTAAACAACGCCGGGTTCTGAGAGAAACGGTATTTCGATCCTCTGTATGTCCTGTACATATGGTCGAGTAGACAAATAAAGTTGAATTGAAATTGAATTAAAATCTGGGCAAGAGCCAGAGATGAGTGAGAGGAACGCAGAATGAACGGTAGATGTGTTGCTGACCACCTCGGTGGCCACTGAAAGATGTTACGGTCACTGACAGGGCGTTGTAAACTATCATTAAACGTTAATTTTATTAAGTGGCTCAGCAGAACATAAAGTTGTAGAACCCTGACTCGGCTCATTAAATAAAGAACGTTTTATTTGCGATGCTTCGTTTCCGGGAGTGGCGCACGAGCACATATTGGTAGTGTGACAGGCAATGGCCCTTCTGCTATGAAGAGGAAGGGTTATTACCCAAAGCATTGGCAGTCATTTTTATCTTTCCGTTTTTGGGCAGTCTCATTGACGACCGAGTTGTGATTGAAGGCGCTGGTTCGTCGAGGGGAGACCTGGTGATTCATGTTGTTTGGTTCGTGGTCCTGGGTTCACCTACGCTACAGCGGCATTCATTAAAGTGCTCACGAGTAAACCTCTTTGCAAATCGCAAAACACTAGAAACATAAACGAATGCTAACATTTTCTTGGGAAAACCTTTTTTAAACTCGTGAAGTATTTTCACGAAGAAAACAGTTTTAATACGATGAAGGCTTAAAGCACAATCGGTCGGCAGGTCACCTGCGGTGGTGGGGTAAAATATGGGTACTCGCACTGCGGTCAGCTATCACCTGCGGGCCGTGTCCAGCAGGGAAGGCCTCGTGGGGCTCCGTGTGAAACGAAGCAGCGAGTCGTAGTCCCCACCCGTGATGTTCATCCTTTAGGGCAGAGGTATCTCAACCTTCTGCACCTCAAGGTGCACTTGACCCGCTTGGGTCTGGTCTCCACAGACCACTAGGTAGCATGCGCGGCCGACTGAGAGGTCGCAAACCACCGGTTGAGTATGGCGGCTTTAGGGCAGGGCTGGGCAACAACTTTCGCGGGCAGGCCACATAAGCGTGTGGGTATGTCGTCGCGGGGCCCCATATCTCCAGAATGGGTGACTTATCGCCATTCCATCATCACGGCTGTTGATTATTAAGCAGGTGCTGGACAGAATATATGGGCCGTTGTTGCTCCACGGGGGCCGTATTTTGCCCACCACCCCTCTGCTTTAGAGGATTCCAGGATTCAGCCGCAAACAAAATGGTTCAAAAACACAATAACCTCGCGCCTGAACGCAACTTTAGAAGAAGAACAAAAAATCGTTTACTATGATGAGACACGCAACCGAGGCGTGTACAGTTTGTTTCTCGCATTCGCGTCTTCCTTTAAGCGGCAGTGGCAGCCAACGCTGTGCACTCAGCCAAGGAAATCTGAGTCAGTCCTAACAAGTGAACTCTGAACGGAAGCTCCAAAGCTGACTCGGATTTCAAATCGCGCGGCAATAACATTAATAACATTAACACTCCAGTGCTGTTCTTTCACGATAGCCGTGTCTATGTATCCTGAGGCTAATGATGCCTCCATCATCAGGCTCCGAAGCGGGAGGCGAAACGTCGTGAAGGAGATTGGATCGCTCGACACGGTGATCCGGAAAGCGCAGCTCTTTAGAGCAACTGTCATAAGTACATCGAGCCGTGAAACCTACATCAATACATGACATTTGCAGATGACCTACACCGGATATTCAAGCACGTACCAGGTGCTCGTTTCAAACCGAGCCATGTCACTGTGATCAAGGTTTCCAAAGCAGCATCGACGTTCGGCAACGCGGAAACGCACTGAGGATAGAGTGCGGCGTTTCAGCCGTGACAATCGCCAGTTTTGCACTCCCAAACTACGGCTTATCTCATAAAATAACGGAGTGAGGTGCCGTCAGAGGCTCTGTGTAATGCCCTTCAATCCGCAGGAGGGATGAAGTAAAATGGATCGCACTTCCTGTCAGAATCAATTCAGGCGCCAATCGCGGAAGCGGATGTGTCGGCGGGAGTCTGACGATTCGGGATAGCCGTATCGAGCGTTCCGCCTCTCGACAAGGCCGTATTGGGGGCTTATTTATCTTGTTGTCACTTATGTACGCCACTGAACCAACGGGGGCCCTTCTTCTAGTGCACTTGAGCGAACATTCAAATGGGGAAGACAAGCGACACCAACAGCCGCCGCTCACCGCTAAGCGGCGGCGACGTCACCGCAAGCGTTTGCACCAGGCTGGGTACGCTTTGAGGTCGCGTGAAGTGTCAAGGCCGGCTCGCTGGCAGGAGGTCACGGGACAGGTCCTGGTGCCGCGGCTTGACCGCGACGGCCGGCAGATGCACCTGCGACAGACGACTCGCTGCGTTTCAGCCGCTCGTTGTCGTGAGCGTTACGGGGAAGACGCACGCACGCACGCGCAGCAAGGCGCGCTCGTGCGTCACGGCTGCGACGAGGTGACGAGCTCGCGTACCTTCTTGTCGTTTGGGAACGATACCCGGTAAGGCGAGGTGCTGTCCTGTATTAAATTAAAATACCCCGAGGTCGCTCGACTGGCAAGTCTTGTTGGTTGCCGCCTCGGGAGCTGCAGCGCGAACCGACCCCCGCCCCCACCGGCAACAGGCCTACTGTTCCGACTTGCGCTGGAAAGAAACAAATTAAACACAATAATCAAAACCTCCTCACGTCCACGCACGAATACGAGTAGGGCATACCAGAAGCTTACTCTCTCTCTTCCGATCTGTGTCTGCTCAGGTACATATGTTCCCTCCTTGCACAAATGTTACCACCGCTTCGATTCGATTCCTCGAAGCACGATGGTAACACGACAGTTTCCCATTGCAACAAGTTCTTCTTTAGTTGCAGACAGCCCTTCAACATTTAGAGATATAATAGTCAGTGCTGGCCTTAAAGGCGGCGGGCATTGGCCTCTCTACTTGCTCCAGACTGAGGGGCGTCTGTTGAGCTTCTGGACATCGTTGTCTTTCAGCTCCTCGGCTTCGAAGCGTTTGCTAGAATTTGCAGGTAATACCAAGTAATACTTGACAGGGATCGAGACGTGAACGCTTCTACCGTGATCTACCGCTTCTACCACCGCTGAGCCACCCGGTCACGCAAACGGAAGCAGACATTGCCATACGACAGAGCCAAACGCAAGAAGAGGAAGACTATCAGTGTATAAAGCGCCGAAGGCAGGTGGTCGGAGCGCTATAAATGTGCGTTCAGAGGAACAAGCTTTGTTTATTTAGTGCAACTTGTAGTTGCGTATGTATTCACCGCGAGCGGGTGCTGTTAACAGAAAGCTTACGGGATCATTTTTACTTTGCTTTCATTCTAGCCCATCAATACTTTATTAATGGAAGTGGCGCGTGCCAGCAAAACTGCTGAACGAGCCGATTGTAATAACTTACACCGCAGCTCGGATTTTATGACAATATAAAGAGTTTGCATTATCCGGGCTGATTGCTTTTTCTCCCCTGCCTGTTTAAAAGACTGTAATGATTCATGACTTCCTGGCTCAATTACCCAGCTTTAAAAATAAAATAAAAAAATGCCAGCGAAACACAAGCCGTTCGTTCTTCACGAATAAAACAAACATTCACGGGGCACTTAAGGGACAGTGAGCAGTGCTGCCGCCTCACAGCAAGAGATTTATTCCTGGCTGGTGGTGTCTTTCAGTGTCGAGTTTGCACGTTCTCCCCATGTCCGCGTGGGTTTGTGTCAGGTACTTCGGTTTCCAACCCACAGTCCAAAGACATACTGCTGCCAAGCTTAAGTTCCCTGCTGACTAAATTGCTCCTGGTGCCCTGTGATGGACCAGGGTTCCATCCTGGGCACAGCCCTGCCTTGCATCGTGTGTCTTCCGAGATTGGCTCCGGCTCACCGCCATCCCGTACCAGATTAAGCGGGGGACTGAGAATGAATGCGGGCCACCCGCAGGACAGGCGTTCATCTCTCCGACAAATGTCCTGGCTATAGAACGTTACATTCCATTGTAAATGTTGTGGGTTTGCTCTCCAACATACCGCTGTGCTGAAGTAGTTAAAAAAATGGCACGTTTTGTTCACGTGACAAACCTTTCTAATCATGACCTTTCAGTGTATTCGAAGCAGCTTTAATTATTTTTTGTTGCTTTGGTTTTTATCAGTTGTTTTTTTTCTGTCGTTGTGCAGCGCTTTGTGACCCTCGGGTGAAAGGCGCTCTATAAAATGATATTATTATTATTAATCGGCTTTGTCAGGTGGATGGTGGGTTTGTGACACTGTTTTACATAACCTAATCCATCCAGCCATTTTCTAAATCGCTTGTCCTGGTGAGGGTCGCGGTGGCAGCAGTCTAAGGAGAGTGGACCAGACATCCTTTTCCATCAGCAACAGATACCAGCTCTTCCTGGGGGGGGGGATTCCCAGGCGTTCCCAGGCCAGCCGAAGGATATAATCCCTCCAGCGTGTCCTCGGTCGCCCTCTAGGAATTTCACGGTCCACTCTGCGGACTTACTCCTATACACACACGTACATCCGTACAACCGCTTGCTCTATTATTCACGGCGTGCTACTTATTTTAACAGGCTCAAGGTAGAAGCGTTCACGTCGCGATCCCTGTCAAGTAATACTTGGTATTACCTGCAAATTCTACCAAACACTTCGAAGCCGAGCTGAAAGACAAATATGTCCAGAAGCTCAACGGATGCCAGAAGCCCCTCAGTCTGGAGCAAGAAGAGAGGCCAATGCCCGCCTGTAAGGCCAGCACTGACTATTATATCTCTGAACGTTGAAGGGCTGTCTGCAGCTAAAGAAGAACTTGTTGCAATGGGAAACTGTCACATAACCCTCACGCCTTCGAAGAATCGAATCGAATTCGAAAAAAAGAGCAGGACTAAAAAATTACCGCGGTTCTTGCGTAGAGGGGGTTTCCGTCCGCCAGGCTGCGTCCGTCCCTTCCCCCGGCTAACGCTGCGGCCCTGTCACCGGCGGCCGGGGCGTCATACACGGCACCGGCGGAGGCGGCACCGCGAGCCCCACCAGCGCCGCCTCCGTTGCCGGCGCCGGCACTTTCCCCGGCTCCAAAATAGGTCCACGATTCCCACAGCTTGAGCAGCTGCTCCCCAACCTGAGTCTCCAGCTCCTGTAAAAAAAAAGGACGCACCGGGGTCGTAGCGGCGAGAATCAGCCGCGGCGCCGCGTCACGACAACTGGCCGCTGCCGCGCGGCCCCGCAACGTCGTCAGAATAGTCAAAGGCTTGACTCAGTAAATCTGTCTTGATGTTGTTGACACGCCGCTCTCTCCACAGCCCTGTGCAGCGCTTTGTGACCCTCGGGTGAAAGGCGCTCTATAAATGCTATTATTATTATTAAAAGCGACATCACCATCGTGGGAATAAACCTAAGAAGGAATGGTCTTGCCCCGAGGGGGTTCGGTTTCCGCCTCGGGCGCCTTTCTGTGTGGAGTTTGTGTGTTCTACCCCTGTTCTGCGTGGGGTTCCTCCGGGTTCGCCGGTTTCCTCCCACAACTTAAATAATTGCACGTTAGTTGGCCGATAACATCAAAAAACTTTTACAAAGTCACCTCTTCACCGACTCACAACAAACCGACTGAGCAGGGCTCCGCGCCTCCGAATCAACGGGTGCAACGCGCCCGGAGAAAATGAGCGCGTTACAAAAGTAGATTATTATTATATCGGAAGCAGTGTGTGGAAATATGGCGCCGGCAAACCGCCTGGCTGCCTCCCCCGCCTCTCTGTGCTTTCCTCACTACGCCTCTGAGTCGTTCTCTCGTCGAATGAGTACCTTCGGCAGTGAATGAATATGTGCGCGTTATAAATTTAAAATTATTATTATTATTAGCATCATAAGGACTCATCGGTTGAGCAATCACAACAACTCACCTGCCCGTCGCGGCTGATCTGCACCTTCTTGTTGTCGTTCCACGGGTTGAGGAGGTGCTGTGCCTGCTGGAAGGAGAGGCTGCCCGAGCACAGCCACTGCACCTGGAACACTCCGCCCAGCGACGACGAGCCCCACTCCTTGCACCGCTCCTTCCCGATCTCCGACGCCATGCGCCCAAAGCCCTGCGAGGTTATTCGGAAGAAAAAAAATGCGTGCAATGCTATGTATTTTGGACCTTTTTTTTTTTACTTGAAAAATTGCGTGCAATGCTACGTGTAAATTTTGTTTTGCTTTATTTAACATTTTTTTGGGTTATAACAATAATTGCATTTTATAGAGCTCCTTTCACCCGAGGGTCACAAAGCGCTGCACAAGGCTGTGGAGAGAACGGCATGGTAATAACATCAAGACTGATTAACTGAGAGTCAAGCAATAGCGATAAATTATAGGACATAGGACATAAAGACAACAGGAAAAAATAATAATAATTCTACAAATAGCGTCTCTTAAGCGGAATACTCATACATCGAGCCGCGAAAACCTACATCAAAACGTGATCATTATCATCCACCTCTGCCACATCCCTGACTCTAACCCTACCCCCCCACAAGGCCGCTCTATGGCACAAACCTGGAAGTGTCCGGAGCCCTGCACAGAGAAGATGAGGTAGACCGTGGGGCACGAGAAGAAGGCGCGGTTGAGTTTTGACTCGGTGGCCAGTGTCGTCGACCAGATGCCCTTCTCCTGCGACAGCTCCAGGTTCCGCATGTTGCTGCTCTTCATGATGAAGTAGCGCACGCCGGTCTGCGGCCGTCTCGGGGACGCAGGCTTCGGCCCCTGGCGGTGACGTCAGTGACACACAACGAGCGGGTAAATTAATTGAATGGACCAGAGCGTTGTGTCGGGTGGAGGCGTTGTGAGTGATGATACTACGAGTGACTGTTTCCATAAAACCCGCCTCCACCCGACACAGCCAAGTATAGTAAAGGTGGGGATCAAGGTAGACGCGTTCACGTCGCGATCCCTGTCAATGAATACTTGGTATTTTACCTGCAAATTCTCCCAAACACTTCACAGCCGAGCTGAAAGACAACGATGTCCAGAAGCTCAACAGATGCCAGAAGCACCTCAGTCTGGAGCAAGAAGAGAGGCCAATGCCCGCCGCCTTTAAGGCCAGCACTCACTATTATATCTCTAAATGTTGAAGGGCTGTCTGCACCTAAAGAAGAACTTTGTTGCAATGGGAAACTGTCATGTAGCAATCGAACAATCTAATCGAATTCGAATAGTAAAGGTTTGGTCACGTTAATAAAAACGTGACAAATCTCAGTACTACTTCCGCACACCGGTAAGCCGGAGAGAGCAAACCGACAACATTTTACAATCCCGAGAGTTAGAGAGAGAGTTAGCGAGAGGGAACCGACCCATCGCGCGCCGCGTGACGAACTATAAACCACAAGCGTCACACGTCTGCGCACGCGGGCCAGAGTGGGGGGGGGTCACCTTGGCGGAGGACGGTGGTGAGGCGGTGATGCCGGTGGCGCCGTTGCCCTTGCGAGCGGCCGGCCCTCGCTGCTTCAGCGACTGGAACCCGGGCGGTGGGAGCACCACCTTCGGCCTTGCAAACAACACGGCGGCGGTTTCGGCGCGATTTTGCAATCGTATGCTTTGGGTCGGGCTCCGTACGTGACGGTCTGGCACGGCTCTCAATGTCGACTAAACACTTAGGGTTTCGAGACCACTATTATGGTCCATAATTAACGGAGACCCCACAGACTCACGTAAAGACTCATGGACTCAGATAGAGATCGAGTTATGAATAAACCAGATTCTCAAGTGTAGTGAATTGATGTTCTCAGCCTCACCTAGAGTACTTACAGACACACCCATAAATTCAACACAGACACCCACAGATTCAACAACAACTGCCAGTGACATCCCTGCCCAATTGTAAATACAAATAAAAACCATGGCCTCACTTCTCAGTCACAGGCGACTCCCCAGTTGTTTCAGCCCCACCGGCAGCACCACCACCACCGCCAGCACCGCCACCACCACCGCCACCGCCACCGCGCCGGCCACCGCCACCCTTCTGGTTCACGGCGGCCCTCCAGCTAGCCGCCGGCGCCACCGCCGCTTTGGCCGCCCCCCAAGCCGGCGCCGGAGCCACGGCCTCCGTCAGCAACGGGGCGAAGTACGGCTCCTCGGACGCGACGGGCCGCGGCCTCTGGCCGATGCCGGACGGCTGCTGCAGGCCGAGCGCCAGGTCGTCGTGGGTGAGCGCCGCCACGACCGCGGTCAGCGTGGCGTCGTCCGCCTGGGACCAGGCCCGCGTCGGCGCCCGCATGCGCCGCGTGAACAGGGTGTGCCACTTCTGCCGCAGCTGGAGCAGCAGGGACGCCGCCTGCGGGCGAACGGTGAGGGGTGGGAGAGCGAGCGCGGCGGCGAGGTTGAGTGGAGGAGAGTTCGCGTAGAACGCTGGCCGGGGACGGTTGGGAGGCAAGTCGCCCCTCCAGCAACAACAAAAGCGCCGGGCCCAGTAGGGAGCGCAGGTGGGGCATCTGCCAGTCATCTTGGGCGGAGGAGGCGGTCAGGCAAACCGCCTGGCTGCCTCCTCCGCCTCTCTGCGCTTGCCTCGCGCCTCCGAGTCCTTCTCTCGTCGGATGAATATCTTCGACATTGAATGAATATGTGCGCGTTGAATGATATGTGCGTGTTAGAAATGTAAAAATATTATTATTATCTTGGTCAGGCAGCCCATGGCACCTGGGTCTGTCCCGTGACCTCCTGTCGGCGAACCTTCGACACTTCACGCGGCCTCAAGGTGCATATTTGCCTGGCACAGGCGCCGTGGTGACGTGACCACCATCTAGTGGCGAACGGCGGTTGTTGTCGTTGGTGGAGCGAGTGTTTGTGTGCGCGTGTGACCGCACTTGAAATGTTGCAAATGCTGCATATGTTCACTCTTGTAATGTGCAATAAGCTCCTCATAATGTTTCAACTACTTTGTATATATCTTTACATTTATTTATTTGTTCACTTATGTATTGTCCAATCCTGTGTGTAAATGTTACCTTGTATTTTTGTGGCTCGTTGTGTTGATTTGTGATTTTTAGATATTTTTTTATAGTCAATTCGCCTGTTTGTTGTGTCGCAGGAGCCCTGCAAAGAGCTTGCACGCTCACTGGGTATTTTCAGCTGTAATAGTAAACATCTATCTATCTGAAGGTACCGGGTTTAAATCCTTCACAAGCGCAAATTATCACTGCACAACACGCAGTGGCTTTTATGTCTTATAACGGCTTTACTTTGCGCTGATCGATTAATGTTCTGAAACTTCCGAGCGCTATCGATATTCCGTAAAGGACATCGCGAAGAAATCCAGGTCAAAGCAGTTGCGTCAGCGAAAAACGTCATTAACACCGTAGAGATGTGCTGGGCGGATTAACGAGAGAGCCGGTGGCTTTCATCCAGCGGTATAAAAAAACACGTCGACACGATCACTGTCCAGCAGTGAACACGGCCTCGGCTGGCGCTGACGATGAGAACACCGGTGGCCTCCCTCACCTCGGGGTCCAACTTGAATTTGATCCACTCGTCGATTTGCAGGACGGCCATGGCCGCCGAGGAGGAGTTGTCCTCCTCCTCGCTGTCGCTGTTGTCGCAGTCAATCGCGCCCACTGTACACGCACGTTCACGCAACGGACAGAGGGAGAGTGCTCAGTGACACGGCTGTCCCGAAAGAACAGCCTTAAAGAGCCAACCGTCGTGAATCGAGTCGTGAAAACCTATTATTATTGCATCGGTACAGTTATTTTTTTAATGTCGAGGCTGCGGTGGTCTATCCGAGATACAGAGGAAGGCTGTTCCAGGTTGAAGTGGCGCGATATTGGCCGCGCGGTGGGTGTTAATAATAATTAATAATAATAATTTTACATTTATAACGCGCACATATTCATTCAATGTCGAAGGCATTCATTCGACGAGAGAACGGCTCGGAGGCGGAAGGAAAGCGCAGAGAGGCGGAGGTGGCAGCTTGGCGGTTTGCCGGCGCCACATTGCCACACGCTGCTTCCTATATATTACGATGCTATCGGCCAAATAACTAACGCGTATTTTTTTCTAAGTCGTGGGAGGAAACCGGAGAACCAGGAGGAAAACCCACGCAGAACAGGGGGGAGAACACACAAACTGCACACAGAAAAGCGCCCGAGGCCGGAATCGAACCGCCTCGAGCAAGACCATTCTTTCCGTGAACGCGCGGATGTTACAACCGCGCCGCCCTGCTGTTGGCGCCAGAAGCGGTTATAGGCGGGTGGGTGACGCCGGCTGCGACGCCCGTACCGTTTTCCGACAGCGGTCTCTGCAGGGCGGAGGCAGGCAGGTGAGAGGGCCCGGCGAACAGCACCACCGCGACCGAGCTCACGGCCGAGATGCAGCGCGCGCTCGGCAGGCGGTGCGCCCGCGTCATCTCGCCGAACACCAGCCATTCCGTGGGAAGCGGCGCCACTCCCTCCGGAGCGCCCTGCTCCGCCTGCGAGGACTGAACGCGGCCGGAGATGCGAGG
>JAZEWU010000051.1:1625640-1642815 GCA_036362915.1 Geotria australis | reverse complement strand
CGGACGGGGTTCCCTTAACAATAATAAATACAAATTACAACGAGCCGCGCATTTTCCTTCAACATCATGGTATTCGTTCAAAGACAGAACTATTCAGAGGCGCGAGAACAACGCAGACAGGCGCCAAGGGGTGGAAAGGCAGCCACGCAGTCAGCCGGCGCCAACATTTTCCAGACACTGCTTCCTATATATTATGTAATCGGCCAGTTAATGATTTTT
The DNA here is from genome assembly GCA_036362915.1 of Geotria australis. Classification (NCBI taxonomy): domain Eukaryota; kingdom Metazoa; phylum Chordata; class Hyperoartia; order Petromyzontiformes; family Geotriidae; genus Geotria; species Geotria australis. The sequence goes on along the minus strand of JAZEWU010000051.1, from coordinate 1,642,596 downwards.
AGTTGTGGGGGTCAAGGTAGAAGCGTTCACGTCGCGATCCCTGTCAGGTAGTACTTGGTATTGCCTGCGAATTCTACCAAACACTTCGAAGCCAAGCTAAAAGACGACGATGTCCAGAAGCTAGCCATCGTGCTTCGAAGAATCGCAAAGAAGAAAAAAGAAGTTGTGGGAGAAAGCCGGAGAACCTGAGTAACCGGTGCGGTGTGTAAACATCGTCACGAGGGATATAAACGCCGCCGGGCGTGGTGCTGGCCACCCACCCCATTCATAGGTGTTCGCTAACAGCACTTGACACTCCAGTTTGTCAAGGCTACGTGGAGGAGGTCTGAGCCAAGAGCGGGCTCTTTAGAGGAGGCTCGAACTGGCGAAAGGGGCTGTTACACGACATGACAACCGCGTGAACATGCACACGGGCTGGTGGACCGGTCTCCATCCAGCGGTAGATCGAGCACGGCTCTCAAGTTCCTCCCTCCCTACCTCCAAAAACCTCGTGTTCCGTGTCGTCATCTCTTGACAACGGAGAGAGTTTCCGTGAAGTGTCTTCGCTCGGTCAATTAACTCACAACACTGGCAACCGCCACGCCGCCACTCCACGTCCCTCGACCCAACGACGAGTTAATGACCGCGCTATTAACGATGCGTGGGCGGCCAATTAACGGGTTAATGAGACGCGGACTCACGGTTGATTGGAGGACGGAGCTGTTTCCTCGGATCCACAATTGGACTCGTCCAACTCGCTCAACTTCCGCTCGCAGAACCACAGCCTTCCCACCACCCCCGCTACCGGCGATTTAACGCATAATGGTCGCGTCCTTCCTCCTCAATGGCCTGGCCCAGTGGGCAGGGCGAGCTAACTTTCCAGGGGCGTGGATTTATAGATGTTTATATATTATCAGGGCGGCACGGTGGCGCGGTGGGTAGCGCTGCCGCCTCACAGCAAGAAGGGCCCCGGGTTCGAATCTCGGCTCGGGTGCCTTTCTGTGTGGCGTATTCGCCGGGCACTCCGGTTTCCTCCCACAGTCCAAAAACATGCTGCTGCATAGGTTAATTGGCTTGCGGACTAAAATTGCCCTCAGTTCCCTGTGATCGACCGGCGTCCCATTCTGGGTACAATAATAATAACATTTATAGAGCGCTTTTCACCCGAGGGTCACAAAGCACTGCACAGGGCTCCGGAGAGAACGACATGTCAACGACCGAGAACGGAAAATCAGCAACAAATTTTTTTGTGGGTTTTTTTAATAATAATAATAATACCATTTATATAGCGCCCTTCACTCGAGGGTCACAAAGCGCCGCACAAGGCTGTGGAGAGAACGACATGTCAACAACGACAGAGAACGGAAAATCAGCAACAATTTTGTTTTTGGGTTTGTTTTATTAATAATCCGAGCTGTGGAGAGAACGGCATATCGGAAAATCAGCAACAATTTTTTGGGGTTTTTTATAGCCCTGCCTTGCGCCCTGTGTCTGCCGGGATAGGCTCCGGGTCACCGCGACTCTGTGCAGGATTAAGCGGCTTCTGACTTCTTCTTCTTTGCGATTCTTCAAAGCACGATGGGCAGCTTCTGGACATCGTTGTCTTTCAGCTTGGCTTCGAAGTGTTCTGACAATGAGATGAGATCTGGTTGTGCTAGGCGTGGCCTCAAAGTGTTGCTGTGGCCTGATTGGCCTGATTCGTTTCGTGGGGCGTGGCGTGGTTGTTTTGTAGGCGTGCCCAGTGCCCACGGAATCCCAGAGCTATTTAAAACCGGTTTTTCAGAACTGCTCATTACAATCCGTCAATGAGGCTGCGTGGCCTTAAAATACACACGTAACCAAGGCAGCGGACCCGTGCAAATTGTCATATTTCATAACACATAGGTGACCTTTGTATGCGTGTTTGTTGTGTCGCAGGAGTCCTGTAAAGAACCTGTAAGCTCACTGGGCACTTTCGGATGTAATAATAAACAGATGCTGTATCTATAAACATCTGTTGTAAGGATGAGTGGTGGCCGCGGGATACTGCAATCGCAGAACGCTACAAGACAGATTTACAGGCATTCGAACCCGAGACTTCTTGCCGTGAGGCGGCAGCGCTACTCACCGCTACGCCACCGTGCCGCCCTGAGCTGAAAACTGTATAACTATTATATACGGGCGGAATTAAACTCAATGCTGAACATGTTTTCAGGATGGTTTACGGGTGTAATCTTGATAACCGAACGGAAGCCATCAATTTTCTATCAAGCAGGCTATACGAGAGAACATGTGGATATATTTGTGATCTTCTTCTTTGCGATTCTTCGAAGCACGATGGCTAGCTTCTGGACACAAACCGCTTATTTGTGATAAGCGGTTGTGATTGAGGGCCAGGGCGTCAGTGCACATTGCTCTGGCTCACATTATTCCCCCGCTCCCGGACGCCAGTGGCACGAGCGGGATTCACGTTACTCAACTGACATGCTGTCTGCCTCCCCCCTGCCATAGGAATGTGTAATTTTCACCATTGGCTTTGATTACGGTACGGTGTGAATGTGTATTTGTTTCCACCCTGCCTTCTCAATTACTCAAAATAGTTAGCAAAATAAAACAACAGCAAAGTCAACGCATTTATAATGAGGGTACTAGGCAATCCTTATATGGTCTCGTATTTCTGTGTTTAAATAAATGCACACTATTATTATTAAAGGTTTTCCCTCTTAAGATTGCCAGTTTCACGACCGTTCAGTATATTCGAAGCAGCCTTAATTATTTAAAAAATGTTGTTCCTTTGGTTTTTTTTTCATTGTTGACATGCCGTTTCTTCGAGGCCCTTGTGCAGCGCTTTGTGACCCTCGGGTGAAAGGCGCTATATAAAACGCTATAATTATTATTATTACTGAGGAGATGGAGTCTGCCTCAGTGGCCTGTGATCACAAAATAATAATATAGATAATTTTACATTTATAACGCGCACATCTTAATTAACTGTCGAAGGTACTAATTCGACGAGAGAACGACTCAGAGGCATAGCGTGGCAAGCGCAGAGAGGCGGAGGAGGCAGCCAGGCGGTTTTGCCGGCGCCATATTGCTACACACTGCTTCCAATCTATTATGATGTTATCGGCCAAATAATTAATGGGTGGGTTTTTTTTAAGTTGTGGGAGAAAACCGGAGAACCCGGAGGGAAACCCACGCAGAACAGGGGGAGAACACACAAACTCCACACAGAAAGGCACCCGAACCGAGATTCGAACCCGGGACCTTCTTGCTGTGAGGCGCAGATGTTACCACTGCGCCACCCTGTAGAGGCGGTCTGAGCGGATCGGGTGATCGTTAGAGACGTGCCCCCATGTCCACTGACCTCCCGCGTGAACCGCGCGGTGTATTGGTTGTTGTGTCGTTTGCAATGAAATATAACCAAAGCTAAGAAACTTAGCGCAGGGTCTCGATTGGCGCGCCGGGAGATCGAATCGATTCGGCGACCTGAGGATGGACATTACCGAATTCTCCTCATTATAATACGCGTTTCTCTCTCACACAAACGAGAAATGCTGCTGCATAGGTTAATTGGGCTACTGGCTAAAATTGCCCCCGGTGCCCTGTGACGGACTGGCGTCCCATCCCGGGTATAGCCGTGCCTTGCGCCCTTTGTCTGCCGGGATAGGCTCCGGCTCACCGCGACCCCGGTACAGGAATACGCGGTTTCTAACAATGGATGTATGGATGGAGAGCAAACATATAGAACTGTGAATTTAACAGAGCTTTACTATATAGAACTGTATTGACATTGGGCCACAACGTACGGGGTGCGTCTTACTTTCCGGAGCGTCTTATAATCCGCAGACTAAGAGTTCTGGGTTTCAATCCGTGAATGGGGCTGCGTGCACGGGGTCGACACAGATGCGAGCATTACGCTAATAGCATTAGCGCTGCCAGTACCGGGCATTAGCCGTAAGAAATCCAGGGCAGTACAGTAGAAATCCGCGGAATCTCTACGTTGAGACGATCCCCCTCCGCAAATTAGATTTGGAGAAACGAATTTGACCCGTGATCATCGTCTGGGCACGGCGTGAATTAGTTGGTCAAGATCTCCTCAGTCGGGTCATTCCACAGCCGACAGCCGCCACATCAAGTGCATTGCAGGGCTGCGCATTCACCTGTTTGCTAGAGGAGCGGTGGCGCGGTGGTTAGCGTTGTGAACCCGGGTGACCTGGGTTCGATGCCCGATCACGGCTAACGCGAGTGGCGAGTGAAACCCGAGTCAGACCCGAATAGGTTCTCCGAACTTCATCCGGATTCGCCGCGTTCGACAAACCGCACCGACCAGCGGCGGCGAAGCATGGTCAAGCAACCGCCATCCGTTGTCGACGCGGAGCTGTGAAGCCTTCATCCAGCGGTGGACTGACCCGAGGGCTGTACACGACTCACGGACAATTCTGTACAAGTATACCTACTCCAGCACTGAAGTGCGCGTCTTTACACCGCTATCAGAATTACGACCAACATTCAAAAGAGTAAAATTCAAAGGGAAAAAATATATATAATAGGCGACGTTTCGGACAATGGGCCTTCTTTATAGCACGCGTTCGCGCCACCGCCAACGCAGCAAGCTTCGCTAAATAATTAATCACTAAAACAATTATCTTTATCTTCTCCAAAGTGCTGTTACAGCCCACTGTGTTGTCACGGACGAAGTTTCCGCTCGGATCTCCAGCAGCGAGCAGCGCATCATCACCCCGTGTCAGGAGACAAGATCGCAGGTGAGGATCACAGTAACCGGCGCGCGGTTCGTGACCAACACGGGAAACGCGGTGTCTCTTTGCGAGTTTGCTACGGTGCTGTTTGTTGCTGGCCGTTTGTAGTTCTGAGCACGTTGGGCGTGTTCCGAGCCCTTCCCAAATCGAGTGGAAATCCGCACAACGTAATTGTAGATCATTGCTGCTTGCGAATGATAAGTAGCGAGCGTCTCTTGGTCGTGTCTCGGGGAACGCATCCGCAGATTTCTATTCGTCTCGCCTTAGAGTCCCCATGTGACAATCCCTATCGCGTATTCATGTCTCCGTGTCTCAACCGGGGCACCCAGCGTCTCTCCTGGTGTCCCCGTGTCTCTGTGTCTCTCCCGGTGTCCCCCCTTGTCTGCCCCGTGTCCACCTCGCCACAGAGTCGAAGGTTCGACTCACCCTGCAGGCTCCAGGTAAGAATTATGTCGCACTTCCTAGAAAGGATTCCACGAGGCCTTATGGAGCACTGAAACTAACCCTACACATTGGTCAATAATAACTGTGTGGACGTGTGGAAAAATATATGCAAAGTGTGTAACAAGTGGCCATGTGTACGCATGTCAAACTGCATCATTGTTTTACTGTTGTGATTATGGCTTAAGTTTATCTCTGCACAATTTAATGCTGTAAATTTGTTACATTCGTTGCAATTTCCTTCTGATTTTATAAACATTTTATTTGTGTTGGATAATTCGCTCGTTTCTTGCATCGCAGGAATCCCGCTTCCAGAGCTTGCAAGCTCATAGGGTATTTTCTGCTGTAATATACTATACATCTAAGGGCGGCACGGTGGCGTAGCGGTGACTAGCGCTGCCGCCTCACAGCAAGAAGGCCCCGGGTTCGAATCCCGGCTCGCGGGCCTTTCTGTGTGGAGTTTTGCATGTTCTCCCCGTGTCCGCGTGGGTTTTCGCCGGGCGCTCCGGTTACCTCCCACAGTCTAAAGACATGCCGCTGCACAGGTTAATTGGCCTGTCACCCCCACTCGTGTGTAAATCTGGTTCATCGCGCGTCTTGTCTACAGGACAGAAGATCCAGGAGGTGGAGAGAGGGGTGCTGGTGGGAGTGGGGCTCGAGGGAAAGGGGATGGAGAGCGGGGAGCCGGAGGGAGGATTGGAGGGCAGGCAATCGGGGCTGGAGCGAGAGAGCTACCCCGGGGGAGCCGAGCCGTCTGATCCCGACCGTGAAAACGTGGACGCGCCGTGGAACACCGACGCGGGCGACCACGAGGCGCGGGGTCGCCACGTCCACTTCGTGTTACCGGAGCAGAGCTTCCGCGGAGAGGGGGACATCGAGGACAATACGGCGGCAGAGGAGGAGGAGGAGGAGGCGGCGGCGGAGGTGTGGGTGGACCTGCTCGGTATGACACTCCACTATCTTCGTGGTCGCTCTATAGATGTTCTGGCCCCACCTTTGTAATAATAATAATGATAGCATTTATAGAGCGCCTTTCACCCGAGAGCCACCTGCGCCACCAACATCGTTACCATCATCATCATATGTGTTCATTAATAAGGGGATCAATCAAATTAGAAGCGTTCACGTCGCGATCCCTGTCAAGTAATACTCGGTATTACCTGCAAATTTTACCAAACACTTCGAAGCCGAGGAGCTGAAAGACAACGATGTCCAGAAGCTCAACAGATGCCGGAGAAGCCCCTCAGTCTGGAGCAAGAAGAGAGGCCAATGCCCGCCGCCTTTAAGGCCAGCACTGACTATTATATCTCTAAATGTTGAAGGGCTGTCTGCAACTAAAGAAGAACTTATTGCAATGGGAAACTGTCATATAACCATCACGCTTCGAAGAATCGAATCGAATTATTATGTTACCACTGCATAGACACGCTGCCGCCCACAATGACCTACCTGACCTGTCCCCCTCCCCAAAAAAAGGTGACGGCTCTGTTAAGAAGAAGACGCTTCACGGGGGGACCGAGGGTGGGGGCCCCCTCCCCGCCGAGGGTCAGGAGGTCACGGTGGACATGCGGGGTTGCCTGGACGACGGCTCGGAGGTGGAGCGCGACCCCTGCCTGACCTTTACCCTGGGGGACGGCGAGGTGGTGAAGGTGAGCTCGCGGCACGGATACAGTGCAGGAGAGATGCTGAATGCGCCCTAGGATGTCTCGCTGTCTTTCTGTCTCTGTGTCCCTATGTCTCCCCCTGTCGCTCACCCTCCCTCCCTGCTTCCCTTCGTGTTTGTCTTTAAGGAAGTGACGGCCATCTTAGGGGACGCTGGCAGATTTTTGCCGCTCTTAAGATTGCCAGTTTCACGATCTTTCAGTCTATCCTAAGCAGCCTTAACGATTTAATTGTTGCTGCTTTGGTTTTTATTAGTTGTTCTCTCCGCGGCCCTTGTGCAGCGCTTTGCGACCCTCGGGTGAAAGGCGCTCTATCTTCTTTTCGATTCTACGGAGCGTGATGGTTACATGACAGTTTCTTTACGCATAATACTGACGACGCCGATGCCGTGACCCCGCTGACCCCAGGGCGTGGAGGCGAGTGTGCGCACCATGAGGGTCGGGGAGGTGGCCCTGCTGCTTGTCGAGGCTGAAGCGGCCTACAGCTGCATGGGCCGGTAACAGCTCCTGCTCCGCAGACACAGACACCCCAGGTAGGCCGCACACCCTGCAGGGTCAAGTGCTCTCGGCGAGCAGCACCTGCGCGAAGGCCGGCACGAGGGGGTGGGTGGCCAGCCCGGCGTCCACCCGCCGCTTTGTCTGATGTTTGATACGCACAACGCACCGGGTACTTATTTCAGGCTGAGGCGACCGAGGAGCAGGCCCAAGGACCGGTTCAAATATTGGCCGTCACTGTTATTGGTCGTGAGGTGGAATCAAACTGAGGTTTGCAGCGCAGTGCGCTAAGTTTATTCACATCGGGTTATCTTCACGAGACAAAATCTGACCAGACCTACCTCAAACCTACCTGACCATCACTCAACCGCCCTCCGTCCCTCAACTGCCAACCACTACCTCCTCCCATCACTCAACCCACCACTCCATCACCCAACTACCACCTACGATCCCTCAACCACCCCCACCACTCAACCGCCCCACTCCATCACTCCCCCGGGGCTACAATGGCGGCGCGTTCCCTACGCTGCAGCCACTCTCAGACCAAAGTACGGTGTTTTCATGTTTTTAATGTTCGTTTTTTTTTACGTCTACGTCTTCATCAATGGTTTCATGTTCGTTTTTTTTTGTTTTTTTTTTTTATTACGTCTTCATCAAGTAACAAGTATTAGCCGTCGGTTTCTGCAAGTCATTTGTAGAACGACAGTAAACAACGCCGGGGTCTGAGAGAAACGGTATTTCGATTCTCTGTATGTCCTGTACATATGGTAGAGTTGACAAATAAAGTTGAATTGAAATTGAAATTGAAAAACCACCCCTGTCCACTAAACCGTCCCGCGTCTCTCAACCTCCCGCTCCGTAACCCCGCCAACCGACCCCCCCCCCGGGCAGTCCTCCGGACATCCCCGGCTCGGCACGCCTGCACTACCGCGTGCGCGTTCTGTCCGCGAGCGCGCCGCCTCCGCCGTGGGGCTCCGCGCGGCTCCGCGTCGCCCGCCGCAAGCGGGAGGCCGGCGCCGGGCGCTTGGGCCGGGGCGACGCGCCGGGGGCCGAGCGCCTCTACCGCGCGGCCCTCGCGCTCCTGCGCACGCGGCGGAGGAGGCCCCGCGGAGGCCGCTGGCGACGCTGGTCCGCCAGGGAGCTGCCGGCGCTCGGCGCCCGCGCCCGGCGACTCTCGGCGTCGCTGCTCCGGCTGCCGGCCGCCGTCTGGAGGAGCAGGAGGGCCGCGAGGATATGGGAGGTGGCGGCGGGGTGGTTTAGAGGTGAGATGTTCGAACGAGAGTAAGGAGGTGTGGAGGGAGGGCCTGTGGCCCGTGTCATCGAATGGCGCTGTTGGGGCGAGGCCACGCGCGGTACGGCCCGAGTCTGGGCCGTTTGGAGGCCTCCGCCACCCGGCGGCCGATGATGTGACGAGGTTGCTGATCTTGATGATGATGATGGTGACAAGATTAGTGATGACGGTGATGACATCGATGACGATGGTAACGAGCTTACTGATAATAATAATTTTACATTTATAACGCGCACATATTCATTCAACGTCGAAGGTATTCATCGACGACGAGAGAACGACTCAGAGGCGTAGCGCGGAAAGCGCCTCTGATGTCGATAACGACGGTGACGAGCTTGCCGACGACGTCGACCACGAGGTTTGCCGACGACACATCTCCCCGCAGGAGTGCGGCGCGACGCGGTGACGCGCGGCCCGGAGAGCGATCTGCGCGAGGGAGACGGGGACGACCACGACCACGACGAGGAGGAGAGGAAGAGACGGGGCGACGCACGCGGCGCGGAGCGACGAGGCGTCTCCGCCGGCAGGACGCGTCCGCACGACGCCGCGACGCGCCCCGACGGGGTCGACGCGGCGGAGGAGGGGACGGAGGCTGGCGACGATGCGGGGGACGAGAGCGACGAGGAGGTTGTTCGCGATGACGGTGACGATGGTGATGAGGAGGACGACGAGGTGGGCCAGGAGGAGGAGGAGGACCTGCGCGTGCGCTGCCTGCTGGGCCTGTCGGCGAGCCAGGCGGCCCAGGGGGCGATGGAGGCGGCGCTGGGCGCGTGCGGGCACGCGCTGCGGCTGCAGCCGCACAACGCCAAGGCCCTGCTGCGGCACGGCATGGTAACCGGGTACACGGGAGGGGGGCATGGTAACGGAGACACGGGCAGGTGGGGCATGGTAACGGGGAGAGTGGAGGGCATGGTAACGGAGACATCGGGGGGGCACACAAGGGGCTGGCTGGGACGCGCCAATGACACTGGGACGAGGGGGCACGAGATATGGGACACGGAGACACGAGACCGCAGGGACAAGACAACACGAGGACAGGGGGGACAAGGGGAAATACGGAAATGGGAGATAAGACACGGTCAAGACACAGGCACATGAGATGCGTTTACACGGAGACAGCAGCGTAACACGGGACACAGGACGTGAGGCATGGGGACGTGGGACACGGGGACTCGTGAGACAGGAACTCGAGCCTCCCAGACACGTGGGAGCTTGGCCCTGTCCCATGTCCCCTGTCCCCTGGTGTTGCAGGTCCTGGCTCTGATGGGGCGGCACGAGGAGGCGTCCGAGTCGCTGACCAGCGCGCTGGAACTGGAGCCCAGCAACGTGGTGAGTGGGGCCGGGTCAAGGGGGAGGTCACAAGACACGGGGTCACGAGGCCTTTAGGAAACCCCCCCCCAGACAGATCCTGAAGAGACACTGGCTCAGCGGCCGCGCGTGTTGTCTGCGAGCGCCCGTTTAGGTCATTCACTCCGAGCTCTTCAAGCTGCGGAGGCGGATGTCACTGAAAGCCCGAGACGTGAAGCTCAGGAACGCCAAGACGGGGACAAGAAAGCCCTGGGTAAGGGACCAGTCCCCGTGTCCCCGTGTAACCACCTGTCCCCGTTTCCGTGTCCCCGTCTGTCTTGACGTCTCCCCGTGTGTCCCTACGTTGCTGTGTCCCTGCAAGTCATCTCAAGTCAGTCGGCCCACTCTCCGTAGGCCAATTAACCTACGCAGCAGCACGTCTTTGGACTGTGTGATGAAACCGGAGTGCCCGGCGAAAAAAACCCACGCGGACACGGGGAGAACATTGTTACTCCGAAGAGAAATTCCAGTGCCACGGTCCAAACTTGAAAATTAAAACCGCATTTTACTTGTATCGGGATCACCTCCCCTCCGTGCTTCTTCCCGTGTCTCCCCCCGTGTGTGTGCCGCCCCCAGGCACTGGTGTCGTGGCCGTGGCTGCTGGGAGCGGTGGCGGTGGTGCTGTGCGGAGCCATCGTCACCTCCATCGCCAGAATATAGACCAAAAAGACCTGGTGAGGGGGGCCGGGAAGTGGCCCCCTCCCCTATGTGTTGCAGTATTGAGGGAGGGGAGCAGAGTAGTGACACTCGTTAGCGATAGGTTAGGGTTCGTGTTGAGGTTAGCGCCGACGGTATGTGTGTCAGCGGCGGAGCGGGTGAAATCGCTCGGGTTCGGGATCTCGCTCGGACCCGTGTGGGACGCGCGCCGGGGCTGTGTATCCGCGGGAGGGGAGACGAATGTCGGAGTCACAGTGTGACGGTTATAATGCTGGGTTAGCATTTGAATGTATGGGTTAAGGGTTAGGGCTAAGCGTGTTGCGGTTCGGGGAAAGGTGAGGGATAAGGGTGTTGTGAGGAGTGAAGATGTTGTGGTAAGGGTGTTGCGGCCACGGCTCCTGCGGCGCCGTGACGCGAGCGAGGCGCCCTGTACCCGTGTCCCTCTCGCGTGTTCTCCCGTCTCCCGTCTCCACAGCGTAACTCCGAGCCTGGGCGGGTCGGCCGCGTGTCGGTGTCGTTGTCGGCCGTGTCATTAGTGCGCTCATTAAACGCCGGATTGTGTTGGGCAAGTTCCTAACGCTGCGTCTCATTCTCAAGTTACGATGTCCGCCCTCTTAACTTCGGATCTCTGCTAAGTTGAACAATTCTCACAATCAAGTTACACAGATAGATATTACAGACAGTAAATTGCAGGCAGGTATTCCACTGACGATTGCTCTACAAATTACTGGTGGGTGAATGCGAGTGGGTGGACAAGTGTATAAGTGGGAGGGCGAGTGCGTGAGTGGGTGTATGGGCAGGTGGGCGGGTGACTGAGCGTGTGGGCAGGTGGGTGATTGAGTGCGTGGGTGATTGCTCGTGAGAGACCCGAGACGTGCGGATGTTACCGTCGTGTAACCGGGAGCAGCTGCCGGTTTCCAAACAAAAAAGACGCAAACTGCCCCGCCAGACCTCGGCACTTCACTCACGGTGAAACTTCCCACCGACCGAGGTCCCCTGCGACACCCGCCGTCTGTACACGCATTGTAAACAACGGGATGCGCCGATCGGAGCGTTGGCTGTTCCCTCCCCATCGACACTCCCAACCATCGTTGCTTATAATAATAATTGTACATTTATAACGCGCACATATTCATTCAATGTCAAAGGTATTCATTCGACCATGGAGTCGGTAAGGCCTGGCTGCCTCCCCACCGGTTAGGCCTAACACAAAACACTACGACGCACGCTGCGTATTTTAAGTTAAGGAATGTACATATTTATACTTTAATGAAAAAAATCCCACATTGTACATTTTCCTGATTGCTCACGGGTTGGATCCATGATTAAATTATATTTTTACAAGCGGACGTCGCAATGGCGAGGTCGGCCCCGGAGCTGGTTTTTACCGGACGATCGTTCACCACCGTGGCACGGCACAAACCGACAGCTCGCGTCGCCGGCACAGCTCGGCGATCTCGCGGAAAACCCACGGTCAAAGGTAATCGCGTGCGACGCTGGTTCCACCGCGACCGACCGGCCGCTCGACCACTCGGTCGCGCCGTCCCGGCAACGGGCCGCCGGCGGAGCACGCGCTTCAGCGTGAGGTGAGGTAGGCACATTCTCCGCCCCGCGGTTGGCTACTCTCCAGGACGCGATCCGAAGGGTTCACTGTTTGACGAAGGTGGTGGAGGCGGCGGAGGAGGCCGCGCGCCGGCCTCCATGCACGCGACGGCCCGCTCCATCAGCCTCGTGAGCGAGTGCATGCACGCCGCGTCCCTCGCCTCCGACTCCCTGAAGGCCCGCACGCTCTCGTCGTGCATGCGCTTGAAGTCCGTCATGTACGAGTCGAGCTTGCGCGTCTGGTAGTGCCGGCGGAACCTTCCGGCGGTTGCCGCGGCGGGGTGGGCGCCGGCGTGGGCGCCGGCGCGGGCGGGCGGCGCGAACGTGTCGATGATGGCGGAGGAGGCGGACGGGGAGGAGCAGGCCGACGAGCGCGGGGACGGAGACGCGGCGTGTCCCGAAGAAAAGTCGAGCGGAGGCGGCGGCGGCGGCGGTTGCGGTTGCGAGAGGAACGGGGGAGCGAGCGGCGCGAGGGCCGGCGCCGGCGGGGAGCCGGCGGGCCGCTCCGGCGCGACGCTCTCGTAGCCGAAGGGGGTGGGGGACGCGTCGAGCGACGCTCCCCCCGTGGGCAGCACGGGGAGCGAGACGTCCGGCAGCTGAGACGCGTCTGGGTGGATGGGGGCGGCACGCGGCGTCACGATGCGGCCTCCCCATGCGGCCGCGCCGCTTGCAAACAACTACTCGCTGTTGCCGTGTTCGGCCAGGAGAAGCCTGAGGCCTCACGACTGTTACGGGAGGCTCACCGTGGATCGTAAGCGTACCGTGGTGGAGGTGTTTGCGTGTTTCAATAAAACCCAGAGCTATGTCACCTGGTGCTAGGTGCACAGATCTGGGGGGGAGATTCCGGACAAATAATAATCCGAAGACCTCCGAACTTAACGAGGTTGCCGTCAGGAAGGGCATCCGGCCGTAAAATTCTGTTTACAGAACAATAACAACAGTGCTGCCAAGTTTTCACAGCGCTAGGGCAGTGATGTGGCCGCTGCCGTGTGTGATCCCCGTAGAGTAACTCGCGGGTAATATTTCAGCACCGGGGAAGTTTAGCCAAAACCGGGTCCGACAGGGCACAGCGGGGCAGAGCAGGGCCGCGGCAAGGTGGGCCACGGCACTGCGTGGGGCATGGCACGGTGGGGCGTGGCACGGTGGGGCGTGGCACGGTGGGGCGTGGCACGGTGGGGCACTCACCGCTGCACTCCTCGGCCTCCGCGTGCTCCTCTGACGGCTCCGCGGGGGCGTCTGGAACAGAGGAGTCGTGGTGCGTTAGGCCGCGCGCCACACGCCGCTCACACAAAGACAAAGCTCCCCCGTGTAGCCCGCACGCAGCGATGGGGCAAGTGCCGACAGCGAGCAGCGCCTATGCAGGCTAGCAAGGCGTGCGAGGGGTGGGTGGCCGGCTTCACACCCCAGGTACTGGCTCCAATATTCGCCGCTGGTGTCGGCCACGAGGTGGAATCCAACTCAGGCTACGGGCGCCGCTCACGAGCACGGCTGGCGTCAGGAAGCGAGCGGCGGCAACGCGGGATGCCACGGGTCACGTACCTTCCGTCTTGGCGCTCGTTTTCGGGGCGAAACTCGATCTAAGGGCACACGGGCATCCTTGGAGTATCGCGTCCATTTCCGGATAGAACTTGAACTTGATCAAACTCCCGGCGTCGTCGCCGCCGCCGCCGTCCGCCTGTTTCGCGGCGATGTACCGCGACTTGAGGGTCTTCCACTTGCAGCGCGCGACCTGCCAGCTCTTGTGGAAGCCCCTGGCGGACATCTCGCGCTGGATCGTCTTGAAGGTGGCGGCGTTGCGCTGCCTCTTGCCGTCGAGGATGGGGCCGGCGTCCGAGTCTCGAATGAGCTTCAGGAAAATCCTCGTCTCGGCGTCGGACCACCAGACGCGCGTCTTGGTGACGGCGGCCAGGCTCCCTGGCACAGCGAGGCAGAGAGCGGCGCTCGGTGAACCGTCGAGAAAGGCATCGCCGCGCTCCGCCCGCCGCCGCGCGTCCCGCGTTACTCGGCCCGCCGGGCACCCCCCCCCAGCGGCCTACTCGTCCCACCGGCCGCTGCCGCAAGTCCCCGCAGATCCTGTCTCGGGGGGGCAGACGCGGCCCAACTGCTAAAGAGGCGCCGCTCGTGGCCTCGTCGCCGGGAGGCCGTCGCGGAAGTTTGATCGCGCAGGGTTTGAGCCGCGGGGTCCGTTGCCGGTCGTGTGTGTGCGGAAAAACCACCGCAGCTGGAGGTCTGCTGCGGTGTTGTTTTGCTTGTTTCTCAGGCTTTTCAGTAAGAGTAATGATGTAGGTCTTCACGGCTCGATGCGCGACCATTTCTCGCCGTAGCTCTTCTTTCGGGATAGCCGTGTCGAGCGTTCCTGCTCTCTCTTTCGTGACGGAGCTATGCAGGCGCCGTCTTGCTGGCGGCGGCCGCCCCCTCCACACGGGGTGGTGGCGACGCTGGCACCCCACCAGGACTTGCGAGAACCCGGCGTTTCTCCTCTCTCCCTGGTGACGTTTCACCTCCCACGTCGAAGCCTTCATCATGCGAGATCAGAGCCTTCATTGATGCCCGAGGATGTTGGACGTAGCCTCCGGCGAAACGTCAAAGATTTCGTCGCTTGGGCTTCTCAACGTTCCAGCCACCTCCCGCCGCGTTTTCGCCGATGAAACGAATGAATCTGAACATCTGTCCACCCACGGCGCTGTGGCGGCGAAGGGCTTTCACTTAAACAACCGACGTCGTTACGCTACACGACCATCCGACGCAAACATCAGACGCCGCGTCGCGCTTCCGTGGCGACATCACGACCCCCTCCGGAGACGGGGCTCGGCCAACGTGGGGAGAGAGACACAGCGAGAGAGCAGAGAGGGTGCAAAGCGAGAACGCACAGAGAGTGGAGAGAGAGCGCAGGCAGAGAGCGGGCGCAGGCGAACGTACCCTGGAGGTGAGCGCTCGCCCTCAGCGCGTTGGGCCGCCCGCCCAGGATCTTGTCCATGTCGGAGAAGAAGCGGAAGTTGGTCCAGGTGCCCGCGCCGCCGCGGCCCATGGCGCGCTTGGCCGCGATGTACTTGGCCTTGAGGGCCTTCCACTTCCACCGCGCGGCCTCCCAGTTCTTCTCGACGCCGCGCAGCGACAGCTCCCGCTGGATCTTCTTGAAGACGGCGGCGTTGCGCTGCCGCTTGCCGTCCAGGATGGTGCCCACGTTGATGTCCTGGATGAGCTTCAGCAGCACCCTGGTCTCGGCGTCCGACCACCACACGCGTGTCTTGGTCACGGCGCCCGTGGCGTCTGCCGTGGGAGGGTGGGTGGAGATGGAGGCAGGGAGGAGACGGAGGGAGGAGATGGAGGGCTCAGTTAAACAGTCACCGACAACACGACATGGGCGTGCGATTGGCGTGAACGGAGTGAGGGTAGTAGGGAAGGTGTAGAGTGCAGAGGGTGCGGTGTGCGGTGCGCTGAGCGGTGCCCAGTCCGCACCGTCCCAGGGCGGGCTGCCTCCGTCGTTGGTGTCCTCCAGCTCCACCTCCACCTCGGCCCAGGCGGGGGGTCGCCCCGCCCCGTCCCCCCGGCGCGCCTCCCCCTCTCCCGGCCGCGCGTAGCCTTGGTGGTCTTCTGCAGCAAACAGAAATTATATTTGGCCGATAACATCATAATATATAGGAAGCAGTGTGTGTGGCAATATGGCGCCGGCAAAACCGCCTGGCTGCCTCCTCCGCCTCTCTGCGCTTTCCTCGCTACGCCTCCCGAGTTGTTCTCTCGTCGAACGAGTACCTTCGACAGTGAATGAATATGTGCGCGTTATAAATGTAAAATTTAAAATGATCATTATGCAAGTCGGACGCTCGTAAGTCGGGGACTGCCTGGATTCGGTTTCTGTCTCCGTCACTACAACCTCTCGTGGCCGCAAATACAATCCCGCCTGCGCCAGCCATGTTCTATCCACTGCCGAATGAATGACAGTGGGCTTCGCGGACGATTTACCCGAGGATTCCTTCTCGATTTTCACGGTGACTTCGGGCCACATCTCTCCGTCGCCGCAGGTCGCTTTGAGCCGCTTGAGGAACAGCTCGTCAGACATCCCAGCGGCGGTGGCGGCAGAGTCTAGGAGCAGAGCGACACGACCGCCAGGCACCGGGGATCAACGCGACGGTGGTGCTGGTTGTGGGGGAGCGATGGCTCAGTGCTTAGCGCGCTGGGCTACAAACCTGGCAACCCGAGTTCGCAGCCTGCTCACGGCCGAGACCAGTGACGATTTTCTGAACCGGTCCTGCGCCTCCTCCCCTAGGTCAACTCAGCCTCAAATTAGTACATAGTGCGGTGTGTAAAGATTGCCACTAGGGAGACAAAGGCGGCCGGGCGTGGTGCTTTTCACCCACCCCTCTCGTGTGCCGTGTCGACCTTCATAGGTGCTACTCGCTAACGGCACTTGCCCCGACAGTCTGCTAAGGCTATACGGGGGATCTTTGTCTTTGGTGGCTACACACGAGGCGGCCTGTAACAACACGCCACACTGTGGAGGCAGCAGCGAGGTTTGGTGGAGAGTCGAAGCTGGGGTACTATCACTGGGTGAGGTGACAAGCTGGGACTGTCACAGGGTAAATCTTTAAGTATCTATGTGTGTGCACGGGTTTACTACACGGTCCATAGTTTGCTGCTGCGGCCGTGAGTGGGTGGGTGGTGGATGCCGAGACAGCCACTTACCCAGGGCCCGTGGCCACGCAGGAGGAGCACCCCGGACCCACGGCCCCACTGCGGGGGGGGG
>JAZEWU010000051.1:1550631-1563771 GCA_036362915.1 Geotria australis | reverse complement strand
CTCTTGGCGGCAGGGCGTCTATGCACCGGTGGCATCCACACCAGGGTTCTACCCGAGGCAGTCTGATCCCCGTCTCGGGCGGCTTTCTGTGTGGAGCTTGCGTGTTCTCCCCCTGTTCTAAGTGGGTTTCCTCCGGTTGCAGCCTACGATGTGGGGCGCGGGATGGTGCGGGACGGTGCGTTGCGGGGGAGGTTGTGAGGTGCGGAGTGACGGCGCGTTGCCCTCCTGACCTGTGGCCGAGTAGACGTCCAGGTGGCGTGGCCGCTCCATGCTGCCGCACACCCAGGTGTCCTCGCCGCCCGGTGTCCACACGCCACGCATCCATGCCACCCATCGGCCCGTGGTATTGTTATGGCTGAGCACAATGGCAGGACCGCCAACCTCGTCATCATCAACGTCATCAACTTTAAAAAAAACCACTCATTTGGGCGGCAGGGTGGCGCAGTGGTAACATCTGCACCTCACAGCAAGAAGGCCCTGAGTTCGAATCTCGGCTCGGGTGCCTTTCTGTGTGGAGTTTGTGTGTTCTCCCCCTGTTCTGCGTGGGTTTCCTCCGGGTTCTCCGGTTTCCTCCCACAACTTAAAAAAACACTCATTAATTAGTTGGCCGATAACATCATAATATATAGGAAGCAGTGTGTGGCAATATGGCGCCGGCAACACCGCCCGGCCGCCTCCTTTCAGAGGCGCTTTTCCTCGCGCCTCCGAGTCGTTCTCTAGTCGAATGAATATCTTCGACATTGAATGAATATGTGCGCGTTATAAATGTAAAATTATTATTATTATCTTCGTCATCATCATCACAATCACTCCCTCATCACTGTCGTCTCTATAATAACTTGTAGCGTTGTTCTCGTATTGCCGCTGCCATCGCGCGCAAAGAACAACACGGGTGTCAGGTACAAGAGGCGGCGTCGGTGTGAGCGTGCGTGCCGTGAAAACTCCCACTTACCATACCCGTGCGGAGCACGTGATCTGCGAGCCCAGGGCCTGGGTGTCGTACACACTGCACACGCGGGCAATACAACAGCACAGGGCGCACGCTCAGCATCGCCCTGACGCTTCACCACCACGGCTGCGTTTGTTTACGCTCGCTCACCCAGTGAAGTCTCTCCCCGGGTCTCAGGCCTGTTTTGGGAGACTACTGCCAATGTTCGCAGTAGTGGGGGTGGTGTGCCGTTGCTGCTGTGTGTAATCCAAATTCAAGTGATTTTCAGTGTAATTTTTGCAGCGTTGGAATGTTTGTTGGGCCGGTACTGGTTACACTGTGTGTGTTTTTAGCCATAAGAGGAAACCGGGGTACCTGAGTAAACCCGTGCAGAAAGGAGGGACAGAGCAGACAAAATCTAGTCGCTCAATCCACACTTATTCAACACAAAGATCCCCCGTGTAGCCTCAACAAACATTTTTGGAGCAAGTGCTGTTAGCAGGCACCTATGAATGCCGGCCTTGGCCTCCCCGAGGACGACTCAGCCTCAAAAGACTACCTGCCGCAGTGTTGTACACTAATATAAAAATATAAAAATAGCATTTTATATAGCGCCTTTTACCCGAGGGTCACAACAAGGGCCGCGAAGAGAACGGCACCAATGACAGAAAGGTGGCTGGGCGTCGTTTCTGTGTGCTGGCTTTCAAACGGTGCTCACTAACAGCGCTTGCCCCGACAGACTATTGAAGACTATACAGGCGTGAGGAGCTCTGTGTCCAAGCTCATTCCTCACTGCATGGAGTTGTCCGTGGAGGTGGTGAGCAGGCGGTTGCCGGTGAGCGGTGAGAAGTACGCCGAGTTCACCACGCCTCTGTGTTTCTGCAGCATGGCAACGGCGGCGACCTTGTGGAGCCAGCCCGAGCCCCCAACGCGAACATCGTGGATCTTTACGGTGCTGACTCGCGGATCGCGCCACACACCGCACCGCGTCACCGCACCGCGCCACAGCACCACCACATCACCACCGCGTCTTACCACCGTGTCCACAACGGCCATATCACACTATCACACGCCCCGTGCGAGTGTCCGGAAACGCCGAGGCCCGGGATCAGAGTTCCATGTGCATCTCAACTTCCAGTTCACGTCATCCAGGACACACGCGCGAAACATAAGTCACTGGTACCAAGCAAAATATCACAATGCTGAACAAAAAAAAATTACCTAAAAATTACTCGATCGCCGATCACGCATCGCGGCAATCATCGACCCCCGTGTCTGAAAACTTCAGTGAGTCTCGCGATCTCGCTGAGGATTTCCTGGGTAAGCGAGCGTCGTTTACGACGAGGTGGGCGGGTGAGTGGGTGATGAGCGGTGAGGGTGGGTGGTGAGGCTGGGTGGGTCGCAGTGGGCACACTCACTGGTCGGTTGACGCCGTCACGAAGTAGTGCGCGTGCACGGGGTGCACGTGAACCGAGTGGACTCGGCTCTTGTGCGCCGTCCAGTGCAGCTCGCCATCGCTGTCTCCGTGCTTCCTGCTACAACACGACAACGCGGCCGCATTCAGCCGGGTGGGGACGAGGAAGGAGACGAGCGAGGTGGCGAGCGAGGGGGCGGGCGAGCGAGCGGGCGAGCGAGCGATGGAGCGAGGGCGCCATCAGAGATCAAGGTAGAAGCGTTCACGTCGCGATCCCTGTCAAGTAATACTTGGTATTACCTGCAAATTCTACCAAACACTTCGAAGCCGAGCTGAAAGACAACGATGTCCAGAAGCTCAACAGATGCCAGAAGCCTCTCAGTCTGGAGCAAAGAGAGAGGCCAATGCCCGCCGCCTTTAAGGCCAGCACTGACTAGTATATCTCTAAATGTTGAAGGGTTGCCTGCAACTGAATAAAAACTTGTTGCGTATGGGAAACTGTCATATAACCATCACGCTTCGAAGATTCGAATCGAATTTGAAAATCGGAGGCCGTCCTCTGGCACCCAGCGGGAGCCTCACCGCGGGCTCCTGCAGTCAACGAGGGACACGCCACCGTCACAGCGGCCCACGAGCAGCGTGGCGCCGTCCTCTGACTGGAAGCTTAAGTCGGTGAGGCCCGACTCGTTGGCGTACACCTGGGGACGAGAAGGGCAACGTGGAGCGACAACGGGCAGAAGCGGGGGTCGTCATGAAACGCGGATGAGCGGCACGGCGAGCTGACAACCGACGACATCTACAGCGAGACATCACAAACAGTTCATATTACAAACAAACGCAGCCATGCCTACACAACATCTCAGCTAAGCAAGCCATCAGGCATCTATGCGAAACCACCGTTTTGTAAAGAAAATAATTTATGGGCATCTTGTTTTTAGCGTCACCATCAAGAAACTTAACAAAACGTGACAAAGCAGCGCTTTGTGACCCTCGGGTGAAAGGCGCTATATAAATTGATATTATTATTAAAGCAGCCGGCAGCGCCGAGACAGAGAGACGGGCTACAACTGCTCAACATGTCTCAACTGGAATGTTTGTTGTGTCGCAGGAGTCCCGTAAAGAGCTTGCGAGCTCACTGGGCTTTTTTCTGCTGTAATAACAAACATCTATCTAGCTGCGTCTCGAGTTGCAGCATTGAGGGCCGTGAAGGTCGCCGCCGCCTCGCCTCCCCGTCGCGCGCGTGCGCACGAACCTCGTCGAAGACTCCGCGGTGCAGATCGGCGCAGCGCAACGAGCCGTCCAGGCCGCAGGAGTAGAGGCGAGCGTGCGGCGCCGCGGAGAAGCGCAGGCACAAGAGGTGACCCGAGTGCGGACGGAACTGCGTCACGGCACCGTCGCCCGCCTCCCCCGGCGCCGCGTCCTGCGAGCGCGCAAACCCAGCGTCCCCCCGGCCGCGTGACCGACAAGTTAGGTATCAAAGCGATGGGTCCGAGTGTTCCCTATGGGGGCGGCACGGTGGCGCGGTGAGTAGCGCCGCCGCCTCACAGCAAGAAGGTTCCCGGGTTCGAATCCCGGCCCGGGTGCCTTTCAGTGTGGGGTTTGCGTGTCTGCCGGTATAGGCTCCGGCTCACCACAACCCTGCACAGGATTAAGCGGTTTCTAATAATCGATGGATGGCTGAATGATTTAATAAAATGAACATTGAGGCATCAGTGCTCATCTCCCGAGATTGTGACCAGTCAGTTTTCATCTCAGCTGGAAGGAACCGTTGTGCTATTTAGCTCTTTGTAACAGTTGTCCAGCGGGGAGGGGTAAGCAAGTTACAACAATTCCACATTCCGATGGCGGAGGTAAGGCTATCCATTGGACAACCACTGTTGACTTCCATGCAAAGTGGTTAGCACGAATCGACCCAGATGTATGCTGGACTGGGTCGACCCCCCAACCAGGGGTTGAACCCTGGACCTTTCAGTTGCGAACTGTTCGCTTACTGCTGAGCTACTTGGACTGTTATATACATGTTTTTATTATATAACATAAAATACAAGAAAACACAGAATACAAAGATGAAATGTGTCTTCATATTTGGATTCAGCACCCTCTAAAATTTGCAGATCAACAAACTTGTGTACATGAAATTAAATAAAAGCTTAAATATTCTGTCCTGATTTTTAAGTGGCCCAAAAGCAGATATTTAGTTTTTGTTAGCAATGGCTAGCTACAAGCACAAACCGGACTATTGTCACGTGTTCGCCTCCGGGCCCTTTTAAAACATCAACAGAAATATTGCCAGTGAGAGAAATTGTATTAGGCTGCCATCTGGTGGTCTGTCTTAACATATCAACACATCACTCAATGACAGAAACTCGACAAACGAAAGGGGCCCGAGGTGGGAATCGAACCGCTCCGCGCCGCCGCCTCTGTCCGCCCAGCAGCGGAAAGATACCACCAGATAATAGTCGAACGGAGCCGGGTAGCCATCGCTTCAAATACGTCTGCTCAACGTGGAAGAGTAATAATAATAATTGCGTTTTATAGAGCGCCTTTCACCCGAGGTTCACAAAGCGCTGCACAAGGGACGCGAAGAGAACGGCATGTCAACAATGAAAGAAAAAAAAACCAACAAAAACAAAGCAACAAAAATTTAATGATTAAGGCCGCTTCGAATATACTGAAAGGTCGTGAAACTGGCAATCTTAAGAGTGGCAAAAATCTGCCAGCGTCCCCAAAGATTGCCGTCACTTCCTTAAAGACAAACACGGAGGAAGACAGGGAGGGAGGGTGAGCGACAGGGGGAGACATAGGGACACAGAGACAGAAAGATAGAGGGGGAGTAGACCGACTACCCTAAGGTGCTCACTACGTGCAGCAAACAATACATTTCAGGGCTGCGTGGGGCATCACTGCAGGGTCACCACTACCGACCGTGGCCAGATCTGCGCTCGGTGTCCGCCTCTGGCTCCTCCGTTCGTGCTGTGAAGCGGTCACTTTTCTCACGACAGAATCCCCTCGACTCACCAGGTCCCAAAATCCCAGGTTGCCCGAGATGTCCCCGACAGCCACGAGGAGGTGGTCCACGCTCGGGTGCACGGCCACCGAGCGGATTTGATTCTTCACCACCTTGGCGATGCGGCAGCTGCCCTGATGCCAGCCTCGCAGCCACCCTGTGCCGCCGGGCTCTTGGGCAGTGGTCTCGACCATCTGCTCGACGACGAAAAAGTATTGCATGTTTCACCACTGGGATGTTTGATCAACACCAGATGCACATTGTGTGTTCCTCTTCCGGTTAATGCAACACAAACGCGGAGCCGTACATTACATGCAACGCGAATCCGAACGGCACGCGCCATCCCACTCACCTCGCTTCTCCTCCACACCTCGAGCAGCACATCCTGCTCATCTGCAGACAGGTTGGTGGCCTCCATCTTCAGCGGCCCGGGCGGAATGAGCGGCTGTCAAGGGAAGCAAGGCAGTTACGTGACTGGTCCGCAGGCCGGGATATTCGTTCAATGCCGAAGGAATTAATTTGAAGACAGAACGACCCAGACGCACGAAGGGGAAACCTAATCAGGAAGAAGTGTGATTTGAGAACGTAAAGGCAGAGACCCAGACGCGTGTAGTAGCGGCCGCGCGTCGTAAGCGCCGCAGACGCGGCTACAGGCTGGCGGGGGAGATTACAAATTTAAATACAAAAGCGACGTCACAACCAGTACAACAATTCAATTCAACTTTATTGTCAATTCTGCCATATGTACTGGACATATAGAGGATCGAAATTCCGTTTCTCTCAGACCCCGGTGTTGGATAAAAAAACAAAATACTAACAATTTTTTTAAATTTACAAGTTAAGCTAAGCTGGGGGTCGAAGGGGGGCCAATAACAAGGCACAGATCTAGAGAAAAAACTATAATTACAACAAATATAGCGCAAACATAACTGATATAGTGCGGATAGATGAAAAGATGTGCAAGTAATAGGCCAAGACATGAAGACATGAAGACACGGAGACACAGAGACATCGTCACTTGGACACAAGTAACATGCCATCTACAGGACGAGTAGTTAGCAGCAGTTTTTGACGTGTTCTGAACAACGACCCAAAACCCAGTGCGACTCGCTCACCGCACGGTACTCGGCCTCCTGGGTGGGCAGGGAGAGCTCCTCCATCTCGGGCAGCGTCACGTCCAGCGGATCCAGTCTGCGCAGGCGGCGCGATGGCGTGCGCGGGGGCAGCGGGGGCTGCACCACCTTCACTCGGGGCCTAGGGTGGCTGTGGGGTGGTGTCGGGGCAACGGGCACGTTCAGATTCGAATTCGAAGCGTGATGGTTATATGACAGTTTCCCATTGCAACAAGTTCTTCTTTATTTGCAGACAGCCCTTCAACATTTAGAGATATAATAGTCAGTGCTGGCCTTAAAGGCGGGCATTGGCTTCTCTTCTTGCTCCAGACTGAGGGGCTTCTGGCATCTGTTGAGCTTCTGGACATCGTTGTCTTTCAGCTCGGCTTCGAAGTGTTTGGTAGAATTTTCGGGTAATATAAAGTATTACTTGACAGGGATCGCGACGTGAACGCTTCTACCTTGACCCCCTACGTTCAGATGGCACATGTTCGATTCCTGACTTGGGTGCAAAGCTGTGTGGAGGTTATGACCACCTTTTTGCCAGTGTACAGATAATGTAAAAAATAAATACAAGGTTTTACCTTTTCTGTAAGAAGCCACACATGCTTGTGGCAAAAACATGCAATATTTTTTGCGACGAGCAATGTGTTTGCCACAAACACGTGCGGCTTCTTGCAAACTGGACCCTTTGCAGAAAGGTGTCCATTTGGTGTTTTTAAGATCCTAACACTTGTCTCATTGCCATAAAAGGTAAAACATTGTATATTTTTTACATTATCTGTGTCGAGGCTGTATGTCCCCCACTCTCCCCCCGTGTTAAGCATGGGTTTTGTCTGGGTTCTCCAGTTTCCTCCCATGGATAAGAACAAGTCTAATCGGTTCTGGCGCACACTGGCAGCAATGTGTTCAGAAGCTGAATGGCAATGTTGAGGTCTGCTCGTCATGACAAGAGGGTTTCAGCAGAGAGATTGTGTAGTTTTTTTAGTCTTCTCTTGAAGGAGCACACACTAGTGGTTTAAAAAAGGTCCAATGGTGTACAGTGGTTTACTCTACAGCCCATATTGTTTGACCACAATCACAAAACTGTGGCTTGTTGACTTTCATTTTACATTCATGTTCTAATGCAGTTGATGTTTCTACCACCAGTGTCTTCGAGGAGGAATGTCAAAGCCAAGAGGTGCTATGTTTGGATCTTGAAAGAGGTGTTTCCTACGGTTGATGATGGGCTCGTGGTCGTCGTTAGCTGAAAAAACGTGTAAACCTCCCTGCATTTTCAATGTCTCTGTGGATATTTGGTGGCAGAATGTTCGTCATCTTGGCGAAATGGATGTCATTTATTTGAATAACACGCAATGCTATTGATGTTGGCCTAACATCCAAATACAGCAGGAGCCATTTCAAAACATTCTTCAGACCAGTGTGGCTCTCCTATGTAAAGAACGAATGTTACTGTGCAAAAGCATGGGCCATAGTGGAGGAAGCCCCCACAGAGCAAGCAGCTCTCAACACACCTGTGTGGGCTTTTATTCACTTGTCTCAGGCTCTCTGCCGCCTGCGTGAAACAGTGAGAATGCACACACAAACACGTGCACGCACGCACGCACGCACAGACATGCACACACAGACACGAGCAGACACGAGCACACACATAGACAAACACACAGAGACACACGTCAGCGTCACCGCAAGATGTCCCAACGCCCCGGGCAATGCGTCATGGTGCTGTGGGCGAGTTGCCGGCACCTGTCGGATTTTGAGATCAGCAAGGAACTTGAGGTTCTCCTGGATGTTCCTGAGTCTCTTTAGCTCGTAAGATGACAGCTGCTCCGTGCTGGCCTGCCGAAGGATTTTACACAACAATGTCACATCGGCACTTTATCGCCCCCCGCACCAAGTTCACGTTTATATTTGTTTAATCTGGGCGAGAACTCAAGAGACAAGGATGCATTTGCAAGAGTGACCTTGTCACCGAAATAAAAAAAAGCAACGAAGGAAACACGAATCAATATAAAATATAATGAATTTCATGTAACAAAAGTTGGCTCAGACAGATAACTTCAAAAACCAAAGTCGAATCAAGTTACGGAAAAAATCACCATGGGTATATGGCGATTACTGTATTAG
This sequence comes from Geotria australis, assembly GCA_036362915.1. NCBI lineage: Eukaryota > Metazoa > Chordata > Hyperoartia > Petromyzontiformes > Geotriidae > Geotria > Geotria australis. The sequence continues at coordinate 1,555,183 of JAZEWU010000051.1, read as the reverse complement.
TGCTGCAGGATTAATCCTAATGAGGGGGCCTGTGACACTTGGGAGAGTGTTGTGCTGCAGGCCACACTAACCGCAGAGTCTACAGATTGCCGTGTTAACGCACGGGCAGAACACGTATTCTCCGACATCCATGTGAATAAACGGGGGGGTCACATTTTCCAGGGACAAGGAGGATCATTCTTCAGGTTCTAACACATTTCGTGGGACGAGGGCAAGCATCGTGTTATCCCACCGGGGATCAAGTAATACTTGGTATTACTTGCAAATTCTACCAAACACTTCGAAGCCGAGCTGAAAGTCAACGATGTCCAGAAGCTCAACAGATGCCGTAAGCCCCTCAGTCTGGAGCAAGAAGAGAAGCCAATGCCCGCCCGCCTTTAAGGACAGCACTGACTATTATATCTCTAAATGTTGAAGGGCTGTCTGCAGCTAAAGAAGAAGTTGTTGCAATGGGAAACTGTCATAAAACCATCACGCTTCGAACAATCGAATCGAATTCGAATCCCACCGGTCGTCTCCCCGGCTGCCCTCACCTCCGCTTCGCAATCGCTGCCGCCACTGCTGCTGCTGCTGCTGCTGGAGTTAACACTGGACATGGCGTTGTTTGTGACGGCGGTAGGGCGCGGAGGAGCCGAGTCCCGCGCGGCTGCGGCGGTGCCCGCGACGGCGCTCATAGGTGCCGACGATCCCTTCGTAACCAGCGAAGCTTCACGGGCGCAGACGAGGGCCACGTTCAGCTGTGCGCCGAGACCTGCGTGAGGGTGACAGCCACACCTCACTGGCGCGTTCCCGCGCGGGCCCCCGCGGTGGCACCACACTGCCGATGAGCTGCACAGACTGGATGCTGCGTGCGCCAAGAACCAGGCCACACAAAGTGACTTAAATTTGGCGCTGGCACGCAATGCTCTCTGCTCGTGCCGAATAACGTCACGGAATCTTTAACGTCCACTGTGAAGCACAGGCGGCGACTGGTCGCGGGCAGTCACCGTATAAACCAGGGCGACCTGCAGAATTGAACCCGCGAACCTCTGGCCCCATCATCCACTGCGGAGACCTCACCTTGACCTCGACGGGCACTGATCTCCGCTTGCCTCGGCGGCTCGGCCTGGGTTCTGCGAAGCCGCGTCTGCATGGCCGGAGGCGCGATGCTGTCCCTCGGTCGCTCATCGGCCACGATGGACGTCGGTAGGTCTGAGAGTGTCCGCTTGTTCACGGGGCCCTGGCGCCGGGAGAAACCGAGCTTGGCCTGCGGAATACCAAAACGACACACAGGGGTGACGATTCACGCAGGTGGCCAGACGGATTCACGTTCATTTTTGTTTTGCGTGGAGCGTGGTGGGCTATGACCTGGCAGCCCGAGTTTAAATCCCGCTCGTGACCAACATTGGGGTAGAAAATTGTGGATGATAATAATAATAGCGTGGATCTGTTTGTGAGTTTAGGTCATGTGAAGGTGTGTAAGTGAAGTGCACCCGTCGATATACCGGAGCAAACGAAAGAGCACAAATCTCACTTACCTCAAAAGATGGTACCGACGTTTCGCTGGCATTACAGCTAGCAACATTGGGGTAGATAATTGTGGATGATCATAATAATAGCTGTAATGCCAGCGAAACGTCGGTACCATCTTTTGCGGTAAGTGAGATTTGTACTCTTTCGTTTGCTCCGGTATATCGACGGGTGCACTTCACTTACACACCTTCAAATGACCTAAACTCACAAACAGAACCTCACTATGAATAACATTGGTCATGAAAGCCTTCGAGTTTATAATAATAGCATTTATAGAGCGCCTTTCACCCGAGGGTCACAAAGCGCTGCACAAGGCTGTGGAGAGAACGGCATGCTAAAAAAAATTGCCGCACAAATATGATAGGCTGAGGCAGCCCTCTAACTGAGACATACACCAACACAGGTAACCACAGCAGAAAGTTAACACAACAGAAAGTTAACATAAACCATGTAACGCAACGGTTACACAACAAGCAAAACTACACGAGTACACAACACATGTTATGCAACACAACTGTTACACAACGCATGTGACAAAGATTACACAACAAAGATTACGACACATTACACACACAGAGACTATACAGCAGGTGACGCAGCACACAATACAAAACACTCCTAACGAGACGTAAATATTACACAACGCTCTATAAATGCTATTATTATAACACCACAGCATTACACAACAGGCAACACAACGCGATCATTTGAATAATCTATACGACGCCATTGTGAAAACTACAACACAACATACAACATAATGTAGAGAACACAAAGCTTACACAACACACGTGTTACACAACACAAAGGATACACCAACAAGGGATCAGGTAACATAACGTTTATAAAACACACAGGTCACCCACCACAGACAACGCACTCACCTCACACAACATTGTGAGAACGCGTTTAATCTTATACATGGTCGCGGTGAGCCGGAGCCTATCCCGGCAGACACAGGGCGCAAGGTAGGGCTATACCCATGATGGGACGCCAGTCAATCACAGCCTCACACAACACAAATGCTACACAGCAGGTAACACGACACAAATGTTATCCATAGTAAATAAATTTTGATGGGTTAGGTGCCGTAATCCCGCGTCCACCCGATAAAGCCAATTAGTAAAGTTTATAACCTGAACAATAGGTGGAAATTCTTTACGACTTCAGCACACCGGTACGTCGGATAGCGAACCCATCGGGTGTTTTTCTGCTGCAATAACAAACATCTATCCATCTAAGGCAGGGGTGTCCAAACTTTTTTTCCTGAGGGCCACATACAGAAAAATATACGAAGGACTGGGCCACTCACAATACAGTTAAGCGCAAATATTATGTGTGGACCATAGACCATTATATTTTTAGACTTTGATACGTGCCAATTAAAAATGGATGGCGGGCCGCAATTGGCCCGCGGGCCGTAGTTTGGACACCCCTGATCTAAGGCAAATATACAAATGTTACGTAAAACAGTTACACAACTCCACAGAGCAGGGCCACACGCGGTCCGGGTATAAGCGGCACCGGCTCGGGACCGTAACACCGCCAGGAACCCGAGGGGCCGTGTCTGCCCCGCGGTTGTGACACGCCGGCGGCACGACTCACGCGTTTGGAGCTCATGTTGCCAGCGGGAAGCAGCCCTCCGACCGTTCTCCAACAACAAGCAGGCCGAACGACAAACCACGTTTTCCCTCAGCCGTCTCTCTCCATCCCGTTCCTCGGGGCCGCCTACACCGGCGCAGGCCGCATTTTCCCGCTGAAACCCCGAGCGCCGCCTCACGCCTCCCCGAGCCTCGCCAATTGGTCGGAGAGGGGGTGAGGGGGGCGTGGTAAAATTAGGCTGGGCGTCAAGATCGAATCGCTCCCGCCCATTGGATACCAGCAGCGGCTGTGCATCGACTGTACAGAACATCAACAACCCTGAATCGTTTGAACTTAGCGCGCGCACATTTTGGATCTGAACGCGGACGGGTGAGCGTCCGAGGACCCTGGATGCGGGGTGTTTGCGGCTGTCATCTATCTTCTCTCGATCTGGCAAGCGAGCAGGGAGGGCAGCGCCACGCCAACACACGGCGAGGAGAGGTAACCCGGCTGGAAGGTAAGCCAGCCGGAAGGTAGGTAACAGCCGCGTTGTATTTCTGTGTGTGGAGTTTGCATGTTCTCCCTGTTGTCTCTGGGGGTTTTCATCGCTAATTTACAAACGTTAATAAATAACTTGCAAGCTCTTTTACCTAACTCGTAAACAGAGCTAGACTATGGATAGCACTGGTCGTGAAAGCTTTCGTGTTAAATTAATATATATTATTATATATTCTATATCTATCTGTTGCGGCAGCCTCACCAACGGCCAAACGGACGTGAAAGCCCCCGAGACCCCCCCTTCCCCACGTGAATATGTTTGGATGTAAAACAACACAGACAGAAGAAAGAAACATAATAATAACAATAATAGCATCTATAGAGCGCCTTTCACCCGAGGGTCACAAAGCGCTGCACAAGGCTGCGGAGAGAACGGCATGTCAGTAACATCATGACAGATAAACTGAGAGTCAAACAATCACGATAAACCATAAGACATAGGTCATAAAGACAGCAGAAAAATCAAAACAATAACTGTAGCAGCCACAGAGAGCCTACCATCCGAGGGCCACAAAGCGCCGCACAAGGCGGCGGAGAGAACGATAAACCAACAACGACAGAGAACGATAGTCAGACAGCGTGGAGCAAGAGAAGTGAACAAAATATATGGAGCCATCGTCACACGGATACATGAAGACATGGATACATCGTCACCTGGACACAAGGACAAATGGAAACATGAAGACATGGAAACGTCGTCACCTGGACACAAGGACAAATGGAAACAAGAAGACATGGAAACATCACCTGGACAGAAGGACAAATGGAAACATGAAGACATGGATACATCGTCACCTGGACATAAGGACAAATGGAAACATGAACCTGGACACAAGGACAAATGGAAACATGAAGACATGGAAACGTCATCACCTGGACACAAGGACAAATGGAAACATGA
>JAZEWU010000051.1:1528266-1543148 GCA_036362915.1 Geotria australis | reverse complement strand
CAGCTTGGCTTCGAAGTGTTTGGTAGAATTCGCAGGCAATACCAAGTATTACCTGACAGGGATCGCGACGTGAACGCTTCTACCTTGACCCCCGTTGAGGACCTATGTATCCATTGAGTATTAGTGTGCATATAGTTCTCAAACACATAGACCAAGAGGTTCTCACTCAGCCGTCTACACGTCAAGGCCCACTCGGGTCGGGTCTCCACGGCTCACTAGGTGGCGCTCGCGGCCCACTGATGGCCGCAAGAATGGCGGACACAGACATGCACTATCGTGCTGTACCATCGTTAGTGTGTGGGGTGTTGTTCTGTGGTTAGCGCGCTGCACTACTCCCCGTGTCCGCGTGGGGTTTTCGCCGGTCACTCCGGTTTCCTCCCACAGTCCAAAGACATGCTGCCAGGTTAATTGGCTTGCGGACTAAATCGCACCCGGTGCCCTGTGATGGACCGGCGTTCCATTCTGGGCATATCCCTACCTTGCGCCCAGTGTTTGCCGGGTTAGGCTCCGGCTCACCGCGGACCCTGTACACAGGATGTTTGTGTCGCGATGTGACCCGGTCGCAGAAAGACGACGACATCGAGGAGGGCGACAAGCCGGAGCACCTGCGCCAGACCCCGCCCATCGACCTGTCGAAGCTGGACGCCAGCAACCCGGCCGAGCTGCTGAAGGCCACCAAGAAGGGCCGCACGATCATGGTGTTCGTGACCGTGTCGGGCGACCCCACCGAGAAGGAGGCCGAGGAGATCACGGGGCTGTGGCAGGGCAGCCTCTTCAACGCCAACTACGACGTGCAGCGGTGAGGCCCCGGCGCCGAGAGCCACGCCGAGCCCGGTTGGGAGATCCGGGTGGTCGGTGGGGATCGGTTGGGTGCATCTTTGTTTGTGTCTTGGAGACGTGGTGGTTAGCGGTGCGGTTTGTGGTGTGCTGTGATGGGCAACATTGGCGCGTTGGTTTAGTGCTCCGCGCTAAGAACCCGCTGACCTGAGTTTAATTATCCCTCACGAGCTAATTGGGCAGCGAATATTTAATCCGGTCCTGCACCCTCCCCTATGTGAATCAACCTTAAATGAGTAACTCATTCAGTATGTTAAACATCAGCGCTGGAGTGACAAAACGTGGCCGGGTATGGTGCTGGCCGTCCATACAATTGTGTGACCTACCGTTCGTGATAGGTGCTAATGCGCTAACAGCGTTCGTCCCAACAGTGTGTTGGGCGGCAGGGTGGTGCAGTGGTAACATCTGCGCCTCACAGAAAGATTGGTCTTACCCGAGGCGGTTCGATTCCCGCCTTGGGCGCCTTTTTGTGTGGCGTTTGTGTGTTCTCCCCTTGTTCTGCGTGGGTTTCCTCCGGGTTCTCCGGTTTCCTCCCACAAATATAAAAAAAGCACTCATTAATTATTTGGCAATATGGCGCCGGCAAACCGGCTGGCTGCCTCCTCCGCCTCTCTGCGCTTTCCTCGCGCCTCCGAGTCCTTCTCTCGTCGAGTGAACATCTTCGACATTGAATGAATATGTGCGCGTTATAAATGTACATTATTATTATAAGGCCGTATGTAGCGGGGGTGTTTATTTGCGATGTGCTGCGTGTGGAACATCACGGCCGCGTGCAGCTTCATGGTGGGCTCCAACCGCGCCATCTTCATGCTGAAGGACGGCGCCCTGGCGTGGGAGATGAAGGACTACCTGGTGGCGCAGGAGCGCTGCGCCGACGTCACGGTGGAGGGCCAGGTGTTCCCGGGCCGCGGCGCTCCCGCCAAAGACGCCAAGAGCAAAAGTAAAAACAAGACCAAGCCCGGCAAGAAGAAGGCGACGACGGCCGCCGGTGACGACGGAGCCTCGGGCCGCGACGCCAACCGTCCCAGCAAGCGGGAGGACCTTTGACCCCCGCGCCGGCGCGGCAGGCGGCCCGTCACGAAGGCCCTACCGCGGCCTTACTTCGGCCCCGCCTCGGCCCCATCTCGGCCCCACTCCCGCCAGGAATTATCGCGCGAGGGTAACGGGGGCCTTCCCTCTCACCCCGACTCCCCTCCCCCCCCCCGACACCCTTCGTGCCAACGGCGGCGGCCGTGAGCCGGACCCGCGGGGGGTTTGCGAGCGATCTGGCGATCGGGTGAGTGAGCGAGCACCGCGGGGGAGACGCGTGCACGACCGCGTCGTTCGGTATTTCGTTTAAGCGTGACCCCCGCCAGCGTGCCGGGCGGCGCGCGTCCGGCTTCGCGCCGATCGCGGCTGCCGCCGCGCTAAATCGACGCGCGGAAAACGCGAGCTCGCGGCCGCTGTTTGTGGCGTCCCCCGCTTTGTTAAATTAAATCGATTTGTACTTCTCACCGTTGCCCTCCCCCCTCCCTCGTGGTGTCGGCTCTGCGTGCGGTGAGGCGAGCGGCCTGTGGGGACGGCTGCCTTCTGCTCGTCTCTGACGTCACTTCCCGTTGGTTCAGAGTGCACCTTGCCTGGCGCGAGTGCTGTGGTGACGTCACCGCCGCTTAGTAGTGAACCACGTCACGTGCGAATCTGGCTACCTGGGTTTAGAATTCCACTCGTGGCAAATAACCGTGACGATTTTATGAACCGGTCCGGGGTCTCCCCTAGACCGGCTCAGCCTCAAGTGAGTCACTGGTGCGATGTGTGAACGTCCTCGTCTGGGAAGGCCAGGTCAGAACCCCCACGAGAGGAGCACAGGGTGCGGGCCAGCGGTGGAGCGGCGGGTAGCGTGACGCGCTACTAACTCAGCGAAGGCCCAAATTGCGTTCCAATTTTTCTCCCTAGTGTCTATAAACATCCACACTAGGGAGACAAAGGCGGCCAGGCGCGGTGCCGGGGGTCCCCCACCCTTTCAATCGATGGCGACTGCCGAGCGTGAGCAGATGGGGGCCTTAGCATGCTTACCGGGCGATCCCCGTTAATCCTCCAACCCTAAGAGCTACTTTGCTCATCTGCTAATTAAGCCCTCGGACGAGCACAGGTTAAATCGATGAACCCATTGTTTGCGTCTTATTATAAAGAACTCGGCAGTGTGTCCTTTCGCTGCGCGGTAAGCGTTTATATCGCCCAGCGTTTTCTGATCGATCGCCGCTCGCGCCCTGTTTATTAGCGTCATTCCGCCCTGCAAGGCTGTCGTGACCACGCGGTCCGCGGCTCGAGACCGCGGGCCCTGGGGGGGGGGGGGTCATCCTTGGCCCCCCGGGGCACGAGGCCCGGCATGCCGTACCCTCGCGTCCGTTCCCCCGCTGCCGTCGCGAGCGGTCTGCCGCGCGTGTTGATTCCGCGGCGGTAATTGGCGGCGGTGCCGGTCACGCCTGCGGACGGTGTTGTGCCCTGCAGAGTGAGCGGTGGAGCGACGGGGCGTCTGCGATCGCCGCGTGTCTTCACCGCGGCGACGACGGCGGCCTGCGGCGGCGATCGCGTTTCCCGTAAGCCGGATCGACGCGCGGCTCGCGCAGTGAAAGCCGTAAGCGCCGGCGCCGCTGCTTATTTTTTTTCCCGCCGAAGCCGATTTACGGCGACGCCAGAGCTCGCCCAGTCGCGCCGCTCGCTCCCGCCAGCCCGGCACGCGTCTCGCGGGAAACTCCCGTGTGTCTGCCGGACTCCCCCCCGTGTACAGGAGCCCATATCCGGTAAAGCAGCGGCGCTCGGCCATTCCGGACCGGCGGGCCGATGCCAACCCTCAAGCAATGCTCGCAAGTTGACCCTTGCAGGCAGCGTTTATGGTTTTGGGAATGAACAAGTCGAATCTGCGAGAGTTCCACCGACTACTTTCCGTGGCCTGGTGGACCCCCCCGGTCGGCCGTCAGTTACTGCTGGTTGGGAAAGACTGCCGTAGAGAGTTAAGAGAAGGACCTTGCTCGTACAGTGGACCGCTCCACGGCATCAGCTCTCGTTGCGCGGCGCCCTCCTGTCAGAATTTGCGTCTCTCCTGCTCGGTCTGCCTGTCTCCGATCCCCGATTCACTCCCTGGGCTCGAAATGAATCGGCTCTGATGACCTTAATTCTGGCTGACGTTCTGTGAGAGACATCTTCCTTCGGGTTGGTCGCTGATGAAAGGGGTCATGGAGTAGGGCTGGTGATTGGTTGGCTCGGGTAGGGCAGGGGATTGGTTGGCTCGAGTAGGGCTGGGGATTGGTTGGCTCGAGTAGGGCTGGTGATTGGTTGGCTGAGGTCAAGCTGGTGTTTGGTTGACTGTGGTAGGGCTGGTGATTGGTTGGCTGAGGTAGAGCTTGTGATTGGTTGGTTCAAGTAGGGCTGGTAATTGGTTGGCTAGGGTAGAGCTGGTGATTGGTTTCTCTAGAGTAGAGCTAGCGATTGGATGGCTCGGGTAAGGCTGGTGATTGGTTGGCTAGGGAAAGGCTGGTGATTGGTTGGTTAGGGAAGGGCTGGTGATTGGAGTAACCAGCTTAGCGTGGTCTCTCAAACTCATGTCGCTGGGTGATCTGTTGCGCTCAGGAAGATCTCTGCAGGAGGCACTATGCCATTCTCTCATTATTCGATTTACCGAGTCGTGCATGAGCATACATAATCACACGCCCATGTTTGTGTCGCTGCTGTGACTCACGCAGCACGGATCTCCCGTGTAAATAGATAACCGGGGATCACGGGTAACACCTGAGGAAACTAACTCAAACTGTCTGTCTCTATATTTCGATGTAGGTTTATTTCTATAAATTGTTGGGAGCGGGAGTGTAGCGGTTAGCGCGCTGGGCTACAAATCCCGCGATCCCAGTTCCGATTCCTGCTCGCGGCCAACACCAGTCACGATTTTCTGAACCGGTCCTGAGCCGCCCCTAGTTCGACTCAGCCAGGAATGAGTAAGTGCGATGGGAGGGGGGGATAGATAGCTATATAGATGTTTATTATTACAGCAGAAAAATACCCAGTGAGCGTGCAAGCTCTTTACGGGACTCCTGCATTGACACAACAAACATGCGAGTCGCTCACCACCAAGTCACAATGAGACACAACACGACCTCGTGGAGTTGCTCAGATTTATTCACGAGCACGGGACGGATGCGCGTGGGAGTGGTGGGGGTCGGGGGGCAGACCGGGATCATGGTGGGCAACACGGAGACACCCGGGGTGGAGGAGGGCGCTGACTCTCTGGCTGCAGACCATCACCTCCCGTACCACGGCTCCCCGCACCCGAAGCCCCACTGCCCCAGCCGCTCGCACCCCATTGCCGGCAGAGAGTAAGCGGCCCCCGCCGTGGCCCCACGCGGCCCCTGCCCGGCCTGCACCCACGCAGGGCGTGGGGCTATATCCTGCTCGCCGACCATGGGCCACAGCTTGTGGGCACCAGGCAGGGAGGTGGACGGCCAGAAAGCTGGGCCGGGGGAGGCCCAGGTGCAGGGCGGCCACGGCCTCCCAACGGGCCACGCTTGAGCGGCGCAGCCTCTCGCCACCCAGTGCGACACGTAGGCGGCACTACAGCCCAGGGGAGGGTGCTCGCCTCCGGGACAGCCCAGCGGGGTGGGGGCGCTGCTCATGCAAGCAACGGGAGGGACGGCACCCAGGCAGGCTATAGAGGGGGCACTACCAAAGCAGCCCACGATGGGGGGCCCGCCGGCCAGACAGGACAGCTCTGAGGCCCTCACGCAGCTCACGCGGGGGGGCCCTGCTTCCAGGAAGGCCCCGGGGGGAGCTCGGGGGCAGTGGGGCTCGGGCTGCGGGGAGGTCCACGCGGCATCCACGCTGCCGCGCCTAGCAGAGGAGGGGGAGGGGAGGCAGCGAGGTGAGCTGGTGGGCTGTCAAGTGTGTCATGTGAGCGGTGGTGTGGCGGTTAGCGGTGCGTGGAGGTTGTGGGGTGTGAGCGGTAGCTTAGTTGTCAGCGCGCTGGGCTACAAATCCGGCGACCCGAATTCGATTCCTGCTCACGGACAACACCGGTGACGAATTTATGGACCGGTGCTGGGCCTTTCCTAGGTCGACTCAGCCTCAAATGAGTAACCTAGTGCGGTGTGTAAACGTTGCCACTAGGGAAACAAAGGCGGCCGGGCGTGGTGCTGGTCACCCACCCCTTCTGTGTGTGCCGTGTCGACCTTCATAGGTGCTGCTCGCTAACGGCACTTGCCCCTACAGTCTGTTAAGGCTACACGGGGGAATCTTTATCTTTGTATGGGTGACTGAGCGTGTGTGCGAGTCGCTTACGAGCGCAGGTGGCGGCGGGCGCGTCTCCGCGTGAAGTCGCCGCGCGCGAACTCGGCTCGGCACGCCGGGTGCAGCGCCCAGTAGAACCCGCGGCCGCTCTCGCTGCGCCCGGCCTTCACGAAGCACTCGTGCAGCGACAGGTTGTGGCGCACGCAGTTCCTCCAGCTGTGCTCCTGCCCGGGGTTGGGGCGCAGGGCAGGGGGGGCGAGCGGTGCAGGGAGAGCGCTTGCTCACGTACAACCCGTCGCGAAACGCCGACTCGCGGTTGCGGCATCCCACAACTTGGAACAGCCCGCCACACCAATTGCGTCAAACACAGTCCCCTACAGCCTTAAAAAAAACTCTTAAAAAGTCACCTTTTCATCGACTCACAACAAACCGACTGAGCAGGGCTCCGCGCCTCCGAATCAACGGGTGCAACGCGCCCGGAGAAAATGCGCACATTACAAAAGTAGATTATTATTATCCCCCGTATACCCTTAACAGACTGTAGGGTCAAGTGCCGTTAGCGAGCACGTATGAAGGTCGACACGGCACACGAGGGGGTGGGTGACCAGCACCACGCCCGGACGCCTTTGTCTCCCTAGTGACGATGTTTACACACTGCACTAGGTACTCATTTGAGGCTGAGTCGAACTAGAGGAGGCCCAGGACCGGTTCAGAAAATCGTCACCGCTGCTGGCCGTGAGCGGGATTCGAACTCGGGTCGCCAGATTTGTAGCCCAGCGCGCTAACCACTGGGCCACTCACTCACCCACCCACTCACTCCGGTTTCCTCTCACAGTCCAAACACACGCTCCCGATACGCGTCTGCTCGGGAACATCTGTTCCCTCTTTGCTTGTTGGAGAATTATTAGTATTTTTTTCTGCTGTCTTTAATGTCATATGTCCTATAATTTATCGATATTGCTTGACTCTCAGTTAATCTGTGTTGATGTTGTTGACATGCCCTTCTTTCCACAGTCTTTGTGCAGCGTTTTGTGACCCTCGGATGAAAGGGTCACAAAACGCTGCACAAGGGCCGCGGAGAGAACGGCAATGTCAACAACGACAGAAAAAAAATAAGAAAAACCAAAACAACAAAAAAATTAAATGTTTAAGGCTGCTCCGAATACACTGAAAGGTTGTGAAACTGGCAATAAAGTGGTGAAGGGGGAGCACGGTGTAGTTAGTGGTACAGGGTGCAGGGTGTCGTGCAGGGCACCGCACCTGGTTGCGGTAGGCCGGGCAGCTGCCCATGATCCAGGCGTAGATGTCTCCGAGCAGGAGCCGCTCGCCCGGGGAGGCAAGGATGGCGCGAGCTATGAGCGAGATGAACGACTCCCGCGGCCGCTCGGGGGTCGCCGGGGACGCGACCGGGTCCTGCCGTGGACCCCCACTCTCGGCGTGACCCCCACCCTCAACGAGGTCTCCACCCTTAGCGGGACCTCCACTCTCAATGTTGACTCCGACTTCAGTGAAGCCTCCATCCTCCGCGGGACTTCCGATCTCAGAGGGGGCCGCACCCTTGACCTCCCCGCGCTCCCGGGATCTTGCCGGGTCGGCGCGGGGCTCCTCCGCTCCGGCTCTCGTCGACCCGCGTCCCCCGCCCTGGCACCGGTGCCCGGGCGGCGTTTTCCCCGCGACAGCACAGCCGTTGCCCCCGGGGAATCGGTCGCGATGGCCCTTGGGCGCGTTCAGTACTGGCCGGGGCTCCGTGGCCATGGCTGACTGCCTCGCTTGCGGCTCTGGCGCGGCGGAGGTGGAGGCGCCTGAGCGCAGCGGTTTACCGTCGCGTTAAGAGGCGCTAATCCCGCGGGGATGCGCGTCGCCGGGATTAGCGCTTAATGAGTCAAACGGCGCGGGCTGATCGGGGCGCTTTGAGCGCCGTAAACACCTTAGGTGGGATCTGGGGGGGCTCAGCGCCTAGAGCTGCGAGGAAGACATTCAGACTGACTGGGCGCTCGGAGCTGGGTGCTGAGGGCATCGGAGCTCGGAGTTCAGAGCCGGGATCTTTGAGGTCGGAATTGAGAGGTGCCGTTAAAGGTCACGGACCAACGAGCTGAAAGACAACGATGTTGTTTTTGCTTTCGCTGTTGACATGCCGTCCTCTTGGCGGCCCTTGTGCAGCGCTTTGTGACCCTCGGGTGAAAGGCGCTATATAAATTTTAATTATTATTATAATGTCCAGAAGCTCAACAGATGCCAGAAGCCACTCAGTCTAGAGCAAGAAGAGATGCCAATGCCCGCCGCCTTTAAGGCCAGCACTGACTATTATATCTCTAAATGTTGAAGGGCTGTCTGCAACTAAAGAAGAACTTGTTGCAATGGGAAACTGTCATGTTAACCATCATACTTCGAAGAATCGAATCGAATTCGACGGACCCAGAGTCTGCGATAAAGGTCTCTGGGAGTGGTCGAGCTCCCTCAGGTGGGAAGCTTTCTGCAGTCCCGGAACTCGAATCGGACGCGAGGAGGAGGCACGTTGCCCCCTCGTACGTGTGGGTTGTCTCCAGGTGCTCCGGTTTCCTCCCACGTAAAACACGTGAATTGGTCGATAACACCTTCATATATGGAGAACCACTGAACTTGGGTAACTTTCCGGAAGCGTCGGCTCCTCCTTGCCGTGTCACTGGTGTCACTGGTGTTGCGGTCTCCCCTGCGGTTCCATCTCCTCCAGCCGCCTCTGAGTCGCCTCCTCTCTCTCTGAGTCGCCCTCTCTCTCAGAGCGAGGAACAAATCCTATGCGACGTCGCGTTACAGGGCGGCACGGTGGCGTAGTGGGTAGCGCTGCCGCCTCACAGCAAGAAGGTCCCGGGTTCGAATCCAGGCTCGAGGGCCTGTCTGTGTGGAGTTTGCATGTTCTCCCCGTGTCCGCGTGCGTTTTCGCCGGGCACTCCTGTTTCCTCCCACCGTTCAAAGACATGCTGCCAGGTTAATCGGCCTACTGCGTAAATTGCCCCGGGCGCCCCGCGGTGGACTGTTCGTCCCATCCTCGGTATACCCCTGCCTTGCGCCATGTGTCTGCCGGGATAGACTCCGGCTCACCGCGACCCTCTACAGGATTAAGCGGTTTCTGAAAATGTACGGATGGATGGACGGATGTCAGGCGCGCGGCGTGTGCTCGCTGTCGTTGAGAGGGCAAGCGACTCGGAGAAAGAAGGCGACTCAGAGGCGCCAGGAGGAGCCACGCGGTCAGGAGGAGGCCGTGCCACCAACAATTACCCGAGCTCTGTGCTCCTCTAAATGTGACGGTGTTTTCGGTCCAATTAATAAGCGTCAATACATGTGGTAGGAAACCGGGAGCGCTGGGGGGGGAAACAAACAAAAAAACTCCACGCGTGCGAGGGGGCGAACACTCCACACCACACCGACGACGCATTTTGTTGGCGAGCCATCGTCACGATCACACGCTCGCCGGGTATGATCGATCCACTGCTGGATGGAAGCAGGGCTAGTTTCCCTCCAGAGGCGACCCACCCCCCGTCTCGTGTGGCCGCTACGCATCATCCCCGCTCATAGTGGTGAGCTGTCGTGGATTTATGAGTGCCACAGGTCCCTGGGGTCAGGGTTGGATGCCCACTGCCCCACTGCCCCCCCCCGTCCACACTCAATGATGTCCATCGATCTTTGCGGAGTCGAGCGGCAGATGGTGGCGACCTCGACTCGAAGCCTCGGGAGCGGCCAAGGTTCGTTCCCCCGTCGCGTCCCCGCGGGGCTAAGACCGGCGCCACGCTGTTCCCCAATCGATAACTCCTTAAATCGCGCCATTGTCCGCGTGCGTCCCCTTGGGGAGTTTAGAGCTAGCTTCCCAATCTGTCCCCTTCTCTCCAACGCGCGCACTCTCTCTACACACACACACTCGTTCGCCAGTTAAGTGTGTGTGCCAGGCCAGGAGCATCTTGGGGCCACGTAAAAGTGTCGCAAGCTCGCTGACAGGTGACGGAAGAGACCCAGGTGTTAGCGGTTAAATTAGGTGGCAAAACGCCTCGCACTCAACACACTTGTAAACACTCGCACGCTCACTCAAGCTCGAGCTGAAAGACAACGATGTCCAGAGGCTGACCATCGTGCTTCGAAGAATCGCAAAGAAGATTGACACTCGTTGCACACTCTCACGCTTACTTGGTTGTGTGTGGGAGTGTACGAGTGCGTGACTATGCGAGTGTACAAATTAGGCGAGCCTGGGACTCACAGGTCACTGGGGCTCGCCTCCCCATAAACGAGGAATGGTGGTGGTGGCTTTTGCGCCCTGTGTCTGCCGGGATAGGCTCCGGCTCACCGCGACCCTGTACAGGATTAAGCGGTTTCTGAAAATGGATGGATTGATGGAGGTGGTGGCTTAGACCACAAACGAAGATGTTCATCAGTGGAGGGATGCAGGCAACGGCGATGAGTCAGATTCCTTATATAATATCCTCTCCCAGGTGCTGGCTAAAGTGGCCCCTCGGTATAGAGTCACCCTGCGAGGTGACTTTAATGTCTGAGTGGGTCATGATGCAGGCATTCGCACTTCACGGATGTACGCGTGTGTACGAGTGTAACTGCTGCCCGTCATCGCTGGGGGTGGGTGATTCCACCGCCCCCTTCATTCGGGTCGCTACACAACTCATGACTGACGTGCGAAGAAACTCAGTTGGAATTATACAGTACAACGTATTGACGTGGGTTTTCACGGCTCGTTTCATGATGGTTGCTCTTCAGAGCTGTTCTTTCGGGATAGTCGTGTCGAGCGCTCTCCATCTCTCCCTCGCGACGTTTTGCCTCCACGTGGGAGGAGAAACGTCACGAGGGGGAGATTGGAGATCGCTCGACACGGCTATCCAGACAGAACAGCTCTGAAGAGCAACCATTATACAGTACAGTCATCGCTCTCATTATTGTGAGAACTCGACAGGAGTGTCTTAGAGAAACACGAGACTCGGTGTGTGCGAGACCATTCATATTTATGACAGGAATTCAAATCCCACCAGCCGGCCGGGCTGTGCGTGCTTGCGACCGGCACTCCGTGCGACACCCCGATTCAATCCCCCGGCCACATATGCCCCAAACACCCGCGATATCTGAACCAGTCCCAGACTCTCGCCCGTCCCCCTCATTCACTAATCTGCAACGACCACCACGGTGAAGTATGGCCACCCCCCACGATTTCCACGGTGGTTGGATGCTGTTAACCCAGCAGTGGACGTTGTTGCGTCTCCATAGAGGTCTTGATGGTGACACCGCGGCCACTCTGAACGGCAGCTGAGGCCAGGGTCACGTTTCACTTCCCCTGTTGCAGCTTCTTCACGGGACCAGCTTGTGCCGCTCAGCACGCGGTGCCGTGCGGTCTGAAGGGCGGTCGTCCGCGTGTCTCGTACACTGTAACACCGTCCCGCCCCCCGGGCCTCCACGCACCTCCCCTCTCCCGGCACCCCCTCCCCTCCATCACTACTCAGGAGTTGAACTCGGCCTCCAGCGAAAGCACGGCTTCGACGAAGCTGGGGCAGGTGAGGTCGGGCGCCGGCTCCACGCGCCGCTCGTCGCCATCGCGGTATTTGCCTGCGCGCGCGGAGTCCGTAACATTTCCTTCAGCCGCGCACCGTGCCTGCACCGCGACGCGAGACTTGTGCTCTCAATGCGCTTCTGCTTGGCTATGCAGAGACTATTCGCGTAAACGTAAACAGACTCCAGGAGGAAATCTCACGGTGACCAGTGATTCTCGCTCGGTTAAACGTGAAAGTGAACTCGTGTCACGGCGACAGGAGCCGTGTCTCCTCACCGGTTTTCACGAGAATGCCTCTCATGCCGGCGCGCTGCGCTCCCGCCACATCATCCCGGGCGTCCTGGCATGCGGCACGTACACACAGTCACAGTCTCACACACACAGACAAAGATCCCCCCCGTATAGCCTTAACAGACTGTAGGGGCAAGTGCCGTTAGCGGGCACCTATGAAGGTCGACACGGCACACGAGGAGGTGGGTGACCAGCACCACGCCCGACCGCCTTTGTCTCCCTAGTGGCAATGTTTACACACCGCACCAGGTACTCATTTGAGGTTGAGTCGACCTAGGGAAGGCCCATGACCGGTTCGGAAAATCGTCCCTGGTGTTGGCCGTGAGCGGGTTCCAAACTCGGGTGGCCCGGTTTCTAGCCCAGCGCGCTAACCACTCAGCTACCGCTCCCCACAACACAACAACAACCGCCATTCGCCACTAAGTGTAAGTGACGTCACCACGGCGCCTGTGCCACAACACGGTCACACTTCGACACACGCGTACAATCACACAGACAGACACAGACCCGCGCTTGCAAAACCACACTCGCGAGTACACACAACACGGGGGGGGTATGGCGGGCGCTTAGCAGCCAGGGTCACACGGCGACCTCGGGGGGTGTCCTACGCACATCTCCGATCATGACGGCCTGGTGCGGCTCACAGTCCAGGCCCCGCAGTGCCTCCAGGAAGAAGGGCCCCTCGGGTTTCCCGACGGCGAGGGCCCGCACGCCCGCCGCGTACTCCAGTGCCGCCACGAAGGGCCCGGGCCCCAACGCCAGGCCGTCGTCGCGCCGGTAGTACCGCGCCTTGTGCACGGCCACGAGCGGCGCTCCGTCCAGCACCAGCCTGCGCCGGGGCCGACCGTCCGCAGCGCCCAGGATCGTCACTCAGGAACGGCACTGCTGCACAGCGCGTGCTTGCTCTCTGTGAGAGCGGCTCAGACGTACGAGGGAACTATACCGGCTGAAAATGCCCCGAGCTCTGCTTTCCTCTGTACATCAAGATGTTTTCAGCTGATTAGATAGATAGACTTGTATTATTACATCTATCTATCTAACTCACGCATGCAAGGGAGCAACCCTCTATCCCATAGAGATGGGACGGATCAAAGTCTACATTTTTGCTGTACTGCCTTCTCCTAGTGAGCGAGGTACAGCACCGCCAGACCCGCCCACGAGAAGGGAGCTTAATTCGTGCGATTCAACGGCGCTCACTGCCTACCACTGGCCACAACGATGACCCGGCAATAACATAAAACGGGGCTCGGCGAGCCGTGGCGTCGGTGGCGGTGACGCACCACCCGCACCAACGCACCCGGAGCAAGTGATCAGGTCCTACGTGGGGCTGACGGTGAGGGGTGTGTGTGGGTGTGTGTGTGCCCCAACAGCCTGTTAAGGCTATATGGGGGATCTTTGTCTTTGTGTGTCACAGCGACGGGGTGAGCGCGTGGCCGCGCGGGCACTTGTCGCACCTGAAGGCGTCGTTCATGGCCTCGTAGTGGAACCTCTCGGGCGCAAGCCCTACCAGCACCGCGTTGGGATCGGCCGTGTCCACGCCTGCCGCACAGTCAACCGGCAGAGGTCACGACATCGCCGTGAAGGGAATGCGGGCAAGGAGGGGAGAACCAGGACAAACGGTAGCCGCTCTCTCGACTCTGTGGCTCAAGCAAGCCCGGCTCCGCTGATGAGACACCAGTCCAGGGTTGGCTTAAGCCAAAGCAGAATACCGGTGTGAAAAGCCACAGAGCAGAATTGCGATATTCGGGTAAATAACTGGATAAATGTCGATAAGGTTCCATCCATCCATTTTCTAAACCGCTTGTCCTGGTGGGGATCGATAAGCTTCATTAATATAATTTACTGAATTACAGGTAACTGCATGAAGAAAATAGTAAACCTGTTTGCCACACATATATAACTTTCCAACAATCACAACCGTAGAATTGCTCACCATAGCTGGGTTTTTTTCAGGATAACCATGTCAAGTGTTTTTTCTTTTCCTTCAAAGGAGCGAAAAGCAACACTCGACAACGGCTATCCCGAAAACACAGCTACGGCGATACATTCTCGTACATCGAGCCGTGAAAACCTACATCATCCACTACCCGTTTTTACCTCGTTAACTACGAGTCTTACCCTGGAAGTCCTCCAGAGCCGATTCCTCCAGCATGAGCAGAGGTCTCAGGCCCCGCGCCTCCAGGAGGCCCCGTGCGGCCGACAGCGACGTAAAGATCTCGTCGGGCTGCAGCGCGAAGCCGAGGCGCGTGAGGCGCGTGTGCAGGTCACGCCGGCACTCCTTGGTGGTGTTGGTCACGAACCGGACGCTCAGGGGCAGCTCGCGCAGCCTGGGCGAGATAGATTTGTATTATTTACAGCAGAAAACAGCCGGTGAGCTTGAAAGGTCTTTGCGGGATTCCTGCGACACAAGGAGGAGTGAGGGGGTTTGGGTTAGGAGGCCCTATAATAATTCTTCTGCTTTGCGATTCTTCGAAGCACGATGGTCAGCTTCTGGACATCGTTGTCTTTCAGCTCGGCCTCGAAGTGTTTGGTATAGCATTTTATAGAGCGCCTTTCACCCGAGGGTCACAAAGCGCTGCACAGGGGCTGCGGAGAGAACGGCAACAACGACAGAAAAAAGAACTAATAAAAAAAACAAAGCAACAAAAATTAAATGATTAAGGCTGCTTCGAATACACTGAAAGGCCGTGAAACTAGCTAAGCGGGCAGCACTGGTCTCTGCACCAAAAAGTCACTGCCTACGGAGCACGTGGCAAATGGAACGGGGCGTCCACATTATTGCTAAAATTCAAAATTGCAATCTGCTTGGTGTCACTGGAATTCCTGATCTGCTGTTGAGGAAAGTAGGCTTGGGCAGAACAGGGCACTAGATGGGGTGATGGCCGGTGGAAGAGACTGCTGAGGGGATTGCAAAGGAGATACATTTCTGGATGGGACGGATAGCGTGCAGGTGGGGTGATGCATATCTGAAATCACCACTATCATT
>JAZEWU010000051.1:1513182-1527844 GCA_036362915.1 Geotria australis | reverse complement strand
GCGGCAGGACTCTCCTCAAACAATGTGTGAGACTGTCTCCAGCTCAGCACGGCTGGCGCCACCCTGCTCGTTGTTATTGCTGCTGCTGTTATAGCGGCGCACGGCGAGGAGGCGGCGGCGGCGCGGGTCGTTTGCTATAACCATCGTGCTTCGAAGAATCGCAAAGAAAGAAAGACCATGGGGCTGGGAGGATGCTGAGGCTATACGCCGAGCAGTCTCGTCCATGTGCCCGCGCGTCAACCCTCATCACACGAGCGGCTTGTCTCGCCGCCCCTCACGATCGTTAATGATGATGATTATGGTGACGAAATGGGGCAATCAAAGCCAAAGGGGGTGCGCGCTGTTGCGATGTTAGTTTTGTCGGGGTATCAGCGGTTAGCGCGCTGCACTACGAGCCCGGCGAACCGAGTTCGAGTCCCGCTCACGGCCAAAATTAATCGCGAATTTTTTTTATCGGTACTGGACCACTCCAACCTACTTTCGACTCGGCCTCAAATGATTACATGGCCACTGGTTTATTAGGATTCGGTTATTTTGTGGGACGGCAAACTGCTATTGCTGAAGTGGTGGCGGTGAAGCATTAAACATGACGTCGCTGTTTCCATGTCGCGCAGAAGCGACTTTCACCACGAGGCGCAGTTTGTGCAAAGTGTTGCGTTTGTGCAAAGTGCAGCGCTTTGTGACCCTCGGGTGAAAGGCGCTATATAAATGCTATTATTATTATTAAAATCCCTGCTAGTTTGCGGCTGCGTGTTGGTCGTGACGCCGCTACTGCGCCTCTTTATCGAGTCGATCAACCCCCGCCCCCGTTCTGCGCCGAGTCGCGTCGAGTCTAAAGTCTGTTTACTCCCCCGCATGTCGAATCAACCTCCCTCCTCATCCCCGACGGGGCGGGCGGGGGGCCAGCGGGACACCCATAAACCCAGCACCAATGAACTTCCCTCTCTCCCTTGCAAGTACGGGTCTCGCAGGGAGAGTGAAGTTGCTTGTTGGAGTGGTCCCAGCCGTATCATCTCTGAGGGGGAGCTCGCCTCAGCCAAACATCCCCTCAGGATTGCCCCCGCCCCATCACCACCGCCATCACGGCGGCGGCCATTGTGAACCTCTCCTCCCGCCAACGTAGCGAGCTCCCGCGCGTCCCACTGGCTGGGAGCGCGCGTGACGTCGAGGCGGGGGCCCCGGCTCATTAGCGCGCACGCCCCACGTGGTTGTGACGTCACGCGCGCCGCCGCCACCGCGCTTCGAGTCGGAGTCGCGACCCTCGGCGAACGAGGGGTTTCTCTTCTCCGCGCCTCGGTCGCCCACCGTCGGTGCGGGTGAGAGGCTGGCGGAGGAGGGTGGCTCGCACACACGGTGGAGGGGTGGTCAACCGCGCTCACGCTACCGCCACCGTTGCGGTGCACCCGAGCGGCGACCGCGCACGGGAGCGGCAGGCTCGGTTGCCGCTGCTCGCCCCCTAGGGGTTGGCGTCCGTCGAAGTGGGGGCGGCGCCGCACGCCATTTTGTGGTGGGTTGCGCGGATCAACTGCTGGGCGGGTGCGGGTTCACACCCTCCTCTTCCCTGCTCACTCCCCCCGGGTTCCCCCCCCCTCCCCGCCTGTCCTCCCTATCGTCTACCCCCCCCGGGTTCCCCCACCCACCACCCTCCCCTCGTTCCCGCGCGGTTGTGGGAGGTGGTAGGCATCGCCACTTCGACCGTGCTTTGTACGCCACGGCGGGGCGAGCTGCGCATGCGTCGCCGCGGCATTGCCCGTGAAGGGCGGGGGGGCCGCGGCCTGCAGGGGTGGGGGCGTGGTCGCGGTGACGTCCTTCCGGATAGGAGGGGCTTGTGTCGCGGCTCGGGTCGCGTTCTTCTTCTTCGCGATTCTTCGGAGCACGATGGTCAGCCTCTGGACATCGTTGTCTTTCAGCTCGGCCTCGAAGTGTTTGGTAGAATTCGCAGGCAATACCAAGTACTACCTGACAGGGATCGCGACGTGAACGCTTCTACCTTGACGCGATGTTTGGTTGGTGGGAAACGTGTCGCGCTATAGACCTGTGCCGCGCTCTAGACCTGTGCCGCTCGCTCCCCACCCGTGCCACACGCCGACCCGTGTGTTTTACGTTGAGACGCTGGCGATCGCGACATTCCCCCCAGCAGCGATTCGCGTGTTTGTCGTGCCGCGGGATTCCCGTAAAGAGCTTGCAAGCTCACTGGGTGTTTTTCTGCTGTAGTAATAATAATAACACACTGATTACGAATCGTGCGCAGAGTGGGAGTACGTTTGACATGCAACGGGATTTTTTTTTAATTGAAGCGACACACCTGCGCCAAGCAACCAAGGAACAGTGTGATGGAGTTTGTCATAGGTGCGAGATAATAGATAATCTGCTGTCTGTAATAGGCCCCGCTGCAGTGATTACATTTGACATTTAACTCGGTTGTAAATAAAGCCGATTGATTTTTTTACGTTTACATTTTTATTAACAATCACGATGCGTGATGGTTATATGACAGTTTCCCATTTCTTTACACAGTTCTTTGCATTTTTAATTAACTCTGCAAGGTTTTTTGAGTTGCAGAGGTTGGGTAGTAGCAAGGCAGTGATCCATAGTATGGTCTGCTTCTCCACAGCGCAGACAAGGCAGTGCTCCATAGTACGGTCTGCTTCTCCACATTCACAGGTGGTTGGGCCGGTCTTGTAGCCCCATCTGACCAAAGCAGCGGGCAAGATGGCGGAGCTTTTCATGGAGTGCGAGGAGGAGGAGCTGGAGCCGTGGCAGCAGATGGTGGACAGCCCGGATGACGACGACGACGAGGTGGAGTGCGTGGAGCCCACGTCGCCCCCGGCCACGCCGACCCCTCCGCCGCTGGCCCTGCCCGCCCTGACCCGCACTGTCCTCGCCGTGCCCAGCACCTCGGCCGCTGCAGGTGATGCCCGTGGCGCCGGCGGCCTTGTGTGTGTGTGTGGCCCGCCGCGGTGGAGCGGAGCGTTACTCGCCCCTTAGTCCGGCGTGCAGAGGGTTCGTGGGTTCGACCCCGACCCCTGACGGTGACCCCTGACGATGGCTCTTGTTCAATTAAATTCAACTTTATTATTGTCAATTCTGCCATATGTACTGGACATATAGAGGATCGAAATTCCGTTTCTCACAGACCCCCGGTGTTGGCATATACATGGACTGGAACACAACAACAAAGGTTTAAAAATACTAGGGTCAAAAACAAAATACTAACAATTCTTTTGTCAGTTGGGGGTCGTGGGGGGGGCAATAACAAGGCACATATCTATAACAAAAATTATAATTTTAACACATAGTTTCTGTTCTAGATCTGTGCCTTGTTATTTTATGTTTGGAGTCGCGTTTTTCTGGCCCCATTGGTCGCGTAGATTTTATTTTCATGATTCCTTCAGTTTAGAAACACGCAGTAAGATTATTTGCCTGATACTATAATTCCCACATGTGGTATCAGCCACTGAGATGAGTCATCACGGTCTGGTTAGGTCACCTCTTAAAAATAACTCGTGGCTCAGTGTGATTTACCTGGGAAATAAGATCAATAAATAATACGATTTATAGCGCGCACTTTCCACGCCTGGTCATGGACGAGACACGGATACGGTGGCGCGAGGAAACCGCAGAGCGGGTGGTGTCAGCCAGGCGGTCAGCCAGGGCCAACCCGCCTGACACCACTTTCCTATATATCACGGTGTTATCGGCCAATTAATTAATTCATGTTTTTTAGTCGTGGGAGAAAACCGGAGAACCCGGAAGAAACCCACGCATGACAGAGGGAGAGAACACACAAACTCCGCGCAGCAATGCGCCCGAGACTAATCGAACCGCCTCGGGTAGAATTTTTGTGCTGTGTGCCACCCTTCAGAAGCACTCGCTAACGCTACTTGCCCCAACCGTCAATTAAAAGGCTATACCGGGGGGTCCTTTGCCTTTGTGGTGAAGGTGTGCCGGTGCGGTCCCCAACCATCTCCGTCAACGCTCCCAGCGTGGCTGCCGCATCCTCCTCCTCCGGTGGCATCATGGGCGGTATGTCTGGCGGACGGGACGTTCACGAACCCCGGCAGTGGCTCCCTCTCCTCTTAGCCGTTGACGTTGTGTTTCGACGTCGGTGCCGCCGTCTGAGGCAGCTCTTCCTGTCTTTTACACGCGGCCGAGCGTGCGGTCCGGCTGCAGTGGAGGGTCTCCCGCGGGTGCCACGTCGGTCCTGAAATGCGTTGGCTCTGTGGCTCGTCCTGTAGCGCCGGCGATGCAGGCCTGCCTGCCGGTACCCACCGCCAACCCCATCACGCCGCTGACGTTCGGGATGCTGTCTACGACGGGACAGAACGTGCTGACGTTGCCCACGCTCACCAGGACCATCGCCCAGGGACAGAACACGTACCTGCTTGCTCCGGTGAGTGCGCGCCCGTCACCGTAGCCACGTGCCCCGTTTGTTAGAGCACGGGCGATATAGTTATATTCTCTCGCGAGTTATTTACGCTAGTTTTACGGTGTTTGTCCTCATTTTAAGGCATTTTTTTTACGTTACGTCCGGTTTACGTCAAAAAACCGGGTTACGTCACTGCTTTTGGAACCAATTAATGACGTAGGGCGGGGTGTGACTGTATAGCAGTGGACGCCACGCGGTGAAATTGCGCCGCCCGCGCTACGGGCGGCGCGGCGGAGATGGAGCGAGGAGGTGAACGACGGACGGGCGGACGGAGAGCAGCTCCAGAAACGGCACGGCGTGCGTGTTTGGCGCGTGCAGGGCTACATCCTGAACGGCATGGGGCCCGGCACGACGGTGCGTAGTACCCAGGGCCCCAGCGGCCACAACTTCGTGATCCAGCTGCAGGGAGGGACCCAGCTGCCCGTGATGGCCGCCGCTCCTGGGCAGCAGGCGCTGCACGTGCCCACCATGGTGCAGGGTGAGTGAGGGTGGCCGGCTCCGTTGTCCCTCTCCCAGAGCGGCGGTGCATGTGTCTGCGCCCGTTACCTGGCTGTGTGACGCAAGTTGCTACCTGGGGCTGTTTGCTTGTTCGTGGAGTTGTGTGCGGTTGTTTGTGTGTGTGTGGTTTACGTGTGCGATTGTGTTTCTGTGTGTGTGCGATTGTACGGTGGTTTGTGTGTGTGCGCTGTTGTTGTTGTTGCCCCTTAGTGGCGAATGGCGGTTGTTGTGCAATTGTATGTGGTCTTCAAGAATGGGGACCGCACTGATTGTAATACCGTAAAATCTCGACTACAATACGCACCTATGTATAATACGTACCCATAATTTTTAATTTGGCAAAGTTGGTCATGTTCAAAGAAATGTTCCAATGGCAACTTCTCTAGGACCGCAACAGCGAGTTCATTGGATTCGAGAATTAAATTATGGTGACTTTTGCATTTCAAAATTCAGAACCGTGGACACTTAAGTGGCGAACGGCAGTTGTTGGTGTTGGTTATTTGCATGTTTGTGTGTCCGGCTAGCTGTTTATGTGTTTGTGCGTGCGTGCGGTTTGCGTGGTTGTGCCCGTGGCCAGTCCCCGCCCCCATGTTGCAGGCGGAGCGACCCAGGAAGACCATCGCTCAGAGGCTCAACATCCCTGTGCCAGTGCGCTTGATGGTGCCGCCCAAGACGGGCCTTCCGCAGGTGGTGCAGACGCAGGGCAGCACGCTCTTCCCCACCGTCGCTTCCTCCGCCGCCACCTCCTCGGCCAAGCAGCTCGTGCCCGTGGTCGGCGCCGCGCCGGTCAACTTGTTGGCGCACTCGACCGGTGAGTCCGCTTCCCGCCAGGTTCGCAAGGGATTTGGGGGTCAGATTGCGTGAGTCGTGTATGTGTGTCGTAAACCCTCCTACACGGCCAGTCCATGAAGTCATCGCCCTGTGGAAAATAAAATGTGCAGAGCTATCATTGCTTTGGCAGCGGTAGCAGCGGGCACCCCCAGTGGGGCCGGGGAGTAGCGTCACAACATTTAAGCGTTGGGTGCAACGTAAATGTGCCATGTTCACGAATGTGAAACTCCGTCTCGTGGGTGTCGGGGAGGAGCCGTACCATCTGTTTCCATCTGTATGGGGATTGTGGTTTTTGCTCCGGGTGCTCCAGTTTACTCCCACGTGTATAATAATAATAATAATAATCAACACTCGTCAGTAATTGTCTGAAAATAAATTTAAGAGTATAAACACAGCACAGTGTGGCCTTCCTGACAGCGGGTCGCACAACCTCCGTGTGTCTCTCGCATGATTCGAATTCGATGCTTCGAAGCATGATGGTTTGATGACAGTTTCCCATTGCAACAAGTTCTTCTTTAGTTGCAGACAGCCCTTCAACATTTAGAGATATAATAGTCAGCGCTGGCCTTAAAGGCGGGCATTGGCCTCTCTTCTTGCTCCAGACTGAGGGACTTCTGGCATCTGTTGAGCTTCTGGACATCGTTGTCTTTCAGCTCGGCTTCGAAGTGTTTGGTAGAATTTGCAGGTAATACCAAGTATTACTTGACAGGGATCGCGACGTGAACGCTTCTACTTTGATCATCTCGCATGATGATAATAATAACAACACAACCGGTTGTATGTGCGTGTGTGTCTCCGTTCACGCAGTGATGGATAGGCTGCGGCAGCTGCCCCGCCTGCCGCTAAAGCGCGGGCCCGTGGCGGCGCCGCCCGTCACCATCGACGCCAAGCGCATGCGCAACGTGGTGTCGCTGCCGAGCTACGCCATGCACACCGGCCTCCCCAGCATCCCCATCAGGGCCACGGGGGGCGGAGGGCTCACGACGCTCAGCGGGACGGGCGGGCAGGGCGCCGCCGTCTCGATGGCATCTCCCGTCTCCGAGTGTAGGTTCCGCGCCCGGCGCGTTTGATATGTCCTTCGCGGCGCGGGGTAATAATAATAATAGCATTTTGTAGAGCGCCTTTCACCCGAGGGTCACAAAGCACTGCACAAGGGCCGCGGAGAGAACGGCATGTCAACAACGACAGAAATAAATTTTTCAATTCAATTCAACTTTATTTGTCAACTCTACCATATGTACAGGACATACAGAGAATCGAAATACAGTTTCTCTCAGACCCTGGCGTTGTTTACTGTCGTTCTACAAATGACTTGTAGAAACCGACGGCTAATACTTATTACTTGATGAAAACGTAATAATAAAAAAAAACGAACATGAGACCATGAAGACACCGCACTGTTTGGTCCGAGAGTAGCCGCTGCATCAGAACGTGCCGCCATTTCCCCAGACCCCCCAGCGTCGGCACCCACATGGAAGTTCTTGGCTTGGATTGGCTTGGGTTGACGCGGCCCGGCCCTGGCTTGACTTGGCTTGGCCCAGCCCGGCTTGGCTCCACATCAGCTTGGCGAATACACTGAAAGGTCATGAAAGAACGCAACTTACAGGCGGAATTAAATCCTAACATTACAGACAGTGACGAGTGAACGCGTTTTTGGAACACAGCATTCGGGTCGGGTGCCACCCAGTGCCGGCAGCAGGGGACAAAAATACAGCAGCGCCTCGTGCAGGCTGCGTTTCACATGCCTCGTCTTCAACGTCTCCCGCTCTCTCTTACATTTCGCGAAACTTCATCTCCTCAAGAGCCGTCTCGACTCGGTCATTATTTCTTTACCCGACGCCACTCGTCTCTTGTCCGTTTGCGTCGGGTTCGGGGTCAACTCAAATTGAGGAGCGCGGGGCGGTGGCCAGAGACGACGCATGTTCTCGTCTCATCCCCACAGATGACAAGATGGACAACAGAGCGCCCATCCCCAAGGGCTGCCCCAAGTGCAACCTTCACTTCAACATTCTGGACGTTCTGAAGAGGCACATGAAGGTACGGGACCAGCGCCGCTGCTGTCGCCGCTCACTTGGCGCGCACACCCACACGCGTGTTTGTGCAAACAACAACAACCGCCTTTCGCTACTAAGTGGCGGTGATGTCACCACGTGCATACACATATGTGTTTGCACAACAAAGACAAAGATGCCCCGTAAAACCATAACAGGGTTTGTAGCGCAGTGCGATAACAGCTGCACCGCCGATCCCCACACACATCAGATCTGCTGAGTGAGTTTCAGTGTTATCGTCGCGTCATATGTTTGGGTTTTCTCTGGGTACCCTCCTTTCCTCCCACGTGACACGCTTGGAATTGTAGAAGCATCCCTGTGCAGGACACTTCTGCAATATAATCTGAAGCCTCACAGGGGCCACCAAAGCCGGGATTGTGCGACGGAGAACGGAGAAATGCTCAACAACACGACAATCCAGAAAGAACGGCTATGGAGGGCAATTCTCACGCATCGAGCCGTGACACACGGCAGCATCGCTGTGGCTGCAATTTCAGTGTGAGCCGCGGTTTGCTTGGAGGCCCCTCTGGATGAGTGGTGAATTCCGCTGTCTCGTCGTGACCCACAGGTGTGCTGCCCGGAGCAGCTCGCGGCCACCGAGAGGTCCGAGATGTCTGGGATTCAGCTCCACAAGCCGCCTGTGGTGTCGCCCAACAAGTAAGGGCCCTCGGCCACGTCCCGCGGTGTGGTGGGGGGACAATAGCAAGGCACAGATCTAGAACAAAAACTATAATTACAACAAATATAGTGCAACCAGGTGCTTAAATGAGTGCCCGGTTGCGATACGTAAACAACTCCTCTCGGGAGAGAAAGTTTGCCGGGTGTGGCGCTGCCTACCAACCATCTCGTGTGCTGTGCTGGCCCTTCGCGCGTGCTCGTAAGCGGCACTTGCCCCGTAGTCTGTTCGAATTCGATTCGATTCTTCCAAGCGTGATGGTTATATGACAGTTTCCCATTGCAACAAGTTCTTCTTTAGTTGCAGACAGCCCTTCAACATTTAGAGATATAATAGTCAGTGCTGGCCCTAAAGGCGGACATTGGCCTCTCTTCTTGCTCCACACTGAGGGGCTTCTGGCATCTGTTGAGCTTCTGGACATCGCTGTCTTTCAGCTCGGCTTCGAAGTGTTTGGTAGAATTTTCAGGTAATATCAAGTATTACTTGACAGGGATCGCGACGTGAACGCTTCTACCTTGATCCCCGGTAGTCTGTTGATCGCTACGGGAATTTTCGTGTGTGTGCGCACGTGAAGGCCGTCGCCACAGAAGCTGTTGTTCTCCGAGGGCCGCCTCATCATGCTGGTGGACGACTTCTACTACGGGCGAGCCGAGGGCACCCGCAAGCACCTGGACAGCAACGCCGCCGCCATGACGCCCTTCAAGTGCTACAGCTGCGCCAAGGTGCTCAAGAACAACATCCGGTACGTGGGCCGCAGTCGCGGAGTGTGCTCTCTTCGGTTAAACGCTCGCCGCGCCACCACGTAGGTGCCGGCAACGGGAGGCGGCGGGATTCGACCCCGAGTTCGAATCCCGCTGACGGCCAACAGCGGTGACGATTTTCTGAACCGGTTATGGGCCTCCCCTAGGTCGACTGAGCCTCAATGGAGTACCTAGTGTGGTGTGTAAACATTGCCACTAGCGAGACAAAGGTGGCGGGGCGTGGTGCTTATCGCCCACCTCCTTGTGTGCCGTGTCGACCTTCATAGGTGCTCGCTAACGGCACTTGACCCGACAGTCTGTTAAGGCTATACGGGGGATCTTTGATGGGGCGAGTGTGACTGAGAGTGTGGCTGACGGCGGCGGTAATCTGCAGGTTCATGAACCACATGAAGCACCACATGGAGCTGGAGCGGCAGAGCAACGAGAGCTGGGACAGCCACACGAACTGCCAGCACTGCTTCCGCCAGTTCCCCACGCCCTTCCAGCTGCAGTGCCACATCGAGAGCGCCCACAGTGCCTGCGACGCCCCCAGTGAGTGGCCCCATCGCCCGCCCGCCCGCTCGCACTCAAGCTTGCTCTGCAGCTTGCGCGTTCTCTTGCCTGCTCACTCAAGCACTCGCTTACTTGCTAACCCGCCCGATTGCTCACTCTTCACACGTTTGCCCGCTCGCGATCTCAGTGGCCTGTTTGCTCACTCGACGTTGCGCTCGCCCACCGTTTCGCTCGCTCTCCACTTGCTCGCTTGGCCGCCGTGTTTGTTTCGCCATGTCTCTGCTGTCGTGTCCGTTATCCGTCTCCGTTACTTCATCAGTCTCATTGTGGCAGCTGCACAGTCCCATTCCAACTAGTCCCTGCTTGTCCTCGCTCTGGCTGTCAACCCGGAATTAACTTTCGTATCAAATGTGCTAGAGCGAAAAGCTGTAGATCAGGGCGGTTGGCAACGAACGCCGTGAATGGCATGCAAAACTATTGAGTGGCATGCACAGTGGAAGTCTAATTAACGGTGAAGAAAATAAGTGGTTAATAAAAACCCCGATGGATTCTACGCTTGACTGCTCTGACAATATCCAAATTATGCCGCCCAATGAAAAGCTCTGCCACGTAGAAATAAATACATTTCACTTGGTTTATTTACGACATCACGTTTAGCGGGGGGACAGCCTGCGAATAACTCTTGGCACGTCACTTCGGAAAGGTTACCGACCCCTGCTGTAGATTCTCGTTGCCTCGGGTCGACGCGTTAACCGGGTTGGACGGCGAAATCCGAGCGGACGAGCCGGCCGCGCTCCCGTTTGTGACGCGCCTTTGCCGTCCGTTCCGCAGCAAAGTGCAAGATCTGCGAGTTGAACTTTGACCACGAGCAGATGCTGCTGCAGCACATGAAGGAAAACCACAAGCCCGGCGAGATGCCCTACGTGTGCCAGGTGAGACCGCGACGCCGGCCCGCGGACAGGGGGGGTGGTGGCAGCAGCGATGCCCGTTGTGGCACGGGGAAACCAGCCGTTGGGCAGTGAATGCACACAGTCCGATGGTGATCTGGTAACGTGATACAAATCTGCTTACATCAAAATCATAATAAAGCTGCAAACGTCTGGTATACGGTCAAGTTTCGAATGGCAAGGTCGCGGCATCAGCACGGTACGATCGGCACAAACAACATAGCAAGGTGAGCAGAGTGGATTTTAAGCGCACGGCAGCGGGTATATTACGGCACCGGAGTCGGTGAGACAAAAACATCGGACAAAGATTGTCGCGCAAAGATGGGAACGTTTCGACGCGGAACATTTCCGCTCGGTTGTTCCAGAGATCAGGGGCCGACCACGCTGAAGGAATTTACACCAGGCTTGGTTCTCACCGGGGTGTGACCGAGCAAGAATAGGGAGGGGGGGCTTCTAAGGATGTGGAGGATGAAATGATCCACCCCGTGTGCCGACAGGGCACACGAGGTGCTTGCTAACAGCACTTGACCCTACAGTCTGTTAAGGCTATACGGGGGGGATCTTTGTCTTTGGTCCAGGTGTGCAACTTCCGCTCGTCGGTTTACGCCGAGGTCGACTCGC
This sequence comes from Geotria australis, assembly GCA_036362915.1. Taxonomy (NCBI): domain Eukaryota; kingdom Metazoa; phylum Chordata; class Hyperoartia; order Petromyzontiformes; family Geotriidae; genus Geotria; species Geotria australis. Next base: position 1,516,538 of record JAZEWU010000051.1, on the reverse strand, counting down.
ACTTCCGCGCCGAGCACGAGAACACCAAGAGTCTGCTCTGCCCGTTCTGCCTCAAGGTCATCAAGAGCGCCAACGGCTACCTGCAGCACTTCATGCGCCACCAGGTCAGCGAGCTCGGCACAGGGTTCCCATCGCGCGACACCGCGGTCTTTCACCGATTTTCCGCGGCTTTACCACGGCTCGAATGGCTGTAATGTAACGATAATGCCACGGCACAGCGGTCGCTCGCTTCCGTAGAGATAGAGGCGCAAGGAGCAGGAACCACAGGTGAGCGGGGAGGCAGCAGCAGCCACATAGAGAGCATCCGGAGCCATAAACTACCCAAGCTCTGCGGTTCTCTATTAATACAAAGGTGTTACAATTCCTGAGTATTTACATGTGGAAGGAAACTGGAGCACCCACTGCATGTAACGTAACATTAATAGTATCTCAGGGGATAAGTCGTAAGTCGGACGTTCGTAAGTCAGCGACTGCCTCGAATAACAAAGCGTGCAGAAGGTGAAGCCGGCCGGGCTGGCCGCCTTGCTGAGCTAACGTCACGCGGCTTCCACCGCCATCGCCGCTCTTGTCACAGAACAAGGGCGTGTTCCGCTGCAGCAAGTGCCGCCTGCAGTTCCTGAGCAAGAAGGACAAGATGGACCACAAGACGAACCACCACAAGACGCACCGCAAGCCTCGCCAGCTCTACGGACTCACGCCGGGGACCAAGGTGAGCTCCGCACTCAATGTGAAGCCTTCGGCCTGCCGCTCTGCACTTCCACAGTTATGTTTTGTTTTTACACATCCCGTCAGCCTCATGGTCTCCCTTTTGGGAGTGAGTGCATGATTTTCAGTAGCACTCTGTACCCATAGTCTAGCTCTTTTTATGAGTTAGGTCACGTAAAGATATTTATGTGTCGCAAACCCGCCTCCACCCGACGCGGCCAATTAGTAAAGGGTTGTCAGGTGAACAAAAACGTGCCGATTCTTTACTACTTCAGCACACCGGTATGTTGAAGAGCGAGCCCACGTAACTTACAATGAAGTACCTTGGTCACGAAAACCTTCGAGTTCTTCTTCTTAGCGATTCTTCGAAGCAGTGCGATGGTCAAATTACAGTTTCCCATTTTCTTACACAGCCCCTTGCATTTTCATTGAACTCCGCAAGGTCTTTTGAGCTGCAGAGGTTCGGTAGTAGAGCACAGACAAGGCAGTGTTCCATAGTATGGTCTGCTTCTCCACATTCGCAGGTGGTTGGGCCGGTCTTGTAGCCCCTTCGAGTTAAATTCACTCTGTACCCAGTTCGGCATGTAGTGTCTCACCAGCAGTCAGGTTTTCTCGCGATAAACAACGCCGATGAAACCACCACCACCCACCTCTTCGCTGTTGGAAAAGCCGGGTGGTGTGCGGTGCACGACGCACACCGACCCGGAGTAGGCCCCGATTCCGCAACCCCGTAACGCCGCTTGACCCCCCCCCCGCTCGCCCGTGCGTCCCTTGCAGGTGACGATCCGCGCGTCGCTCACCACCGAGCTGCTGGCGTCGGCCAATGAGAGCATGGCTCCGGCCAGCTCGTCGGCCATGCAGCTGCCAGCCCGCACCGCGGACGGGGCGTTTGGGCAGCTGCAGCAGCAGCAGCATCAGGCGTTCATGCGCAACATGGGCATGACGAAGCCGGCTAGCTGCTTCTCCGGCAGGTGTGGGGGAGAGCACGGGCGCCGGTCCGTGAGCGTGGCCTGTGCGAGTGTGTGTGTGCGCGCGCGTTTGAAAGCGTGTGCCAGGGCGTTGCTTGTCTTTTTAGTGCAGTGGTTAGCGCATTGCACGTGCGCCTGTGTCTGTGTGCGGTGGCTCAGTGGTTAGCGCGCTGGGCTACAAACCTGGAAGCCCCGAGTTCGAATCCCGCTCACGGCCACCAACACCGGTGACGATTTTCTGAACCGGTCCAGGGCCTCCCCTAGGTTTGACTCGGACTCAAATGAGTATCTAGTGCAGTGTGTAAATATTGCAACTCAGGCAACAAAAACGGCTGGGCGTGGTGCCGGTCACCCGCCTCCTCGTGTGCCGCGTCGACCTTCATAGGTGCTAATCGCTAACGGCACTTGACCCTACAGTCTGTTAAGCCTAAACGGGGGATCTTTGTACTTTGTGTGTGCGCACGCGTCGTTGGCCTTCATAGGTGCTCGCTAACAACACTTGCCCGCCAACGGTCCGTTAAGGCCGTAACGGGGGATGTTTGTCTTCGCGAATGCGTCAGGCCGAAGGGCAGTTTCCAGCGCTGCGTGGAGTGCCGCCTGGAGGTGAAGGATTTCGTGAGCCACTTCCCCACCTACGTGCACTGCTCCTTCTGCCGCTACAGCACCAGCTGCAGCCGTGCCTTCGCCGAGCACATGATCAGGTGCAGGCACCGGCGTCCCCTCGCCACGCGGCGGTGCCCGCTTCACTGCGTGGCACCCAACCTGGCCCAAGCTATATCGTTATCCAGCTGCCCGTGACATTTCTTTACTGCGGTTCCTCGTCATCTCCTAATTAACGTAGCAAGAGCCTAACACCTTATCTCAACCCACCCGTTACCTAGCTCGATGTGACCATAACCCCAACTCAGTTACCAGGCATTCTAGTACGAATCGTAACCCTGACCCCTTAGCACCACCTAGAAGGACCCGAACTCCCACAGTAACCCCAAAATGGGCATCCTACCTACCCTCTTTCCCCAATACTATCCTCCCCGTGGCCCGGCCGTGCTCGGTCTAACCCGGCGTGTCGCCCCACGCGGTGTGCAGCATTCACACCACGCGCAAGCCGCGCTTCAACATGTACAAGTCCTTCCTCTGGCAAATGAGGTAGGTGTCGCACCGCGCACCACACAGAGCGCCACACTGCGCCACGGCGCTCCGTGCTCCACACCACTCTGTGCCACACCGCTCGCCGCAAGTCAATTTCGCGTTTCCCGCCGGCAGGGGCCACGTACTGGCGTGCACGTGCGGCGTCAGCCACAGCTGGCAGTCCTTCGACGTGATGGCCAAGCACCTGCTCAGCTTCCCGGAGCACTATTGTCACCTGGAGATCTCCGCCGAGGAGTTCAAAGGTGCCGACCGCTCCCCTCGTTTGCGCGCCAACCTCCTCGCCCGCGGCCGACCCGCACCCTTGCCGGCAAGCGGTGCCGGGTGCGGGTGAGGCGCCCGCGTCCCGCCATGCAGCCTAACCGGTGGTGCCCTGCGCGTGTGGTTGCGTGCGTGTGTGCGTGTTTGTGCGCGCGTCCGCACACTGTGGGTGTGCAGATGATATGAGCGTGCGCAGGAAGAGGACGAACCTCTCCTTGTAGTGAGTGATGCGAAGCCTCGCGCTGCGCACCACACACACGATGACGAGATCCCCCC
>JAZEWU010000051.1:1473409-1495925 GCA_036362915.1 Geotria australis | reverse complement strand
CCCCACACAACCCCTCTCCCACAACAGACTCTGGCTGAGCAGGTGACCGAGGATTCGCTGAACCAGGGTCTCCTGTACCCTCCGCTCTCGGACATCCAGGAGGTGTCCATCAAGATCGCTGTCAAGGTGACTCGTCCACTGCCTCCCCTGTCAGCCCTGTGTGTGTGTACACTGTATGCATATGTGTGTGACTAGTGGCCGGCAGTGGAGGGATGCAGGCAAGGCTGATGAGTCAAATGCCTTCTATAACATCCTGTCCCAGGTGTTGGCTAAAGCGGTCCCTCAGGATCTAGTTATGTTGTTTGGTGACTTCAGTGCTCAAGCGGGGCATGATGCAGGCACCCAGGCTGGAGTTATTGTAAGGTATGGGCCAGGAGGCTGATAATAATAATAATAATAGCATTTATAGAGCGCCTTTCACCCGAGGGTCACAAAGCGCTGCACAAGGCTGCGGAGAGAACGGCATGTCAGTAACATCAGGACAGATAAACTGATAGACGTCTGTACAGCCATGGACTCGTAATTATCAACACGCTGTTCGGTCATCGGCGGCATCCACACAACACCACGGTTGCACGCTGGGTCCGAGCGAGAACATCTGCTGGACCACATAGCGTGTTGTGTTATGCACCAACCCAACTGCCCCCTATATCATGCCGACCATGCTTTCCTCTCCTTCCTACCCCGCTCCCCCTCGCATACTGTGTCCCCCCCCCCTGGCCAGGTCTCCGAGTTCGTCTACGCCAACAACATGGCGTTCCACTACCCGGAGCCGCACGACAAGGACGCGTACGTGCGCTCCAAGCTCTACACCACGGAGTACGACTCCTTCCTGCCCGATATCTACGAATGGCCCACGTCCCCGCGCACGCCCAAGCTCACCTAGTGTGCGGCGCGTGGGCGGTGGTGCGTCGCGCTCCGGCGGAGCGGTCCGCGCGGTCCCACGAGTGCGGCCCGCGTGCGAAGCCCACCGTGTGTCGCGCGTGTGACGCAGTGTGTGGCGCGCGTCTCGGCGATGTCGCGGCCGGGTGACCCGAGTGAGACGACTGCGGCGCGCGGTGCGCGGCGCATGTTTGAATCGCCAGGCCACACACACACGTGTCCGCACGCTGACACACCCGTAGACACTCCGAGACACTCCTGCTCTCACACACCCTAACACACTCCTGTTCTCACACACACTGACACACTCCAGCTCCCACACCCATACACACCCTGACACACTCCTGCTCGCACACAACCTAACACTCCTGGATCGGTGCAACAACAACAACCGCCATTCGCCACTAAGTAGCGGTGACGTCACCACGTCGCCTGGCCTGGCACAGGATCGGTGCACACAAATACACACAAACACACCCATACAATCTGCTGCACCATACAGCATCTATGAGCGCATTCAGAAACCGATACACCTGTACCGAACAACACACACACCCTAAACCACGTGTTTAGCAGTCCCTACTAGGAGATCCTTACAAGCACACACAAAACTTTTCGACATACCTTCACTCATTTCTGCAACCAAGGGACCTGTAACCGACCTCTGGGGAGGGGCGCAGCCACAGGGCCCTCCCTCCCGTGCCTTCACCTCGGCGTTCGTAGCATTTGGTGTCTGGCGGCGGTTCTCGTGGTGTCGATGAATGTAGAACCTCTGCGTGCCCCCCGCCCGGGTATTTATGAAGCCGTGTGCCGTTCAGCCTTTCGCGTCGATGTCCGTATTCATTTCTGGAGTTTTGTGAGACTAATAAAGACTGGGGCCACTGGGCACTTACGTTTGTGATGGTGGTGTGAAATTGGTGGCGTGTTACGGTGGGTGATAATGCAGGTGATGGGTGGCGCAGGGGTAACATCCGTGCCTAACAGATTGCAGGTCCTGCCGGAAGCGGTTTGATTCCTGCCTCAGGCGCCCTTGCTGTGTGGTGTGTAAACATCGCCACCGGGGAGATAAATGCGGCCGGGCGCGGTGCTGGCCACCTGCCCCCTCGTGTGCCGTGCTGGCCTTCATAGGTGCTCGCTAACAGCACTTGACTCGACAGTTTGTTACAGCTACGTAAGGGATGTTTGTTTTTGAAGGCCATGTTGGCTGGAGCAAGAGAGGGGTGGGCGGGTAGGAGCGGCCAGGATAGTCGATCGCGAACAAGCTTCGTTTGAGTGCGTGGATTGCACCACATCATTGAGTGGAGTTGATGGGTGGGTGAGTGGATGAGTGGCTGGGTGAGTGAGTTGGTGAGTGACCTGGGGAGTCAGTGAGTGGGTGGGTGTGTGAGCGCCACCCCGAAGCATTAAACATAAAAAGGTTTCAATCCAGATAATTTCTGGACGATCCCCAAAGCTGATGGGATTTCTTGCACGTAAGACACCTGTAAATAAGGTGAACCACATTGAGGTTGTTTTTCTAAAGCTGCATGCACACACAGGTGTGGCGTGGCTAGCACCACGCCCGTGAGTGGCTGAGTGAGTGGGTGAATGGGATTGTGAGCGAGTTGGTGAGTGAGTGAACGGGTGTGAGAGTGGGCGGGTCGGTGGGCGAACGGGTGGGTGGGTGAGTACCTGGTGAAAACCCACGCGGACACGAGGAGTGTGGGAATCGAACCCGGGTTCTGTGAGGCGTCGGCGCTACTCCACAACCAACACATACGCGACGCGCTAACCGCTGCGCCACCGCTCCCAACCAATCACCGCCACATACCCACGCAGCGGCTGTTCACCGAGCGAGCGATCATAATTCAACCAAACACACGGACAATGTGGTATAGATTTACACGGGGCGTGACACAAATCACTGACGTAAATAAAATCTGGCCGACCCTGTGATGTACTCCCATCGGCCAATTAATTAACTCCAACCAATTAACGTCACTTTACAGCACTTAACCAATTACCATTTAAACCAAACCAATTACCGTTTGGGAGGGGGGCACGTGACCCGTTAATTGGCTGGTAGCCTAATTAATTAGTGAATAAAGGGAGGTGACGACGCATGCGCACTGAGTTACTAAGCATTCCCTCTCGAGCGCCTCGCCTCCCCACCGTCTGTTTTCTCCACTGTTGGATGGAAGGTCCCTCCTCTCTACGATACTTCACCAGTTTGTGTTAACCTCGCACATCTACTCACTCACTCACTCATCATTTACTCACCGACTCACACACTCACTCATCCACCAACTCACTCGCCAACTCATCCACACACCCACTCGCTCACCCACCCGCTCACTCGCCTACCCGCCCACCCACTCACCCTCTCACCCACCCACTAACACACTTACCCTCTCACTCACCCACCCACTCACCGACCCATGGACTCCACTGATGACGCCCCCTTCTCTTGCCCCCCCTATCGGCCCCTCCCCCCTCGCCGCGCGTTTCTCGGCTCTGAGTGGGAGGGGGACCTGCCCCCCTATAGCGAGAGGGGGCGGCAGGGGTCCCTGGGGTCAACTGCCAGCCTCCCTCTTCACCTCGATGGGTCTCGTGCGGGTGGAATGGGGGGCCCTGGAGGAGGTGTGGGGGTGCTTGGAGGACTTGCGGGGGGCTCTGGAGGAGGAGATGTGGGGGACTCTGGAGGAGGAGGTGTGGAGGTGCCTGGTGGAGGTGTGGAGGTGCCTGGTGGAGGTGTGGAGGTGCCTGGTGGAGGTGTGGAGGTGCCTGGTGGAGGTGTGGAGGTCCCTGGAGGAGCTGTGCGGGGTCCTGGAGGAGGTGTGGAGGTGCTTGGAGGAGGCGTGGGGGGCTCTGGAGGAGGAGGTGTGGGCGTCTCTGGAAGAGGCGCGGGGTTCCCTGGAGGAGGTGTTGGTGGCACTGGCCGAGAAGAGGGGGGCCCTGTGTGGAAGCCTAGAGAGGTGGGGGGCCGCCCACCCTCGAGCGATGCCCCTCGCCACGCGGTTGTGAGAACTCAACCGAGACGGGCCGAGGAGGGGGTTGCGGCCCCCCACTACACACAGGTAAGCGGGCGGGTTTGCGGATTGAGTGGGTGTGTGGCTGAGCGAGGGGTGAGTGTGTCTTTGTGGGTGAGTGAGCGGTAGCTCAGTGGTTGGCGCGCTGGCCTACAAACCTGGCGACCCGATTTAAGATTCCCGCTTCACGGCCACCGACACCAGTGACGATTTTCTGAACCGGTCCCGGCCCCTCCCCTAGGTCAACTCAGCCTTAAATTAGTATCTAGTGCGGTGCGTAAACGTTGTCACTCGGGATGCAAAAGCGTGCCGGGCGAGGTGCTCGTCACCCACCTCCGCATGTGCCGTGTCGACCTTCATCGGCGCTAATCGCTAACGGCACTTGACCCTACAGTCTGTTGGGGCTGTACGGGCATGTTTGTTTCAGTGAGTTGTGTGTGTCTCTCTCTCTCTGGGTGAGTATCTGCAGCAGGAGCAGCAGCTATCGGCCGCGGCGCTGGCTGTGATGACGATGCCTGTCTGGTCAAGCGGCATCTTCTCCTGTCATCGCGACCTCTACTCCTGTGAGCGCCCCCCCACTCCCGTCCCCTCCCACTTACTCCCCCCTCCATTTCCATCCATCCATTCTCTAAACCGCTTGTCCTGGTTCGGGGGTCGCGGTGGCAGCAGTTCAAGGAGAGTGGACCAGACATCCCTTTCCTCAGCAACAGATTCCAGCTCTTCGTGAGGGGTGAGGGGGGGGGAATTCCCAGGCGAGCCGAAGGATATAATCCCTCCAGCGTGTCCTGGGTCGGCCTCTAGGTCTCCGCCCAGTGGGCCGTGCCTGGTAGACTTCCTCCTTACTCCAATCTACCCCCCCCCCCCACTACCCCCTACTACTCTACTGCTGTATGTCTGTCGCCCCTCGCCCACCCGACCTTCACGTGCGTGACCCGGATGCTGGAGTAAGCAAGCAACGGATCGACCCTGAACCCCGGCCGTGCGACCTCGACGGACGTTTGGCGGTGCGCCTTGTCTGGATCCTGTCCCCCGCTGCGTGCAGGCCTGCTGGGTGTGCTGTGCCCGTGTGCGCTGCTGGGCTCCCTGGCTGGTGAGATGGGCGAATCCTCGCTGCTCGGCTGCCCGTGCTGGGTCCAGGCGGGAGCAGCCGCCATGCGCGCCGCCATCCGCGAGAGATACCGGATCAGCGTACGCGACTTGCTTAGACGCCACGTGCACACACACACACCAATGACGATTTTCTGAACCGGTCCTGGACCTCCCCTAGGGTCGACTCAGCCTCAGATGAGTACCTAGTGCGGTGTGTAAACATCGTCACTAGGGAGACGAAGGCGGCCGGGCGTGGTGCTGGTCACCCACCCCCTCGTGTGCCGTGCCGACCTTCATAGGTGCTACTCGCTAACGACACTTGCCCCAACAGTCTGTTAAGGCTATATAATAATAAAAGCATTTATAGAGCGCCTTTCACCCGAGGCTCACAACGCGCTGCACAACGACAGAAAAAAAAAACAACTAATAAAAACCAAAGCAATAAAAAAAATAATTAAGGCTGCTTCGAATACACTGAAAGGTCGTGAAACTGGCAATCTTAAGAGCGGCAAAAAATCTGCCAGCGTCCCCTAAGATGGCCGTCACTTCCTTAAAGACAAACACGGAGGGAGACAGGGAGGGCGACAGGGGGGAGACAGGGACACCGAGACGGGAAGACAAAGAGACAGACAATCTTAAGAGCGCCAAAAAGGTCCAATGGATCTTTGTCTTTGCAGCGCTTTGTGACCCTCGAGTGAAAGGCGCTCTATAAAACGCTATTATTATTAAGGCTATACGGGGGGGGATCTTTGTCTTTGTATCTCTAGGGCTCTCTGTGTAACGACCTGCTGACCCTGTGGTGCTGCCTGCCCTGCGCCGCGTGCCAGATGCACCGCGAGGTGACCCTGCGCGGCTGGGACCGCGAGCGGAACCGCGTGTCCGGCATACTCCGATCCGCCGGCTTCAACCCCTACGCCGGGGCGGGCCTACACGTGCGGGGCGTGGCCTGAGGCTGCCGTTATCCCCGCCCCCTTCCATGATAAGGACTTGTGTGAAGACGCCCCCTCACAGTAGCCACTCCCCCCCTCCCTGTAGTCACGCCCACTGTCTGTGACCACTCCCTTTCCCTGTGGCTACTCCCCCTTGCTGTGATCACGCCCCCTCCATGTGGTCACGCCACCTCGCTGTAGCCACTCCCCTTGGCTGTAGCCACCCCCCCCCTCCATTGGATCCCTGAGTGATGTCTGCTGGCAGACACCAGCAAGAACAAGAGCTCCCCCCGGCCGCCTTTGTCTCTCCCACTTGTGGTCACTCCCGGGAGGCCTGCGTGGGTGCTGCTCGCCAACAGCACTTGCCCCGCCAGTGTGTCCAGGCTACACGGAGTAGCTGGTTTTTTTTCCCGTGTGCTCTCTGTAATTGTGGGGAATATAAAAGGCTGAGAGTAACTTGGGCTGACTCCGCCGCTCTGTCCAACGACTCGCCATCCTCACCAGCATCCTCAACAGGCTCGGTGCAGGAGGAGGTCACAGGTTAAGCCCAGGTGCCAAGGTGTGGCGATCAACAGATCTGTGTCGGAGGAGGTGTGACTAGTTAGCGTGCGATGTTGGCATGACCTCCCACGTGAATGGTTACCTCGGGCCCCCCGTAACAACCGCCGTTCGCCACTAAGTGGCGGTCACGTCCCCACAGCGCCTGTGCCAGGTCAGGTGCACCTCTCTGCTCCCTCCCGTGCCAGATAGACGCCCCCCAACCAATCACAGGCGAGGGGCAGTGCTTCCCCGTTCCTATAAATTCCCCGCTTAAAGCTGGCGCTTGCTCTATTGATGCTGTCTGGTTTGTACTGTACTTGTCGATTCTCGCTCCCGGGGTTATTGGAGCCGTTGCGGTTGTAACCTCAGTCTGTGTGGACTCTCGACTCACTGTATACTGTAGCTGTGCAGACTGCCGTCTCAGCTGCATTCTCGAGTGGACTTTACACTGTCTATAATGCTATACCCCAGCTGTGTAATTAGATTGCCGGTCTGTTGTGCCGCTCGCGCCCGCGTGGACTGTAGCTTGTGCAGACTGTAGCCTGTGTGGACTGTAGCCTGGTGCAGACTGTAGGCGCGTTCTCTGTACTACAGAACGAGGGTTCCGTGTGTACCGTAGCCCGCGCGTACCGTTGCCAGTGCGGACTGTGAGACAGTAGGCTCGGACTGTTTGGACTCGACATGGAAGTGGCTCAGCTTTGGGACTGCGCGGTGAGTTGTGAATGGGTGCAGTGTGTGTGTCTGTGCAGTGTAAGTGTGTGTGGGGGGAGCGGTAGCGTAGTGGTTAGCTCGCTAGACGACAAACCTAGGCACCCGAGTTCGAATCCCGCTCACGGGCAACACCAGTGACGATTTTCTGAACCGGTCATCGGCCTCCCCCAGGTCAACTCGGCCTCAAATTATGACATGAAGGGGTGTGTAAAGATCGCCACTAGGGATGCAAATGCGGCCTGGCGTGGTGCTGGCTACCCACGCCCTCGTGCTGACCTTTAAACAATATTGCTGGGTACTTTTTCAATTATTCATTCAGTTTCAGAAACCGCTTAATTCTGTACACAGGGTCGCGGTGAGCCGGAGCCTATCCCGGCAGACACAGGGCGTAAGGCGGGGCTGTACTTATGATGGGACGCCAGTCCATCAACATGGCACCGGGGGACGTTTATTACGCTGGCCAATTAACCTATGCAGCAGCATGTCTTTGGACTGTGGGAGGAAACCGGAGTGGCCGGCGAAAACCCACGCGGACACGGGGAGAAACCAAAAATAGACATTTACACACAGCATTTTACAGTGCTGGATTACAACCCACTGGTGTAGCCACCACCGCCAAGCTGGACGTGCGTTAATAACCGCGGAGGGAGCTAGCTGGCACCTAGATTTCGTTGGTCCGGGCACATTCCGGAGGGCTCTTAAAGTACCACTCACTCGGTCGACCAACAACACTCAAACTGTGCTGCCCCTGACAACGAGAAGCAAGTGTTAGCGACCGCCCGCTGAACCTCTTTATGTACTGATGTAGGTTTTCACATCTCGATGAATGACTGTTGCTCTTCACAGGTGTTCTTTCGGGATAGCCGTGTCACGGAGCGATCTCCATCTCTCCCTCGCGACGTTTCGCCTCCTACGTTGATGATGCTTCCAACGAGAGACGGAGACCGCTCGACACAGCTATCCCGATAGAACAGCTCTGAAGAGCAACCATCATTATGACCACATTCACCAAACAATACGTAAGGCACCGGCGCAATTTAGTCAGGACGTTTAACCTAGCAAGCCTGTCTTTGAACTGTGGGAGGAGACCGGAGTACCCACGTGGACACGGGGAGATAAAATGCAAATGGCACCCAAAAAGGCGCCCGAGCCGGGATTCGAACCCAGGGCCCATGCTGTGAGGCGGCAGCGCTACTCACCGTGCCACTGTGCCAACAAGCTTCTGGCCAGTGTAGAATAGCCAGACCAAATGCCGTCTGGTATTGGTCGCTAGAGCAGAGGCCCCAGAACCACTCACTGCATCCAACAGTGAGTGGTTCTCTACGTGAGTGGTTTCCTCACCGAGTGAATAGTGTTCTCCGTGAGCGGTTGAGTGTGAGTTGGGGTTCGTACCGAGTGAGCGGTCTCCTCACTGAGCGGTTCAGTGTGTGAGCAGCGAGCGCCGTGTGTCACGTTCAGGCGTGGAAAGCCGAGGGGCTTCCGTTGTCCACGACGAGCAACGAGGCGTGCAAGATGTACGACGCGACCCTGCAGCAGGTCGGTCACTTCGGCTCCCTCCTGCCCAACATCGCACTCTTACATTGCAAAAAGCTACTACTTGATGGTTGCTCTTCAGAATGCTGTTCTTTCGGGATGGCCGTGTCGAGCGATCGCTTCTTCTTCTTTGCGATTCTTCGAAGCACGATGGCTAGCTTCTGGACATCGTCGTCTTTCAGCTTGGCTATATCTCTCTCTCGCAGGCACGCCGCGGGTGTTGCAGGAAAACGTGGCGGGGATGGAATCATGTTTTTGTGAAAGTGCGGGTGTCGCAACATATGATATCAGACTACCTCAGGAAAAAGTGTGTGGGGGGGGGGGTGAAATCATGTTTTTGTGAAAGTGCGGGTGTCGCAACACCCGCGGCTGCGACGCGCCTGCTCCCTCGCGCCCGGCAGAGGTGCTGCGGAGACATCACTGCGGCTTCGTGGCAAATGGCGGTTGTTGCTTGTTGTCGATATGTCGTGTGCACGCCTCGGCGTATATTCATGCAATGTGTGCGTGTGCCGTGCGGTGTGCAGTACGTGGGCTGGTTTAACGACGCGTCGCTGGGCGGCCTCGACGGCTCGGTGTCCCGGCTCACGTTCGCCGACCCGGACTTCGGTGCGTTGACGGCGGCGGTCGCAGCAACGATCCCCCACGTTAACCGACGCGGCCTTCGTTCGCACGAACATCGTGGCGGCGTCGCTGATCGAACCGCGAACTCGACAGCGGAACAGTCCGTGAGCGCCGTGGGATACCCAAGCGGGTGGTGGTGATATAAAATAATAATAATTTACAATCGATGCGACGGTGCGCGTGGTGTGTGGTTCACGCGTGGCACGGTCGGCGTTGATTTCGGCGCGTGCGTTGCGCGGTCCCGTACAGTGATGGGAGAGGTGCTGGCCAGCGGCCTGGAGCTGATGGGAACGGGCAAGGCCCTCACTGACCCGGGCCTTCGCGCGAGCCTGGAGCGCCTGGCGTCGCTGGCGGCGCGGCCGGGCGCCACGCTGAGCGAGCGGGAGCGGGAGCACGCTCGCGCCGTCCAGCTCCTCGGAGACGGGTGACGACCGCGCACGCGACAAAGATCCCCCGTGTAGCCTCGGCGGAGTGTCGGGTCAAGTGCCGTTAGCGAGTAGCGGCTGGAGAGGGTAGCACGGCGTGCGAGGGGGTGGGTGGCCAGCACCACGCCCGGGCGCGTTTGTCTCCCGAGCGGCGATGTTCACACACCGCACTTGGGTACTCGTTTGAGGCACGTCGCGGCAAGTCGTGACACACCGCGAGACCGTGGCGCGACTCTTGACACAGTGACGCACGGTAATTAGAATTTTTGAATAATTTAACATTCATAACGCGCGCATATCCATTCACTGTCGAAGGTACGCATTCGACGAGAGAACGACTCGGAGGCGCGAGGAAAGCGCAGAGAGGCGGAGGAGGCAGCCAGGCGGTGTTACCGGCGCCATAAGCGTCACACCATGCGTGGCACACCGTGCCTGGCATGTTGTGGCACTCTCCGTGGCACGCCGTGTGCTGTCGTGGATCACTGGCACACTGAGACCCTGGCGCTCGGTGACAAGCCGTGTGCGCGCTCCGCTGCAGGTGCATGTTGGAGGCGTGCCGGGTGTGGGAACGCATCCTGGACGCTCACCCCACGGACGTACTCGCGCTCAAGTTCGCGAACGACGCCTACTTCTACCTGGGCAAGCGCGAGCAGATTATGGACTCGGTCAGCCGCGTGCTGCCACGGAACGTCGGCTCGCGGCACTACGGGTGACGATGCACCGTTGCTCTCCAGGGCGCACCTGCACCACCAAATGTCCGCTTTCGGCCCGAGAAAATGTCACGCTCGTCAGCGGTATCGCAGTCAACATGCTGATGTTGATATAGGTCGTCACGGCTCTTTTTTGGATGGCCGTGTCGAGTGTGACTTCATTTCTCCTTCGCGGTATTTTATACCGTTCGTATTGTTATTCCAACAGAAATCTGCTGGGAATGCACGCGTTTGGGTTGGAGGAAAACAATCTGTTCGATCTGGCAGAGAAAGCGGCCAAACAGGTAACAAAAAGTGCCTGAAATATCTGACGCAGTGCGTGTCGGCCTCGGTCATCGTTATGCCTGTCATCTCCCCCCACCTGTTAACCGTTTGAATATTGAGGTCACGTGATTGGGGTACTCGGGTTTGACCCAACAGTCTGTTACGTTGTGTTGACCGTGTGCCGTGCGTGTTTCCGCGCGTGTGCCGTGCACGCAGGCCCTGCAGATGAACGATCGCGACGGTTGGGCCACGCACGCCCTGGCTCACGTCTACGAGATGACGGCTGCCTCCGACAAGGGCAGCGCACTGATGTCTCAGACCGAAAGCAGATGGCAGGTACCTTCTGCATCAACCCTCCCATTCCCCCCCCGCCCATCGACGGTAAACTTACTGTGGTGGAGGTGTTTGTGCGTTCAAATGAAACCCAGCGCTATGTCACCTGGAGTCCATCACTCCTGCTAGGGTCTCGCTTGGTGAACAGGTCTGGATTGTAGTGATCTGCTAGGGTCTCCCTTGGTGAAAATGTCTGGAGTCTAGCACTCCTGCTAGGGTCTCCTTCGATGACCGTGTCTGGGCCGATGTTCAAGACAAGGAAATCATTCGAAGACCCTCCGACTAACGGAGGTTGGCGTCAGGAAGGCACATCCGGCTGTAAAACTCTGCTCCAATACCGCTTCCACTTGGGGGAAACCGGCCAACCTGGGTCAATCTCGACAGCGGCAACAACAACAACCGCATCACTGATGTACACACAAAAACAAAGATCTCTCCCGTGTAGCCTTTATCACGCTGTTGGGGGTAAGTGCTGTGAGCGAGCACGACACACGAGGAGGTGGGCGGCCAGCACCATCCCCCGCCGACTCAATCTCTCCAATGCTGATGTTCAGACACCGGCAACTTGGGGCCTGAGGCATCTCCCTCCCTGTGTGTTGCAGACGTGTGACCTGCTGGCCTGCCACAACTACTGGCACTGGGCCCTGTACTGCGTGGACAAGGTAACGACATGAAGACTTTCGTGAACAATATTATCCATAGTATATCCCTTTTTACGGGTTTGGTCGCGTGAAATATAAGTGTCGTAAACCCGCCTCTACCCGACACAGCCATTTAGCAAGATTTGTCACGTGAACAAAACGTGCCGATTGTTTACTGCTTCAGCACGCAGGTGTGCTGGAGAGCGATCCCACGACATTTACAATGAAGGTACGACGTTTCGCTGATAGTTGCAATCGGCGAAATTGGGGCGAATCGAAACGAGGAGGCTTCCGTCTCGGGCGTAATCCACTCAACGCCGGTTTCCCTGGGACGGCCGTTGTGGTTGATGCTGTTTTGCGTTTGATTTTCAGGGCGACTATGAGGAAGCCCTGACGATTTACGACACCAAGGTACAGCCGATGACCCCGACGCGAGCCGGATGAAAGTTATTTAAAGGCGTGCGTTTTGTGAGAGACCCAGCGTCGTGACGTTCAGAATAAATTATCTGAGTTGCGCTCTCAAAATTTGATGTACGTCAAAGGTTAGTTTGACGGCTTTGTTTTTGATGATTGTGATTGACAGTCTCGAGGGTGCGAGTTGGGTTATTGGGCTGGTGCTCTGTTCACGCAGGTGTTCCCCCGGTGTAAGGAGTCTGCTATGATGCTTGATGTGGTGGATGCCTGCTCGATGCTCTACCGCCTGACACTGGAAGGTGAGTGCTGTGTGTAGAGAGTGAGTGCCGTGTATAGAGTGTGAGTGCCGTGTATAGAGGGGTGAATGTCGGGTGTGTAGAGAGTGAGTGTTGTGTGTAGAGGATGCGTGGGTGTGTTGTCTCGTGTGTGCGCTCCTCATCCGTTCGAGATCCGCTACTCTGCCCTGAACCTGAGACCACAACACCACGCAAAATGGGACGGGCGGGGGGGGGGGGGGGGGGTCGGTGGGCAGTGGGCAGCGGTTGGGCAGAGAGTGGGCAGCAGCAGGTGGGCCGCGCGAGTCGCGTTCGAACTCGTCCCACGTTTCTCTCCGCGACTCGGTTCCGCGGGTCGACGCTCGCCGCACGTAACGAGACTCGTCGCTCAACTCTTACGCGGGCGCGCGCGCGGGCGCAGGCATCGCCGTGGGCGACCGCTGGAGCGACCTCGCGGCCTTCACCCGCCCCCACGTGGGCGACCACACCCTGGTCTTCAACGACGTCCACCTGCTCATGTCCACCCTGGGAGCCAAGGAGACTTCGCTCACGGACCGGCTGCTCGCCGCCGTGGAGGCGCGGAGGTACGCGCGCCGGGGCGGGCAGGGTGGCGCAGTGGCAACATCTGCGCCTCACAGCAAGAAGGTCCCCGGGTTCGAATCTCGGCTCGGCCGCCTTTCTGTGTGGAGTTTGTGTGTTCTACCCCCCTGTTCTGCGTGGGTTTCCTCTGGGTTCTCCGGTTTCCTCCCACTACTTAAAAAAAACACTCGTTAATTGTTTGGCCAATAACATCATAATATATAGGAAGCAGTGTCTAGTGGCAATATGGCGCCGGCAAGACCGCCCGGCTGCCTCCTCCGCCTCTCTGCGCTTTCCTCGCTACGCCTCCGAGTCGTTCTCTCGTCCAATGAGTATCTTTCGACAGTGAATGAATATGTGCGCGTTATAAATGTAAAATTATTATTATTATTATTATGGGCATTCTGATGAAACGAAACCGAGTTCCCAACACGTGAAAACCTATTGGTCAAGTTAGATAAATACAGGCGACGTGGTTGTTAAGAATCGACGTCTCCGCGCCACGGTGTGATGGGGCTTGACAATGCTGGAGTTACACGCGCTTGTGTGTGTGTGTGTTGCGTGCGTGTGGTTTCCCGCGGTGCGGCAGGGGCGACGCGCGCGACCAAGATCGCGTCGCGGCGCGCGTCGGGGTCGACCTGTGCCGAGCGCAGGTCGCCTTCGACGCGGGGAGTTACGGGAAGTGCGTTGACCTCCTGCGGGAACTGCGTTACGACATCCCCTGCATGGGGGGCAGCAACGCGCAGGTTAGCGGACCCGCTCCTCGTTCACCCCCAACACCACGTGCACACCGAGAAACACGCAACGTTGATCTGTGAAAACACTACACACTCACCTGTGAAAACACTTCACTTCTTCTTTGCGATTCTTCGAAGCGCGATGGTTAAATTACAGTTTCCCATTTCCTTACAAAGCCCCTTGCATATTCGTTGAACTCCGCAAGGTTTTTTGAGCTTCACTGAGAGATGCCCGACAGCGCCACCCACAATCCTCTCCCCTGACGCTTGGCTTGAATCCGTGCTGATGAGCAGTGCCCGCGACGCTCTGTGACCCGTCCTGTTACCCCGTGGTGTGTCTTGGCAGAGGGACGTGTTCAATCTACTGCTGGTTCGTGCCGCCATTCTCTCTCAGGACCCGGAGCACAAGCGGCTTGCGAGGTGAGCCTCCCGCTCAGCGGGTGAACGGAACGTAAATCTCTTACCGGTACGCCGTACCAGGCCGTACCGGCTTACTTTCGCCTCTGCGCCTACCGTTACGAAACTCTTTTCACTGCAGACGTGCGTACCTTGTCTTGTGTGTTTGTAATGGAGAATGTAACTATGGAAAACTTTATACTAGTATGCAAATAATGAAACAAAAAAGAAAAGGCCCTACTTAAGATGTTCAAACACTAAGTAGTTTGCAATATTGAATACATGTTGTGGGTTTTCTCTCATCGGTGTGCTGAAGGAGTTCTACATTGGCAAGTGCTGTTCACGCGACACAAACCTTACTAAACCGCCGCGCCGACAGCACGTTTAAATTAAACAAACGCGGTTTAAAACGCACACAGTGTTCGTTCAACGTCGTAGGTATTCGTTCGAAGAGCGAACAACTCGGAGCCGGCACGAGGAAACCGCGATCCAACCCAAAAAAAACGCCTCATCGCGAATAATAACCCAGCGTGTCGGCGGCAGCAGCGTGTGCCGTGCTGCGACGATCGCTTTGCTCCATCGGCGGTGTGCCTCGCGCGTCATTGCAGGAGTCTCCTGGCGGAGAGGCACGCCGTGAAGCCGGGGTCGTGCATGACGCAGCGGCAGCTCCAGGCCGCGCACGCGCCCTGACCGGCGATGGCAAACGGTGCCCGACACCGACGCGAGCCACCTACGCAAGCGGTCGCCAGCTTTTTTGAAACGCAAGATCACATGTTAGAATCTTAAGCGCAACGCAAGATGTAACCGTAAACATTCTACGTTACTTCTTCTTCTTCTTTTCGATTCTTCGAAGCGTGATTGTTATGACGGTTTTCCATTTCTTTACACAGTTCTTTGCATTATTATTGAACGCGGTTATGCGTAACTCTCACCCATTCTCAGTGTGACGCCTGTGCTTGCCGCACACTATCTGTGAGCGCTTGCACACTACTGTATCTCCAGCAGCTTGCATTTGCGACCCATGGCCGTACAAACAGCGTACAGAATCCCGACTGTTCAAGACTCTGTGATCAACTTGCACTAATTAACCGGCGCTATTTTACATAATATGAAAATAAAAAGATTATATGATTCGTATACAAATGTACACAATAGTCATTACTGTCCGTGGTTTGGTGAGTGAGTGGTGGCCGATTCGTGGATCGCGATCACTGAATGTTTTGTTGTGGAGCTCGGGACAAATCAGAAAAAAAACTGACATAAGCACACAACAGCTATGGTTACGGCTGAAGTCAAATACAAATCCTCGACTAAAAAATTATACATTAATAACCCCACAATACCTTCCGCTGATAGATTGCTCTAGTACATTATGTCTTCGGTCGTACAACATCCATCCATTCATTGTTAGAAACCGCTTTATCCTGTACAGGGTTGCGGTGAGTCGGAGCCTATCCCGACAGGCGCAGGGCTATACCCCGGACGGGCCGCCAGTCTGTCACGGCAGCATTGTAGTCAGCAGGCCAATTAACCTCTGCAGACTGTGGGAGGAAACCGGCGAAAACCCACGCGGACACCACACAGACAGGGCACCCGAGCCGGGATTCGAACCCGGGTCCTTGCGATGAGGCGGTGATATTGATGTGATATTGCAGATTGTGGTGTTGTTTTCCTGCCGCTGTGCGTCTCGCGTACATGACGATAACTCCAGAGATGTTTACAAATAAAAATTCCACCAGAGGGCGCCCTACAACCATTCCGCACCCTAACATTCCGTCCGCTTTCCGGCCCCGTAAAGCAGCCAAAGGGAATAACACAACACCGCAGCTTGTTCGCGTATTTCATAAATTCCGTATGTGTGCCAGCCTTTAACATTTACGATGGATTTTATTCCACGCTTGAGTAAAGCGTAAGCAAGTAGGGATTTTTGTAAAAAAAATATACGTATTGATTAATGGTCGGCTGCTACTGATTCATGATCCTGCGGCTGGGGTTCATTGACGGGCTCCGAAGGTGCCGATTGGTTGAGACCCAGACATACTGTCAGCCTGGGCGGAGCATTTATGGCTGACGAAGTCACCCCTATCAGTTTATAACCCTGTCCAGACGCGGCCTCTTCCAAGCCCCATGCTTCTCGCTCCCTAGCAAGGGCGATCAGATTTATAAACCGAGAATGCCGTATGGCTGCATCGTGCGCAGGGGGGTACGGGTGCCGATCCTGCAATGGATGTGGTTGTTTGTGCTTCCAGTTAATAATAACAACAGTATTTATAGAGCGCCTTTCACAGTTGCTCGATTGAATGGTTCGAACATCATTGTCTCGTCTTCCAGACGCATCCACCTCCCCTCCGTCCCTCCGTTCCCTCCCCACCCACCCCGCCATCTGTGAAACAACGCGCAAACCATTCCCGCAAGGTTGGGACGCATCGGGGATAAAATGTGCATTTCCCGGTCTAGCTTGTGTCTCGATCTTCATCTGCTTTCTCGGCGTGCCGGGGAAGAGAAACACAATCTCTGCGTGTTCGCTTTTGTGCCGCTGTATAGGATCGCACGTCAAGAATGTTAAAGCGATCGTGGCTCTATACGTGTGATTTCAGCCCCTGAATGTAACATTTCCTCCAGGATCCGCCGGTTAATTGTGTGTTGTTGTTTGTATGTACGGGCGTGGTGCTGGCCACCCAACCCCACATGCGCCGTGCTGGCCTTTATAGCACTTGACCCTACAGTCTGTTAAGGCTATACGGGGGATCTTTACCTTTATGCGTGCGTGTGAAAGCCACTGTAAGGGGAGGCGGGATGGGTGGAATATTCAGTAAAAATTGTGTAGAGTGGAGCTTTAGAATCACCCACAAGTTTGAGACGTTACGTACAGTATATCAAATAAACAGCATGCTCTGACAGGTCTGACATCTGGTATAGAAAAAAATAATAATCTATTTTTAAACATCAACACATTCAAGGTTACGCAAGATGTTACGCTCACGTGAAAATCAGTTCAAATATAAATATAGAAATATATCCACCCTCTCGAGGGTTGTTGTGACTTTAACCAATTTATTTGCGTGTATTTTTTGTGTGTGTGTAAAATCCCCACAACATTTCCAGATGCAGATTGGATGGGTCCTTTACAGATCACGATTATAAATAATAATAATAATAATGAAATAAATTCGCCCCCGGTGCCCTGTGATTTACTGGCGTCCCATCCTGGATATAGCACTGTGTTTTCCGGGATAGGCTCCAGCTCACCTCCACCCTGTTAAGGATTAAGCGCTTTCTGATAATGGATGGATGGATGATGAAATGCCCTGACGATATAGACGTGGGCTGGAAAATTAAAATGTTTGCCCTGGAGAAGCTGGCAGGAGCAGGGGTTTAAGCACCCGAGTACGGAACACAGTAACCATGGGAACAGAGGAGGGAGTGTGCGTGTGTGTGCTGGAAGACAGGGGTGACTGGGGGGCACTTGACCCCACAATCGTAACCCCCCACCGCCCGTCCCTCCACCCTCCTCCAAGCGGTCAAACCCACCCATAAGTGTTGTTGATCCAGGGAGACAGTCGTCTGTCGTTATTTTTGTCCAGGATGTTTGTCTGCCTGTCTGTGTGCAGCCCATGACACCTTTGGTCTGTCCTGTGACTTCCTCTCGGCGAGTCTTCGACACTTCACGTGGCCTCAAGGTGCATATGGCCTGGCACAGGCGACGTGGTGACGTCACCGCCACTTAGTGGCCAATGGCGGCTGTTGTTGTATTTGAGCTGGAGTCTATCCCGGCAGACACAGTGCGCAAGGCAGGGCTATACCCATGATAAGACGCCGGTGCATCACAGGGCACCGGGGGCAATTTTAGTCCGCATGTCTTTCGACCGTGGAAATCGAGCCGTGAAAAATCTACGTGAGTTCGCCAGTCCCTGTGGATGGCATTCCCTACTTTGACCGGCAGTCTGCCACTTGCCTCTTAATCCTTTGGATTCGCCGATGCCCATGCACTGTGCGTGCTGCCTCTGAATGCCCGGTTATGTAATGCAGGGTAAGGCTATATCTGGCTGCATCATCCCAAAGAGCGTGCTGACCTCACACTAACAGCGTGTGATCCAACCGCTCGTTTAAAACATTTTGAAATGCCAAGCCGGGTCGAGTGCCCGGCCTCGCTAATGAACAAAATGTTCGATTTCACTTCCCCAGAGTTCAAAACATAGAAACAACTTAGGACGCTTTGCCGGTCGGTTTAACCTCGCACCCTGTATAATAATAATAATAATAGCATTTATATAGCGCCTTTCACCCGAGGGTCACAAAGCGCTGCCTTACGCATCTCACCAAAAAATACATCAGTTTCTGTGTGTTTTGTGTGTGTGTTAATAGGGATTGTTCAGTAAGTACATCATACACTAATGGGTTTTCGCTCTCATAATTGCGTAACATTGGCCTTTTGTATTTGTAGTTTCCTAAACACATGTTTATGCGGTGAAATTAAATCTGATCTTTGGGACAGAGCATGCACAGCCAGTTTTACAACCCACTGTTGGATGAGGTACTGTCCACCCCGTGTGGGACGTTCGGGGTTATTTGACCAATCTTCACCATGTTGGTGAGTGGGGTGTTGATGACAGTGGGTAGCACAGTCACTGGAGCACGCTCTGGTACTGTAGGTAATTTTGCTGCACTGCCCTCTACTGCCAACATACCATCATTGATGGTTGCTCTTCAGAGCAGTTCTTTCGGGATGTCCGTGTCGAGCGAGACCATTAAATATTCTGTGTTCGGCACAGTAGGGGGCATCAGTTTCCCAGCTTCTCGTCGCATGACAGCCAACCAAATATTTGTACTTTCCAGAAATAGAAATGTTCATTCATTCATTGTCAGAAACAACTTAATCCTGAGCAGAGTCGCGGTGAGCTGGAGCCTATCCCGGCAGACACAGGACGCAAGGCAGGGCAATACCAATGATGGGACGCCTGTCCACCACAGGGCACCGGGGCAATTTAGTCAGCAGGCCAAGTAACATATTCAGCAGAATGTCTTTGGACTGTGGGTGTAAACAGGAGTGCCCGGCGAAAACCCACGCGGGACATGGGGAGAGTATGCAAACGCCAAATAAAATTCAGAACCAAATTTAATATATTTTGTTTGGAAAGTGTGTAGTTATTGGTGGCCGGTCTGGGACCATCGAATCACTACACTTGACAACCCATTTTTAATAATGAACGGCTGAAACGTGGATTCGAACCCAGGATGTCGGCGCTGGCAGCTCAGTGCTCTGACCTCACCCGACCACCTCTCGGCCAGCTTTCAAAATTTAAAGCCACACTCTGAGACACACACACACTCAGTGCACGGTGAAATGACAGTCACCCCCGATTGGCCTGTAAACTGAGAAAATACGGTGCAGGGGAGAGGGGGGGGCGGTTAAGAAAAAAACATAGTAAAAATCTCATCAATTATTTAAAGTAAAGCTCAAACAACAGGATGAGGGGAGGCCTCGTGAGTCACAGGACTTAAAGTCAAGTATGTCTGCATCACCCCCCACTTTCCACCTCGCTATCATCACCACATCTGACGGGGCTGTGAACGTGTTGCCGTATTTATAGTATCCATTCGTTCGGCTGCTTTATTTCTATTACAAATGCAAGTGGCACAACGAAACCATGAAACCCAAGAACAAGTTGTACGAAAACAAGTAACACAACCGTCATTCAAAAGATACCGATTCCGTTTATGGATCTTTTGGGAATACACTTTTGGATGAAGGTTGTCCCCACGACCACGGTTATGGCGGTTGTTTTGAGCATACTTCACCACCCTTGTGAGTATGAGGCGGTGAGGAGTGGTGGGGACTCAGGACCGGTTCAGATATCATTGGCCACTGAAGGTTAGCCGGGAATCAAACTTGGGTTGTTTGGTTCATAGCGTCCTGTGCTAACGCTGCATGATGTTCTAGCTCCCGAAGTGTTGTATTACAACTTTACAAGAACGTCAATCAAAATATGTGATGGAGTAAGTTATTTTATTTTTGGTTTTTTTTATTATATTTTTTAATTGGCCCCCTGTGCCCTGCGATGGACTGTCGTCCCGTCCTTTGATATAGGGTCATGTGGCTGCCGGGATAGTTTCCGGCACACTGTAAATATAACCTCACATTTATCCGCACTATGTAATACAAACCCGTACCTCTATATGTATTTTGTAATATAAACTGATATACCTTTCTATACTATGCAATATAACGCTGTATACTGTAAAATCATAAAACCACGCACGCATCCGTGGAAGGCTCTCTGTGGCTGCCACTGTTATTGTTATGATTTTTCTGCTGTCTTTATGATTTATGTCCTATGGTTTATCGTGATTGCTTGATTCTCAGTTTATCTGTCCTGATGTTACTGACATGCCGTTCTCTCCACAGCCTTGTGCAGCGCTTTGTGACCCTCGGGTGAAAGGCGCTCTATAAATGCTATTATTATTATATATCCACAAACCCATATGTACTATGTAATATAAACCAACTCACCTACCTGGACTCGGCAATGCATTCACCCATATACCTATGTGTGCTATACATGTTTTGAGAGAGACACAAAGCTCCGTTATTATATAGATTAGCCAAACATCTTAATAATAATTTCAATTTATATAGCGCCTTTCACTCGAGGGTCACAAAGCGCTGCACAAGGGCCGCGAAGAGGACGGCATGTCAACAACGAAAGAGACTGATCCTGTTGAAAACACAGTCTTGAGACTCAGGGAAGACTTCCTGATTAAATAACTGTCAAGTGTTACGATTAAATGCGCAGTCTCTAAAATGTCCAGTTCCGTTTGAAGGATCTAAAGAATCCCACACTACTCACGGTGTGAATCCCACACTAATAACAGTTTGAATCTCAAAGTACTCAGTGTGAATCCCACACGACTCAGTATAGATAGATAGATGTTTATTATTACAGCAGAAATATACCCAGTGAGCTTGCAAGCTCTTTACGGGATTGCTGCGACACACGACTCACAGTGTGAATCCCACAAAAACAATAATCACGGTGTTTTCCCCTGCAGGCTGGCTGTTTGTTTTGATCCAATCCGGACCTACAAGGTCTGATCCATCCCGGGTTTCGCTTCCAGCCCCCCTCTGAGCATCCGCCATGAGCCGGTGCCGCGTCGCGGCTCGCACGATTTCGATCCCGATCTTCGCTACTACGAAATCCGTGTCGTGGTTTTGTGGGTCCCCCCCCCATTCCTTCTTCTTCTCGGCCCGACCGGCCAATCGGAGGCCGCCAGGGTATTGTTGTTTACGACAAACGTGCTGCAGGTTTCGTCTTTATTCTGTGTTGTTGGTGGTGGGTTTTTTTTACTCGTTCCAAAATTCCATTTCGGGATTGCAGGACCGGCGTTTTTTTAGGTTAGTGATCTTCAGCATCAACACCACCGCCGCCTTCGTCGTCATCATCATCATCAGCAGCACCACCATCATCAGCATCATCATTGTTATCATTACCCTAATTGGTGCGCGTGTGTCTGCGGCGGCGTTGCTTGGCGGTGGTGGTGAGCGTGCGTGGAGCCGGGTTGTTGTTGATGTTGTTATTCCTCGGGCCGCAACGGGCAGAGTTTGTAAACACCGAGTCCGCTCTATGGATTTATGTCCTGAACCGGTGTGCGTTCATTAATTGGGACGCGGTGTATGCGATGTGTACGCTTACATTACGGGCGTGATTTTTTTTAAACCAGCGCTGGGCTGTGTTGTTTACAATCGTTTGAGAAAAGGGGGAGGGGGCCCCTTGTTTATTCGGCTATTTTATTTTCGCAGAAAAATAAGAAATACATTATTTTTTTGGGGGGGTGATAATTTTTGCGTTTTCTGATTAAATTTTGAAAAATATGTTTTAATTAGGTGCGTTGTTTTTTTTCGTTAAATTTGTTCAAGTATATACCATATTTGGATTTTTTTGGGGGTGTGTTATTTTTCGGTAAGGAATATGGGATGGGCTAAAAGAGTCATTTTTTCACGTGAACACTTGCAATGTAGCAGCGCCGGTTTTATTTATTAATAGTAGTACAGTAGTATAGATTTACAGTGACGGTGTTTTTTTACTGTTATTGTGGAAAGCACAGATTTCCAGCCATCTACGAAAACGCGGATCATTGCTAAAAAAACAAGCGTGGTTTTTTTAATCTTTATATCACTATGAGAAAAATGGTCAACATAGAACAAATTAAAAACAACGAAAGCATGGAATTAATTAAAACTTAGCGAGTTCATTTTTAACACAGCGGTAATGATATTAAAAATAAGCCAGATAAAAACACCTAAAATATAGTTTTGGATTTATTATAAATTAGTGGGGGTCAAGGTAGAAGCGTTCACGTCGCGATCCCTGTCAGGTAGTACTTGGTATTGCCTGCGAATTCTACCGAACACTTCGAAGCCAAGCTGAAAG
>JAZEWU010000051.1:1442905-1453906 GCA_036362915.1 Geotria australis | reverse complement strand
GTCGGCGCTGTTGAGACGGTGAGGCTCCTCGCGCGGCCTCTGCCGCCGACGCCGCTATGTTTACGGCCGCGTGCTTGTGTAAAGCACGCTGGCGGCATGCTGAATCGAGTCGCGCATTCTCCCCCCGGCTCGCCCGCCCGCCCGCCCGCCCGCTCGCTAGCCGGGGCGTGTGTGCACGCGGCGCAGTCGCACTGTACGCTTAGCGCATAGCTGTGGTTTCCCGCCGAGTGCCACGTGCGTGAATCTTTTGAAGAGTGGCGGCTGTCCCACCACCTAAAAAAGGGTGCGCAATGCACCGGGGTCAGGGGCTCCGTTAACGGGATGCGTCGGGGCGCCTCGCTCCAATCGTGGGAGTCGGCGGCGAGTGTGGGCGTACGTGTGAGTTTGCCGAGGGCCTGTGGGGCGCTGCTTCGGTTCACGCTCACGGTGACAATAGTTTGATTTCCGCTCACGGCCCAACACCAGCTATGATTATCTGAACCGGACCTGGGCCTCCCCTCGGTCATCGACTGGTCCTCAAATGAATGCAACGTCTAAACATCGCCATGAGGGAGACAAAGGCAGCCGGGCGCGGTGCTGGCAAGCCATCCCCTCGTGTGCCGTGCCGGTCTTCGTTGCTGTTCGCCAGCAGCGTTCGCCCCACAGCACTCGGTTATGGCTTTTGTGGGGAGATCTGGACATCGGACGATTTGGCGCATTCGAATATTGCCACTTAGCTGTGGGCACGCACCACGTGCCGGGCAGTTGGTAGTACACGTGCCGCCGTCCCCGACCGATTCACCGCTTTCTTCACCTTAGCCGACTCCTCTTTGCCCAGGATGTGGTTTTGTAAAACCGAGCTTAGCAAGACCCCCAATGTGCCTTTAAGGAGAGCTTTTAATTGATATATATATATAACCTGCTGTGGGACGTGGCTCGTAAATATTGTACATTGACGTAAACACGTGTTTAAAAGCGTGGGGGTGGGGGGGGCACGTGTTTGGAATTACAGCAAGAGACATGGACAGGAACACGTGTAAGGTTCTGCTCTTTAGAGCTGCTCTTTTGGGATAGTCTAATTGAGTTTTCATCCTCCCTCCTTCGACATCCATCGAGCCGTGAAAACCTACATCAACAATAATAAGTTTACATTTATAACGCGCACATGTTCATTCAATGTCGAAGGTGTTCATTTGACGAGACAACGACTCAGAGGCGCGAGGAAAGTGCAGAGGCGCAGGAGGGAAATACAAAGCAACCTGCGGTTTAGCGACATGTCTGCGACATAAACGGTCATCGTGTGGACCGTTTACGAAACGTAACCGAAACTCGGATTGATGGAACGCGCACGAGATGACGTCTCCTCAGCGGAGATGGAGCAGTTAAATCAACCCATGCTCAGGGACCAGGACGGACGGTGACAACAACGTGAGGGGAGGCTCGAGGCCTGCATCCAGCAGCGGATTCATCGTGGCTGACGACGAAGACGATTAACCGTTCAATCACGCGCTACTTGACCCTTCAGTCAGTCAAGGCGGGGGGGGGGGTTTGTGACCCACACACAGTAGCTGCAGGTTACACAACAGCTTCTGCNNNTCTCGCGCTCGGCGTCCGCCACCGCTTAGCCGGAAACCGTTTTGCGCGCGGCCGTTCGACTCCGTCCGGCGGTGCGCGGAAAGTACAAAAAAAAATAACGGGAGAAAGATGCGTGTTTTTTTTTTCTTCGGCCGCCGCCGTTGAGTGCGCCCTAACCCCGGGCTTTCCGGTGTCAAAATAAAGCTTCCGAGATTTCCGTCGCACGCTCTAGGAATCGGCGGAGGAAGGTTTTAGGGGACGGTTGGCGGTGGGGGGGGGGTCGGCGGCGGGCGCTCGTTTAATTCGAGCCGGTCGTCGGCATTAGCGGGCACGCACCGAGCGTTTTGCCGCGGTACCGGACCCGGCGGAGTGACGAGTAATCTTGGAGTCGCTCTGAAAAGCAGCGCTCGCGCGCCAGAGAAAAGAAGGGGAGCACATGTCGTACATTCTTCCTTTGGCTGTAAAACGCTCCGAGTCGCGGCGAGTCTCCGTAAGCGATGACAGCTGTTCTTTGCGGTTCTTATTTATAGCCCGGGATTGTAACTGACCTGGGAACGTACGTACACACACACACACACAACAGGTAGAACGGTGGGGATGTTTGTGTACTTAACCACACGAAAAAACCTCGGCGCGAGGTGGCTCGCTGTGTGTAATGTGTTTTGTTTGGCAGGAACGGGGCGCGGAAATGAAAATAATACGGACGGATATGAAATGCGGAATCGGGCGACGTTTGAGTGCTTTTCACGATGCATTTGACGGGAGCGTGTAACGTGTCGGGCGCAAAGTAGAAACCGCTCGGCCAAGATGGAATTTTTTGCCATTTTTCTGCGTACGCGGTATTTTTGTTTTGCATATTTTTTTTGTTCATTCCTTCAGCACCCCGTGTCAGTTTGGTTAAGTCCTATGGAAACGATTTCATAACACTGGGTAACACGATTTGAACAGTTTTCTTGCCGAGGCGCAATTTCAATTTTGCCGTTACCGACTCGCGGTGCGACTCCGCTGCTAAATTTACATCCTCACGGACGGCAGCGGTAACGCCGTCACCAAATACCAACCAACGTCCAGGTCTGCTGGTCACGAAGAAACGGCTTTGGGAGAGATCTCAGTGGTTTTGCTGTTCACCTTACGCTTAGATCAATGCCGCTTTTAAGTAATTTTACCAAATACTTTGAGTCTTTTCAGTCTTTTATCATTTCACGTTCTTGTCTGTACAGCGCCTAATGCTCTCGGGCTGACGGGCTTTGCCAATGTTATTTGTTTTTTAAAACTATGCGACTTTTCAGCGGTGATTTTAATTTTATTTTAACTCTCCGTACCCGTGGGTGAAAGGCGCTCGAAAAATCTAAATAGTTAGTATTGTTGTTGTCACGATGCAGAACAGAGCGACCGTTACAGCGGCTACTCTAGCGTTTAAACACCGATCATCGATAAGTCGTGGGATATTCACTCCAAACGCGCGCAAGAGAGAAAAAAAACCCCGTAATGCCGTTAAGCACGTGATCACAAGCCTGTGCTCGCACTCCCTACGGTTTACACATCGCCTCTGCTTCAAAGGTTAAGGGTTACGACGTCGTACATCCGCCCTGGCCAATTAACCAAGTATTTGCCCCACGCCCGGTACAGCATTGTGCGCGTAGTATAAGCGTCACGTTTTCTTCTATAGATGTTCGCAGATCTGACCTTTTATAGGTATCCGCCAACACCTCGGTTTTTTCCAGCTTTCACGCGTCACGTTAACAACAATTGCAACTGGAACAAGGGCGAGGAATTGGCAGAAGTGAACAAATTATCGTACAGCTATGCTGTTGCCTGCACCTTAACCTGCTGTGACACACACGGGGCAGAAATGTCAACATTGTATTGGTGCAGGTTGTTACAGCTCGATGTTTGACAATTATCATCAAGAGCTGCCCTTTCTGGATAGTCTTGTCGAGCGTTCCTCCTCTCCTCCTCTCTCCTTCGAGATGTTTAGCCTCCCCTCTTTGGAGGAGCAACTCTCGAAAGAGCAACTCTCTAGGACAACTTCCAATTATGATGTTAAACTTCGGACGAGACTAGCCACGTTGGCAGCAAAAGGAGGGTGAAAGGCGCTCGAAAATTCCTGGTCCAGCGGTGGATTCACAACAGGGCCGTACGTCCGTACCGTACGTACGTAGGAAAGCCATTCTGTAACAAACACAAATTTCCCGTCACGAAAGCCAGACTCTGAAGTGGCTTGTTTGTGTCTCGGGGCGTGTGCTCGCTGGGACTGCGACCGTGCCACGAGGGGCCCCGCGTGCCGCCGATTGGATGTTTTCCCGCTGAAGTCACCACTGTTGGCGTTGACGATTGGCCGCTGTGGGCCCAAAGCCGCCCGTAAACGCACCGCTTTGCGGTTAGGTGACTAATCTGCTGGGCCACGCCAAGAGTGTGTTTCTCACACACAGGCGGAGGTCGTGGTTTGTCTTTTTTTTATCCACCTTGAAATGAAAAGTGAAGAAAAAAACCAACCCTCCTATTTAATTGAGGACCAATCCAAGTGTAGCTCTCCGATGCGTTTTCGAACTGTACCGCCGGTTGTTCGGAGCGATGTCCGACGTTTCGCGCCACGCGCCGGTGGCTTTTTTTCGCGAAACCGGACAATGCCGCGGTACAAAACGAAAACCCATCGCAGGGATGTGCTGTACATAAAAAGTGTGAACAAGACAAAAATAAAACGAGAATAAAGTAATCAAGTCTTAAATCGTGACGCCAGATTTTGACGATGTATCCTTACCTCCCCGGGGGTTGTGAATTGTTAGCCTCCGACCTGTTTTTATGATCATTACTACATCTAAAAACAATCTTACCTGTTGTGTTTTTTAAAGGTTACATCACATTGTTTTGTCGAAGCCTTATGCTATTCGTCTGCCAAGAATGCATATTTCGAAGGTGTGCGTTTGTTTTCGTTTGGGGGCACAATGTGAAAGCCGTGCTTACGTACTGGAAAACAAGTAGGCGGATAGGGTGATGCGGGTACACGTTGTTATTTTTTCAGTAGTTGTGAATGTTGAGGCTTAAAGCCCTCTCCGTATGCCACCGATGTTGAGAGTGACGTATGCAGTAACTGACGTTACTACTGCCGTGCGCACGGAGCGCGGGGGGACGGAAGAGAAACGAGAGAGTAATGAAGAGTAATGGCTCGGCTTCTGGAAAATGTCAGCTTAAGCAGAAGCGTTCGGTGATCCCCCGGCCCGTTCATTGTCTGTAGGTTTGTAACGTCTTTCACGAGAATACGAAACTTCGTCCAGCTACAGTGGAGCATGTGTGGTTTGTACGCACGTAGGTCTGCGCTGAGGGCACCGGGTTCGGATACTTCATCTCTCATAAGCGCAAATATTATCTGCACTTGTTAAGGTCTGGCGTCCCATCCTGAGTGTAGCCCAGCCTTGCGCCCTGTGTCTGCCGGCTCACCGCAACCCTGTACAGGATTACAGGGCTGCGGTGCTACAAACTCCCGGTACTAGCCCATGGGCCAGAGCAGAAAACGGTTTCACCTGAGGTAGCAGATTTTTTGCGGTCTGTCTGACCGGGATGACCGGCAGAGGCACCACCTGTGCTCCTCAATGTGCCAACTTGCTGAGTTTTAGCTGCCGGGTGCTCCTCCGCTTGTTGTTGTGAGCATCGCTCCTCCGTCCTGCTGGCTCCACTACCCTCTCATGCGTTTTGCTGGCATTGAGGCCGTTTGGGGCCTCTCTAGGCCTTCATAAGGCGCACGCTATAACGGGACTTCCCCTGAATGTCCGCTAAAGGCCACACAGCGGCTGCGATCCTTGTCACCGTGCTCGTCTGTGTCTGTCGCTTGTTAAAACGTGTGTATTCTGTACACGCGGAGTATATAATCGACAGTTTAATCCACTTCACGAGTATGAGCAAATAATCTAGCGTGTGGGAAAATACATTGTGTGGTTTGCCTTGAAGGGAAGGGGGTAAGTTGTCATCCCACCCCCGTTCGTCAATGTAATGAAAGGATAAGAATTCTCTGGCTGACCTTACGCCTAATAGCAATGGGCCTCAAAGGAAGGTGAAATGTTGAGCCAACAAAAGAGAGCGCGGGGTTGCAAATATTTGCCCGGGTTCAGAGTTTTTATTTATTTATGACTGCACAATACGCTTTTACGGTTATTTGTATTGCCGCAATAAACAAGCAGCAATGAAAATGTTAATGATTAAAACGGAAGCAAACCTTTGGGGGATTGTCGGCCCCGATGGGGCGAGTGTGGAGTGAGGTTAAAAGGCTTTCTCCATCAAGGCCTTGTTGTGTTGCGTTTTCCGGCACTCCGGGCCGCCGCGCCTGCTACACATGTCAAGTTTACAATACGCCACTGTGCACAGGGGGTGATGCATCCGCGCGCTTGTAATGGCTAGCACGTTTGAACTTCCCGTTCGTTCGATCTCATTGACCCCCCCCTGGTGCAACGGGCGCGGTTGAAATCCTTTGTTCCTGGTGAAGCTTGAAAAAATAAAAAATAAAAACAATTCAACTAACTTTATTTGTCAACTCTACCGTACGTACAGGACATACAGCGGATCGAAATACCGTTTCTCTCAGACCCCGGGTGTTGTTTACTGTCGTTCTGCAAACGACTAGCAGAAACCGAAGGCTGTACTTGTTACTTGATGAAGACGTAGACAAAAAAACGAACATGAAACCATGAAGACACCGCACTGTTTGGTCCGAGAGTAGCTCGATTGCAACTATCGGCGAAACGTCGTACCTTCATTGTAGATGTTGTGGGTTCGCTCTCGAACACACCGTGACCTAACTCGTACAAAGAGCTATACACTACGGTTGAAATAATGAATGGGTCTTGTTTCATCACACCTGTGTGTGCGTGGTGGTAGCCCATCCGAGGACTATCCAGGCTCAGCCCTGCTAAGCGTCTGAGATCCTTACAATCACCGGCGCATTCCTGGTGATTTGGTGACAGGCAGAGTTGTTTTTCGTTTTTCTTAGGTGACATAAACAAAGGCGGCTGGGTGTGGTACTAGCCGCCCACCTCCTCGTGTGCCGTACCGCTCGCTAACAGCACTTGTCCCAGCAGTCTGTTAAACGCTATACAATACGGGGGATCTTTGTCTTTTGGAGTGAATCGGTGATTTATGAGTCATAAGTCAACCTAACTGCTTAGAGTTGACGGGCGTACATGCGTGTGTATGAACGTTGGAGCCTCGCTTGAGGTGGAACAGGAATGCGCGCGGCTGTGGTGCGGCTTGACCAAGAAGCCTTGTTGTGGTTCTCAGTCTTTTATGTTTTGAGAGGGCCAAGGTGGAGAGTTTGGGTCAAAGGTTACCGTTCTAGAGAGCATCTGAGAGCAGCAGAGGGATATGCACCATTGGTCAAGGGCTTTCCGTTAAAACGTTCGCGGTTTAACAAAACAAACTACGAAAAATATTCGTAGGCAACGTGCGTTTGTCGTACGTTTGTTGACGCATCTTAAGCATTGCTTTTTAAATGAAAGAATGGGTTTTCATTGGCTCTCGTTCAACGACAGTGTCAGCGTAATTGGCCAATCTTTGGTGAGTAAGAAATACAAAAAATCACATGCCAAATGGAAATATTTTGGAGCCATCTGTGGTGTGGTCTTTAAAGCCAATTATGGGTATTCAACGTATGGTTTACACGCTGGCAGCAGATGAGTGAACTGTTTTGGTTGTGTGCGTCTGCACTTTTGCGTCTTGTCTTTCACTTAAGAGCAGCCTCCGAGCCTTAGTATTGGGAGAAAATGGCCCGTCCTTCCGCGCTCCGATGCTAAATCCTACGGGTTGTTTAAACAAATGGTCAGGGGTGTAAATCGGAAGGTAAAAACGTGCAATCAGTCGTCAATTTTGTCTTGTCTAGCGTCTTAAAACCCCCCAGAACACCGTCGGTGTCTGCCTAACGATGCGCCGCCTGCCTGCGTGCCTAACCCCGCTTGTATTTTGAGTGCCCTAAAAAAGTAGTGATGTAGGTTTTCACGGCTCGACGTATGAGAATTTATCTCAAGGGCTGCTCTTTTGGAATAGTCGAGCATTCCTCGGCTCTCCTTTGCGTTCGAGGGGGGGGGAGACCAGCAGGAAGTGGGTACCGCAGCGACTTTTGGCATCGCTTCAAGTGATGTCTGCTCCGTCTGAGAGTAATTTTTTTCACATGACTGTCAAGGCCCCGGTTTGATTATCAGAGCTGGAATTTAACCAGATTAAGTGCAGAACCCAAACTTAACGCGATGGCTGTTTTTCGTGGCGCAGTTTTCGGTGACTTAGCTCAGACCATCAACTCGTCTCACTTGAGAACCCGCCTTAACCCGCGAGCTTCACGGTGCCATCTGGCCACTAGTCACCTCAACATTCCACGTTGCTGTGGCAGGGCCCAGTTTATCCGTAGGGCGCCCACAGTCAGTCGCACGGCGCGCACCCGCCCACACGCACACTCGGTGGTGATGGTGGAAAAATCATGGGCGAGGGTTGATGCGAGTGGGCGGTTGGCTGTTGGGAGGTTTGGGAGTCGAGGAACAAACCAAAATAAAGGCGGCAGCAAGGTCTCCTTGGGTGGGCGCACCTGCCGTGGTGGGCACGTCATTTCCTGCCGTCTTCAGAGAGAGCACCTGTGGGTGTGTAACGCTGCCGCCTCACAACAAGAAGGTCCCGGGTTTGTATCCCGGCTCGGGGGCCTTTCTGTGCCGAGTTTGCACGTTGTCCCCGCGTCCGCGTGGGTTTTCGCCGGGCACTCCGGTTTCCTCCCACCGTCCAAAGACACGCTGCCAGGTCAATTGGCCTACTGAGTAAATTGCCCCAGGTGCCCTGCGATGGACTGGCGTCCCATTCTGGGTTATACCCCTGCCTTGCGCACTGTGTCTGCCGGGATAGGCTCTGGCTCACCGCGACCCTGTACAGGATTAAGCGGTTTCTGAAAATGGATGGATGGACCTGTGGGTGTGCGTGGGGGCGAAGGCGGCCCGCCAAACGATGAGGACGCTTCGCTTGAACCGTTGCCCGCCGCAGCTGAGGCGACAGCTTTGGTTACGCAAGCTGCGGCGTTGCCCAACGGCGCTGCGCATCTCGACAGATGAGCCCCGACTTTTGTCCTGCCCTTTGAAGGGAACCACCTGGATGCCCCTCTCTCACTTCACACAGTCCCACCGCATGACATCATGGTAGGAAGAGGGGTGCTTAAGAGGGATATGATTTTTGCGGTGAAGTGTCGATTGCCGTTGCAAGTTAGCGGAGCCTCCGTTTGGTGGTGATGACCATGATAATGGTGGTGATCGTCAGCGTTATTATTGTCATCTTACGCAGCACCTTTTCGCGTGCAATCAACCCAGCGACCCAGTGGCATGAGTAAAGAGTCCTGGCTGATCCTCAAATCGGTTTGGGGAAGGAACAGTGCATGCGGGGAAATTGTTATACCTCCATGGAGCGGTACAACAGTCGATAAACAAGTGGCTTTCAACTCACTATAAATATGCGACTGTGAATCGCACAACATTTTAAAATATACAATTTTGGGGCTTTCCATTATTTTGGAAGGTGGGGGGGGGTCCTGCAGTACTTTTGACCTGACAATGTCACAGTCATAGACGTTGCGACTACGATTTACCATTTGATCAGCTGACCAGAGTTGACAGCCAAAACTTGATTGGGTTGTACCAATGTTAGGAAAGTTAAGGGGGTGGCGTGTGGAATGAAATAGGACAGGGAGATGGGCCGGGCGGAAGTTTTGAGGTGACAATATAGATGTGGGCTATCCCTAAACAACACATGGGGCAATACGTGTGATTTCTTGGAAGGGGTAAGTAGAACTGCGTGGGCAGAGGTGCTCCTGGGCGATTGGTAATGAGATAATCTTGAGATAATCTCGAGATTGGGTGGGTGTAGAGCACTCCCGTCGCCGTTCATGTGTAAACACCGGGTCACCTGAAGTGGTCAGTGTTATTTTGCTCCCTCTTAAATGAGCGACAGAACATTTGTTATTATTTGTTGTAAATTTGCCTGTTTGTTGTGTCGCAGTAATTCCGTAAAGAGCTTGCTAGATCACTGGGTATTTCTTCTGCTGTAATAATAAACATTTATCTATCGATCAGAAAAGACTGACGAATTTTTTTCTGCTGATTTTCCGTTCTCTATCGTTGTTGCCGTGCCGTTCTCTCCGCAGCGCTGTGCAGCGCTTTGTGACCCTTGGGTGAAAGGCGCTCTATAAATGCTATTATTATTATAGTTATACGCTTCACCTCAGTTTTTAGTTTAAAAACAGATGTATGTTACGAGCGAAGTTAGTGTTATTGCTGGTGCACGTAGGCGCGTACTATTATTGAGCAGTTGTTAATGTGCGGGCCGTTTCGCGTTGGCTTGCTACCTACCGCATTTAATTCCATAAGCAACAAAAGTGGTGAGGGGGGCGGGCGAGAGGAGAGGCCTTGAGTTTCGCGAACGTAATTTATTTGTCATTTATTGCCGCGGCTTTTGAAACGCGAGCCCGCGATATGTTTGTAATTGCTAATATTATTTTATTCTCTGGCAAGGTTTCACTGTTGCGGGCCCTCTCTCTCTCTCTAGCCGGTAGGGCGATGCCAAAGTGTAAGCGGCGGGGCAGCGATTGGGTCGGCCGGTCGGGCTGGGTGTAGGGGGGCATGCAGGAGAGAGAGGGCCCCCGCACGCGTTTTGTTGCGTTCACATTCTCAGGTGATTGTCCCGCATCTTAAGCGTTTCCCAATGCACAGAAGAAAAAAAAAAATCCGCGTTGTTCCGCCACGAATCGAACTTTTGCCGGTTGCCGGCGTTGGAAATGACACGACCCGTTTGACCGCAGGCAATTAACACGATAAACCCTGCTTTGATTCCGTGGCATTGAATGTGCGCGTGTGCGTTGTTAATTATTTCAGCAAGTGTCTCGCAAGCCTTCTTAACATTGCACAATCGAGCGTTAGCTAGGATTCTACTGATGTAGGTTTTCACGCCTCTGTGCATGAGCAATTGCTTTCCAAAGCTGTTATTTCGAGATAGCCGTGTCGAGCACCAACACCCCCCCCTACTTTTTGTCAATTCGCGTGTTTGTTGTGTCGCAGAAATCCCGTAAACGGCTTGCAAGCTCTCTGGGTAGATCTATCTTCGCGACGTTTCGGCTCCCACATTGGAGGCACCCTTTGTTCGGGATTGAGATCTAGGGCCAGTTGGTGAGAGAGAGAAAAAAAACAAATCTGGTGTTGTCATCCAAATGCATCAACATGTGTACATCTGATTTTTACAGTTTGATAAAGGCCGACTGTATTTCCCCGAAAACCTTTAGAAATAACAAAATCCTACCCGGCGGTGGTGGTGGTGGTGGTGGCAGCACTGCCGCCACCGTCGTTGTATAAACATTGCACACTGTGCAATTTTCAATCGCTGTTTACAACACATTTCAATCGCTGTTTACCCCCCAGACCCAAACCCGTCTTGCCCCCCCCC
>JAZEWU010000051.1:1388020-1399884 GCA_036362915.1 Geotria australis | reverse complement strand
AAAGAATCGAATCGAATTCGAATGGTTGGTTAAGGTTACGGGTTAGTAGAGTTGTTAGGGTCATTGGTAGGGTTGTTAGGGTTATGGCTGCTAGGGTTACGGTTGTTTGGATTACGGGCAGCACAGTTGTTAGGGTGATGGGCATGGTTGTTAGGGTTAAGGGTATGGTTGTTAGGGTGATGGATATGGTTGTCATGGTTATGAGAGTATGGTTGTTAGGGTTGCAGGTATGGTTGTTAGGGTGGTGTGGGTATGGTTGTTACGGTTATGATTGGTAGGGTTATGGGGCAGTAGGGTTGTTATGGTTCTGAGAGTGCGGTTGATCAGGGTTACGGGTACAGTTGTTCGGGGTGGTTTGTTTGGGCGAAACGTTGCGCAGGGGAGAGGCGGAACGCTCCGCACGGCCATCCCGAATGAGCAGCTCTTGTGAGCAACTCTCATACGTTTAACATTAGCACAGGTCCCGCCAGGAGCCACGAAAACCTACATCAACCAACCTACGTGCTAGTCTTTCCGCAAGCCAGCGGCGGGTGTGGTGACGCGACGCCTGTCTATGTCACCGCGGCTTTGCTCGCTAAGGCTGTCGCCGTGAGCCCGAACGAGCGGGCGGGCGGGCCAAAAAAAAAAAACTCTCGAGGATATTTTATTTCATTTGCGTGACTCGTGTAGCAATAATTCGATTTGCTTTGGCTCGCTCGAAACCAAAATACACAAAGGGCCAATAAGGACCGCAGCTGGTGTGTGGCGAGAGCCTGCCGCGTATGTTCCGCACGTGTGCGCGCGTGGGGAGCGGCGGCGGCGCGGCGGTCGGCGCGCCGTTCCGCGTTCCCCCCCCACGGCTGCACGAGTTCGATTCCCGCTCGCGGCCCTACCAATGGTGGCTGTTATCCGAACCGGTGTTGGGCCTGCCCTCCTCGGTCGACGCAGACCTTAAAACGGGAACGTGGTGAGGTTGCGCGAATTTCGGTTGTTGTTGTTGTTGTCGCCGTGTAGTCTTTATAATACTGTCAGAGCAAGCGCTGCGAGCGAGCACCTATTAATGTCAACACGCGCGCCAAGGAGGCTGCGGCGTGGGCAGTCGCCACTCCCCGGCTGCGTTCGTTTTCCTCGTTGCCGATCGTGACGCCGCCGCCGCGCCTGCTCGTTTAACACCTCTAAAAGCACCCGGCGTGCCGCCAGCGTCAAGGGCTACGGGTAGGTGACGTCCGGTGTTGTTGTTGGCGGGCGGCGACGAGCCTGGGGGTGCGAGAGGCGGAGAAGCAGCTTCCGTCTTTGCGTTTCCCGCCACCGGCGCTCGCTCGCAGGCCTCAAGGTTCCGACGCGGGACCACGCGTCGGGCACCATCGACGAGGGCGCGCGGCCCAACGGCACCGACGGCGCCGATAGCCACGGAGCCGACTCGACGTGCGCGCGGCCCAAGCAGGAGGCCGAACTCGATCGCGAGAAGGAGCACGCGGCCTCCCAGAAGGCCTTCGAGAACTACCTGCACAATCAGATCTTCGTGCCCAGGTTGGTTTCCTCACACACACCCCCCCCTCCCCGCCTACTTTGCGACTTTCGGAGAAGTGTGTGTATGGTGTGCGTGGTGTCGGGTGGTATCTCCGCGCAGGGCGTGAAAGTAGTTCCAATTTTTTAGCGGTATGGTCGTATCACAACCCCCTCGCCGCCGCCGGTCCCACCTATGCTTCGGCCTCTTACTCACCGGTACCGGACCGTATCGGCTTGTGCCTTGTGAACATAAACGGGGTGGTTTTTTTTTCCTCGGGCTGTTTGTTTTTGCACGTTTCAAAAATGCCTTCATTTTATAAAGCGACGCGCCAAAATTTTATTCCCGATAAAATATGTTTTCACAAAGCTAATAATCCAATGTTTCGGCCGCATTTCTTACCGGTACACCGTACTGTCCAGCCTTATTTTCACCTCTGGCTCCGCGTCTCAGAGCCCGGTGGGGTCTCGGGGAAAGGTCCAACGTTCTGGGCCTTCCCGCCTATCCATTTTGAAGCCTTCTCAGCGTTCACCGTTCCTCGCGTGCCCTCTGGTGGCTTGAGTGCAGAAGTGATGTGTTTTTTTCTTTGAGTATTGATGTAGGTTTTACACGAAAGGCTTTCGTGACCAATATTCATCCATCCATTGTCAGATCACGGTGAGCCGGAGACAGGACTATACCGAGGATAGGACGCCAGTCCATCA
Organism: Geotria australis; assembly: GCA_036362915.1. Taxonomy (NCBI): domain Eukaryota; kingdom Metazoa; phylum Chordata; class Hyperoartia; order Petromyzontiformes; family Geotriidae; genus Geotria; species Geotria australis. The sequence goes on along the minus strand of JAZEWU010000051.1, from coordinate 1,397,694 downwards.
CAGGGCACCGGGGGCAAAAACCCACCCGGACACCATAGTATATCTCTTTTTATGGGTTAGGTCACGTAAAAAGTATGTGTCATACCTTCATTGTAAATGTTGTGGGTTCGCTCTCCAGTATACTGGTGCGCTGAAGTAGTAAAGAATTGGCACGTTTTGTTCACTTGACAGACTTTATTTATTTGCCGTGTCGGGTGGAGGCGGGATTACGACACTTATTTTTACTTGACCTAACCCATAAAAGGAGCTATACTATGGAGCCTCGACATCGGTAGAATTCTGCGGCACGTGACACAGTTATAAATCGTAAATGTAATATTAATGAAAAAGTGTCACTACAGTTGTGAAACCTTGCCACAGCCTCGCACGGTGCACCCAAACACCGAACGCCACATTCTCCGCCACGCTGGTCAAATACGACAGGCTGCTTGGCTGGTCAGGCGATTGGCGCAGATAGCCGTTGTTTTGTTCACTGGCACATCCGAACTGAACCGGCGCTGGGCCCAGACAGGACGAGCCAGTTTCCGAACCGCGGTGGTTACGCCGACCTGGCAACTCGGCTGAAATGTGAGCGGTTGTTGACGCGATCGTTGTGTGTTGACGCCGGTCGGTAAACTCGAACGCTGCGTCACCGCGAGCGTCCGCGGGCTCCTGAACCTGTCGGCGGGTATGGTCCCGGCACGGTTTAGATATGCTGTTGGAAAAAGAGGTGGTTTATGCAATGTGGAACTAGTACTTACGTATCTCTGCGTCCGTGTTAATCTTAACAATTCTTGTTACGGTCACAGAACGCGATGCAGAGGGACAGTTCTGCCACGTTATCTCCCCCTTGCACTCCCTAAGAATTCTCACCGCGGTATCTGCACGTCAGAGTGAGCTACAGAGCCTGCACTGTTGTTGCGAATATTGTTGTTGTTGCCAGTTTCAGCGGCCGGTCTCATGGTTGACCCGGGTTGGCCGGTCGCCCCCCATTGGTTGGGGGTATTGGAGCATAACTTTACGGCGCCATGACCTTCCTGATGCCAACCCTCCTTTAGTTGCACCGTGTTCGGATTGTTATTTATCTGGAACAATCGCCCCAGACCTTGTTCACTTATGTAGACTCTAGCAGGAGTGCTCGACCCCAGACCTGTTCACCAAGGGAGACCCTAGCATGAGTGCCAGACTCCAGACCTATTCACCAAGGGAGACCCTAGCAGGCATGCTGGACTCCAGACCTGTTCACCAAGGGAGACCCTAGTAAGAATGCTGTTCTCCAGACCTGTTTACCGAGTGAGACCCTAGCAGGAGCACCGGACTCCGGGTGACATATCTCCGGGGTTCACCGGGAAAGACGTCCATAGTAAACCTCTCCCCGCCGCCGCGTCTCGCTCTCTCCCAGGCCGTCGCGTCGCCGCCGGGACGTGCCGAGCGACGCCGACGCCACCGCGGCCCCGCCCAACGGCACGCTGGCCACGGCGCGCCCGGCCCCGGGGCCCACCGACGGCCACGACCCCAAGAACTTCCCCACCAGGCAGAAGATCGTGCCCATGATGGACCGCACCGTCATCTCGGGCCTGCAGCACTTCACGCTCTACCTGGTCAACGTGCAGGCCTGCAACCACGCGGCGAAGCAGGTCAACTGCAGCAGGCCGAGCTACGTGTTCGCCAGGACCATGCCCGAGGGTGCGTTGGCCCGCCCGGCCGGAGCGCCGTTTGCAAGCGGGCGCTATCCCAAAAGGGCGTCTCTGTTTAGAGCAGGGTTGCCGGACGCTGAGCCGCGAAGGCCGACGTCGGTTCTGATTTCCTCTGTTTCAGATTTTATTTATTCGTTCTTTTGGGATAGCCGTGTTCGAGCGTTCCGACGCGCTCCTTTGCGACGTTTTTGCCTCCCATGTTTGGAGGGCAGTTTCAGGTTTCTGAATTGAATATTAAAGAGTTGAACACAACATTGGGGGAACTTGCAGAAAACAGCTCTTAGCCTGTTGGCTCAGGTGACATACCTAAGATTCTTAGGGGGATCGGAAATGCTTGCAGACAGACCGAAAGCCATTTGTTCTGAATCCTGTGAATTTCAGGAATCCCACTTTCGCTGCCAACTGTCAATCCGACTTAAAGGATTTCAGATGGGCTCCCTTAACATAACTCTGGAACAGGTTCGCAGTGGTCATCGCTGGCAATAGTTTTCTCTTGCTTAAGTGATAGACCCTAGACCTGTTTAGCAAGGTAAACCCTAGCATAAGAAAACCACCTCGATCACAATACGGTTAAGATCCGTGAAGGGCGATGCTATTTCTCTGCCAGTAACGGTTTCCTGTGTAATAGTTTTTTTGTTTGGTTAATTTGTTTTTTTTATATTTTTATTTATTTTTTGTCAATTAGCGTGTTGTGTCAACGCAGGAATCCCGTAAAGAGCTTCCAATTTGACTGGGTATTTTCTTTGCCGTAATAATAAACGTCTATCTCTACCTATCTCTGTCGCGTCCAGCCGGTGCGGACGACATCCTGGGCCCGGTCACGTACACGATCACCGAGGACGGCGTGCAGCTCATGTGGGCCGAACCCGAGCGGCCCAACGGCCTCATCCTGCTCTACGAGGTCCTGTACCGCCGCGACCAGGAGGTGAGTCGCGGACCCCCGTCGCAGCGGCTCGCTCGTCGCGTCCACTCCCTCTGAACGTCCATTCTGACGCTAACCTCCATTAGTCGGTGGGTCTTCAGATCCTTATTTGTCTGTGACCCCCACCCCCCCCAGACCTGTTCAACCAGGGAGACCCGAGCAGGAGTGCTAGACTCCAGACCTGTTCACCCAGGGGTAGTGGCGTGCAGAAAGGTGGGCGGAGGGGGCAATGGCCCCGGGCATCCATTTCAGGGGGCCATCCAATCAAAGAGTGAAATTAAACGGTCCCACAAGCTGCTGTGAATTTGGATCCGTGTTTTAATAAGCCAGACCAGAGTAGAGATCCTGTTACGTGTAATACCGTGCGTAATGCCGATTAACTCTTTCGGCACCCTGTCGACAACCGTCGACACGTTATAGTACTGCCTTACAGCTCATTTTATGAATGAATGATAACTGCCAAAGTTGTCTCTAGATGGCTTGTTTTAAAGGAGTCGGAGTTGGCCCCCGGGCATCACCAAACCTCTGCACGGCACTGCCCAGGGGGACTCTAGCAGGAGTGCTGGACTCAAGCGCTGTTTACCCAGGGAGACCCGAGCACCTATCACTCTTTAACCGATGTTGTTTCCTGCAGCCGGAGAACCAGAAGTGCGTCTCCCGCTCCCAGTACCAGAAGGTGGGCGGCTGCCAGATGTTCCTGCCCATCGCCGGCAAGTACACGGCGAAGGTGCGGGCGACCTCGCTCGCCGGAAACGGCTCGTGGACCGAGCCGATCACCTTCACCGTGCCCGACCACAGTGAGTGGGGGTGGGGGGTGGTGGGTGGGTTCGGGGGTGCAGTGGGGGTCGCCGGGTGCTCGTGACCGCACGTGACGCGCGATAACAACAGTGATTGAGGATCAGGGTCGCGTTACGCACACAGCGCCGACATGCCGCGTGTCTGAAACGTCGCGGTCTGTCTGCCCCTGACCGATTAACCGCCCCTGACCGATTAACCGCCCCTGACCGATTAACTGTCTTGACCGATTGACCGCCCCTGCCCGATTGACTACCCTTTATAGGGCGGCACGGCGGTGCAGTTGTAACACTTGCGCCTCACTGTAATGAGGGCCTGGGTTCAACTGCCGGCCCGGGTACCGCATTCTTGCGTGGCATTTGCGTATTCACTCTCCGTGGCCGTGTGGGTTTTCGCCCGGTACTCTGGTTTCCTTCCAACCATCCATACATTTTTCTAAACCACTCGTCCTGGCGAGCGGACCATAGATCTCTTTCCTCAGCAACAGATTCTGGCTCTTCCTGAGGGAGGATTCCCAGGCGGTTCCCTGGCCAGCTGAGAGATATAATCCGTCCAGCGTGTCCTTCCACAGCGCAGAAAAAATAACAGCTGTGAAGAGCAATTATCGTACATCGAAACCCGGGACAAACATCGCATCGCTGTCGGTTATCGTTAGTATTATTAGAGGCGAAGGGCGCCGCTTGCGTTTTGAAAGTGCTGAGGATGCGTCGATGGGTTTTAGGGTTTTGACGCTTGGGGTCGGGTTCATGGACCGTAGTCCTCGTAGGTGGCGCGAGTTCCCCACAAGGGTACGTGTCGGCTCTCGCCCTCGCCTGTCAGCGCGGCGGCGGCGGTGGAGGGCGCCAAGCAGTTTAAGAGATATGATATCACGAGGGTACAATCTTACGGGTTTACGGCTTTGGTCGGCAAATTCCCATGCTTCCCCCGGGGGATTTGCCCGGCTTTGCTGGCCAGTGACCTGGGTTGAAGGAGTGCAGGCGGCAGGGCTTGGTCAGCGAGCGTAATTGAATTATCTGCGCTCCAAGCATTTCTCATAATATCCATCGCGCTTGCCTGGAACGGACCCAGTCCGTGACGTTTTGTCTAATCCCGTAAGACGTAATTCCGTAAAATCTGGATCAGTTAAATGAACACACTTGCCATCTGCCCGCCTGCGTCTGTCGCTCGTTTGTTCCCACCGGTTTACCTGCGGTGTCTGCATTACACCGGGTTACCCGACGGACGAAGTGAGCGGCGAACCTTGACGATAACGGCAGTGGGTAACATCTGCGCCTCACGGAAATAAATAAAAAAAAGGTCTTGCCTGAGGTGGTTCGATTCCTGCCTCAGGCGCCATTTTGCGTGGAAGTTGTCTGTTCTCCCCCTGTTCTGCGTGGGATTCCTCCCATAACAAAAAAAAACACTCATTAAGTGACGGATGACCTCATAATGTATAGGACGCACTGTCTGGTTGATGAAGTGGGGAGACCCAGAAACAATTCGGATATCACTGCCCACCGACGTTAGCCGCGGTCGGCGATCAAAGTCAGGTCGGCGGGTTCATAGCGCAGCTCGTGAGCTGCTTTTCCACTCCAGCTGTAAGCGTGGCGCTTGCAATCGTCACGATGAGATGCCTCCCAACGTGGGAGGCGAAACGTCACGCAGGAGAAATTAGGAGGAACGCTTTGCAAACGTCGCCGCGACAAAACCGACGCGTTCGTTTACCGACAGATTACAACAGCAATCACGTGGTGGTGCCGGTGGTGGTGACGCTGACGATAATCGTCATCGCGGGCCTGGTCCTCTTTGCCCTCGTCTTCGTCTTCCGCAAGAGGTGAGCGTCACGGGCCGTCCCCGTTCGACGCGCGAACAGTGAAGTTGCGTGTCGGCGCGTCCGTGCCCTCGAAAGCGCGCATATTCCGGGAAGTCGCGAGCAGAGCTGCCGCCGCACAGCTTAAAGCCGCCCGGGTTCGACTCCTGGCCCGCGTGCCACCTTCCTGCCTGGAGTTGGCGTGTTCTCTCCGTATCCACGCGGGTTTTTTTTCTGCTGGCTACTCCGGTTTCCTCCCACCGTCCAAAGACATGCTGCTACTGTCTAGGTTAATTGGCCTGCGGAAACCCGCAAAGAGCTTGCAAGCTCACTGGGTATTTTCTGCTATAATAATAATAAATATCTATATCTTTGTCACTGAATTCCATCCCCGTGTTCCCGTTCCCGCAGGAACAATGCGGATGTTCCCCTCGGCAGACTCCACACGTCCGACAATCCGGAGTACATCAGCGCCAACGAAAGTGAGTTGTTTAAAAAAAGCCTCCGACGGTGTTCGTCCGGCGCGTGATTTTGACGGAGCGTTTTAAAGTCAGGTAAACTGCAAAAGGTGCAGCCCCGCAGAAGGGCCTCTGCTAGAGGGAGGTTGTGGGAGGGCATGTGAGGCTACTCTTGCACGCTGGCCAGATGCCTCGGAAGAGGTCCATGATGATGCCTAGAACGTGGGAGGAAACCCCCGACATGGCTCTCCCGAAAGAGGCAGATCTTCAAGGAAGTTCTCCTGTACGTATGAAAATGCCATCGGGCCTGATGATGGCCTCCAGCGTGGGAGGGGACGCTCGACACGGCTATCCCGATACAGGCAACTTTTCAGCTAAATTCTCACGCCAGGAGAGCCTCGCTAGCCACGTCATTCCCGTTTCCGGATATGCCCCATAACCGGTAGGCACATTCGGCTTAACTCGCGCATTTGGCAAACCGGTTTTCGGTCAGGTTCTCCTGCACGTCCGTCGAGCCGGGTAAACCTACGTTGCCACACACAGACCGCCGCCACATTTCGCATCAACATCTCCCGTGCGCGCGGCGTTCTCCCCCGTTTTCCCAGTGTACGTTCCGGACGAGTGGGAGGTCCTGCGCGACAAGATCGTGCTGCTGCGCGAGCTGGGCCAGGGCTCGTTCGGGATGGTGTACGAGGGGCTGGCGCGCGGCCTCGTGCCCGGCGAGCCCGAGACCCGCGTCGCCGTCAAGACCGTCAACGACGGTGCCTCGATGCGCGAGTGCATCGAGTTCCTCAACGAGGCGTCCGTCATGAAGTCCTTCAGCTGCCACCACGTGGTGAGCGAGCGGGCGGGCGGGCGAACGAGTGAGAGTGAGAGCGAGAGTGAGCAAGTGACAGTGTGGCCGGAGAATCCGGGTAACGTGCGCCGGTGGACGTCAGTTTTGACTTGTGGTTGGACCTGTTTATTGGTGCCAACGGTGGTCCCAGCGATGGCCTAATGATGGTCTTGGCGATGATCCCGGCGATGGCCCGAGGAAGGTTCCAACGACGATGTGACTCAGTGATTGTCCAACTTGCCTTAGTCCTGCTTAGTCGGCTTGCGAGGGGAAGTACGATGATTCCGTTTGTCGGATCGTCTCAGTCCCAGCGTGGTAACGATGCCGTCTTCACTTTATACAGGGCGCTTCGCGATCTCGGTGGGGCCTGACTTCGGGGAAACCGCGCGGTGTCGATGAATCAGACGGCGATGAACGGTGATTACGTTCGGTGACGGGGGGGTGCCAGCCGCGCTCCGCCGCCGTGTCTCACCGCCGTGTCGCGTCGCTGCACAGGTGCGGTTGCTGGGCGTGGTGTCGTTGGCGCAGCCCACTCTGGTCGTGATGGAGCTCATGACGAACGGTGACCTCAAGAGCTACCTCCGCTCCCTGCGACCGGACGCTGAGGTCAGTGCCTGCTAGGGATGCCTCGACGTTCGTATTGATGGCGAAATTAGCTACGAAAGCATTCGTTGACGTTAACGTTATTTGAGAATTGCTCTTAAGGGCCGCTCTTTCAGGATAGCCGGTGCGAGGGTGTCACCTTTGCTCGGAGGCTGAAGGCGCCTTCCAACATGGGAGGTGAAACTTAGCAAAGGAGGGAGGAGGAACCCTCGACACGACAAAAACTAAAAAGCAGCTGTGTTACTAGCAATTCTCATACATCAAGCCGTGAAAATCTTCATCACTACAATGTGTGTTTTTGTAAGCCGGACAGCAGAGGGCAGCAACGTACCTCTATCAGTTTGTTGCTCTCATTACCAAGGAAAGCTTGTACTGTAAATTATAAGCAGGAACATTTGTCACGTCTCTTCTGCATGACGGTGTTTTTGCTCATTTTATCACCAAAATATTATTTGGGGCGGCTGTGTGCCCACCTGTCTTGGCAGCGCGGGGCGGATCAAGACCGATGACCTGTCAAAAACATCTCGCCCATTTGCGTTTCATTTTCGTTATTGAATTTCGCGAGGCAATTTTGTTTTGACGTCGTTATTTTTTCGCCGCGAAGTGTTAATAGCACGCGCCTTGTGGCCGTCGATGCCCTCTTATTTGCTTGTCTAAATAACAAAAAAACTCGCGCGAAAAAATAAGTCGGATAAAAAATAAAAAAATAAAAAAACAACTTTGAAGGATGATATAATTAATCAATTTGACCATTACACGGCTCTAGGGGAATGGGGCTGCCTTGCAGGGTTGGTTCTTGTAAGTCACCAATGCTGGCCACATTGTGAATTTGGCCTTGTTTACATTGAATAGCTTTTGGATAATACCGTGTTTTTTTGTTATCATAACTTTCACGTCTGGCAAAAGTACAATTTCTACATTTGCTTGCGCTATGTCTGAAAAGTGCCATAATACCGTTGATCAATGCCGTTCGATACTTTGAATCAGTTTTTTTTTGCCTGTAATTGGATTTTTTTTTGTTTGCTTTTGCACGCAACCATTTCTCTTGTTGAAGCCAAACGAAAGCAAATCGGCGCGGTGGGCACGCGGGGCTCGCGGCACGCGGGATTCAACGGCGGACATCGTGCCGAACGACACGCCGCCCAGCCAGAAAGCACGTTGCAGAGCCACGCAGACCTACTCGCGAATATCACGCCCTACGACACGCGTCGGTCGCGAGGTTGTCCTAACTCTCGCAAACCGCCTCGGCTGCCGTTTGCAGAATAATCCCAAGCGCCCGGCGCCGACACTGAAGGAGATGGAGCAGATGGCGGGAGAGATCGCCGATGGCATGGCCTACCTCAACGCCAAGAAGTTCGTGCACCGCGACCTCGCTGCCCGCAACTGCATGGTGGCTCACGACTACACCGTCAAGATCGGAGGTGCGGCGTCCTCACTCGCCCTCTTGTCGTCGCGTTACGCGCGAGAGAAGCCCGCGCTCACGCACCCGTCCTGTTACGCACTCGAGACGCGCAAATGCCTTCGACGTTTAGTGAATATGTGCGCGTCATAAATTGTATTTATTATTATTATCTTTCCAGTTGACGAATTTGCTCTGTAAGTGGATAATCGTCCCGGTTGCGTTTCAGACTTCGGGATGACGCGAGACATCTACGAGACGGACTACTACCGCAAGGGCGGCAAGGGCCTGCTGCCCGTGCGCTGGATGTCGCCCGAGTCTCTTCGCGATGGCGTCTTCACGACGTACTCCGACGTCTGGTGAGGAGCCGCTGCTGGGAACGCGGGCTGCCATCATCGACGCGCTTGCGGAGCGGTTTGCTCGTTCCAGTGAACCCCGGAGATATAGCGCCGGGAAGTCTGAACGCTTCTGCTAGGGTCTCCCTTGGTGAACAGATCCTGTTATTGGTTCTCCCTTGGTGCGCGAGTCTGGAGTATAGGGGTCCTGCTCCGGGTCTCCCTTGCTAAATAGTTCTGGGGTCAAGCGCTCCTACTAGGGCTTCCCTTGGTGAATAGGTCAGGAGTCTAGCACTCCTGCTATTGACTCCCATAATAAACAGGTCTGGGGGGAGGTTCCAGACAAAGCACGATCCGAAGACCCTCCGACTAAAGGAGGGTCCGCCCGTACGGCGGGCACTCTGCTGGTAATAATAACAACGACAACACCAACGACAACGATGACCGTCGTTTGCAACGCTATGCGTTGTTGCGCGACAGGTCGTTCGGGGTCGTCCTCTGGGAGATCGCGACGCTGGCCGAGCAGCCCTACCAGGGCATGTCCAACGAGCAGGTTCTCAAGTTCGTGATGGACGGCGGCCTGCTGGAGAGGCCCGACAATTGTCCCGACAAGCTGTGAGTCCGCGCGCACTTTCCACACACGCGTGTCGTTGTGTATCGACGTGGGTTTTCACGCCCCGATGTGTGAGAATCACCAAGAGCCGCACTCACGGTTGCTCTTCGGAGCTGTTCTTTCGGGATAGCCGTGTTGAGCGATCTGCCTGTCTTCCTCGCGACGTTTCGCCTCCCACGTTGGACATGTCGTCAGGCTAACGACGATGCCCTGAACGGGGGAGGCGAAACGTCGCGAAGGATAGGAGGA
>JAZEWU010000051.1:1370086-1387997 GCA_036362915.1 Geotria australis | reverse complement strand
CTCGAGGGGGCGACTCTCAAACGCCGTCGCGCTTCCGCGCCGCGTTTCCCCGCTCCCGCCCGCCGCGCGCAGGTACGAGCTGATGCGCCTGTGCTGGCAGTACAACCCGCGCATGCGCCCCACCTTCCTGGAGATCATCGGCTCGATGAAGGACGACATCCACCCGTCGTTCCACGACGTCTCGTTCTACTACAGCGACGAGAACCGCGTGGGCTGCGGCCCGAGCGCCGAGCTCGACGAGTGGCCGTGCTCGGATGGCGACCCCGAGAGCGTGCCGCTCACGCCCGCCGTCTCCTTCCACTCGGTGCGCGAGTTTGCCGCGCGCGACAACGGGCCCCTGGCGCCGTCCGACAGGTGCCGGGCGCCCACGGAGTCGCCGAGGGGAGACGCCGGCGCGGCGATGTCGCCGAGCGACGCGCGCGAGGAACGGCCGCTCGTGTTCCGCGCCAACGGCGGGGAGAGGGACCGCCACCTGCCTCAGTCGTCCTGCTGAACGACGGACGGACGGACGACGGGGGGGAACGCGGGGGGAACGCGGGGAGAGAGGGGGGCGGGTGCAGCTGTGATCGACGCAGCTCCCCGCCGCGCGGGATAAAAACGTTGAAAGGTTTTAGCGAGCCGCCACAGCCGCAAGCCGCCGCCGCAAGCCACCGCCGCCGGGGCGAAGCAACAATGAGACAGTCGAGCCGCGGCGATGATACGAATGACGGGAGGCACTTTAATCATGCAAAACTGCGGCTCGCGCCCGAGCCGAATGTCTGGCGTCGGCTGCAGAGGCAGTTCAAACGGAACGGAACTCTCGCGCGATGCAAAACACACTACAGGAGGTGGTGCCGCGGGCCGCGCCGCATTGTCAGGCGAGTGGGGGAGGGGCAGGCCTGACGCGGGAGCCCACGCATGGGCGGGCCGCGATGGACTCGAAATAAATTAACGACTGCGTGCAAGACATTTTTTATTTTTTTTCCACCGGAGAAGCCGTTTACAAACTTATCACAGCGCAAAAACTTTGCAAGGTAAAGTTGCTCGGACAGAAATATTTCCAAGATCACGACCCGACTTCGCGGGTTTGAGAATTTTAGCAGGGAGCTTGAGACCAATTTCGAATGACGACGGCCCTATGGACGAGGAACGTTGTTTGAGTTCCGGAGTGTGGGGAAAAAGAACATTAAAAAAATCTGTGTTTGCTCCGGAATTTTCCCGGCAAATTTTCCCGCAGTTGGACGGAATGGAAGAGGGAGATACGAAGTTCCGGTGGGGGAGGTGGTGGGAGAGAGGGGGAGGAAGGGAGGGAGGGGGAGCAACCCAATCAAAGAGAAGGCCGTGTTCGATGAGAGGGCAACGTCCTAAGATGGCCGAGTGGCGGTTTGTTTTTTTGGCTCCTCCCCCCTGCTCTCGCCGTTCTTCGTTTAAAACCGCAGAAGCTTCCCAACACAAACTTGTCGAGGCGGAGAAAAACACACTCGGAACGCTGACTGCTCGACGAAACGCAGTGAATATGAAGGTAACTTTTCGGATTGGCGTACCGCAGGGAACGTGAGCAATGAAGGAATTTTGCAAGTCGGTTCGCAGGTTTTTGCAGGCGTGGTTTAAACGTTGTTATTTTGTTCGTCGATCTCGAGGAGGAGGAGGAGGAGGACGCAAACTGTTTCTGGGTTCGAGCCTGCACCGCCACCGTCTCTTTTTAAATGCGAGGGAGGAACCCTCGATTCGCCCGATCTCTCGGCGCACTCCAAGGCCTCTAATGCTCCAAAGTCAGTTGTTCCGGAAATGTTTTGTGCGGCTAATAAAACTTAGATGAATGTGCAGCTGTTGATATATTTTTGTCAACTGACTAATAACAGTATAGCTCTTTTTGTTTTCTGATTTTTATTTTTTTTAAAAACTTTTTTATGCAAACTAGTTATAAAGAAAAATAAAATTGTACAGGATTTTTGTACCGACCCCCCCCATCCCCCCACNCCCCCACCCCCTCTCCCCCCTCCCTGACTCGAAATAATATTAATAATTTAAAAGAATATATTAAAATCCCATCATGGAGCAATATAACTCATCAGGTTAGTAGACTGCAAAGGTTTAAAGATATTTTTTGAAGTGTCGATTGATAGAAGCGGGCTTGACGGCTCGACTGGCCGCCGGAAGAATTTGAAAAACAAAAGAAAAATAATGTTTCGGATGGAAATTCGAGGAGGATGAAGAGAGAAGAAATTCACGTGGAGGAGCTGATCCGAGTTGAGACGGGTGTCGTATGACGTGCTACGTGGGTGTTGTATAATAATGTAACGTTTTGTTTAGTTGCTGCTGTTTTAACGTCCCGGTTTTCTTATGGCGTTGCAATGTTTTCTCACCAAAAAAAATCACACATTACCATGAGCATATCCGGGTGTTGGATGCCTCACAGGAGACCACGGGTTTTTACTTTTAAGTCTTTTTTTTCTCTGAACAATTACACATTGGCCGACCGCACCGCACAGCTCAAATCGGCGCCCGGGCTTAAATGGCACCGGCGGGAACTTTAATAAACATCGGGAACATTTTCTCAACGTTCAAGCGGGGGTGGAGATCGGTCGCCGATAACGCCAAGGTTGAGCCTCGATCGCGGCAGAGACACTGATGCTCGCTGAGAGAGAATGCTTGCTTGCCCTCGGGCATACCAGCCTGGGGGGAAAGATCGATATTTCGAAGGCATGTTTAAATTCACGTCCAAGTGCTCCCTCTCCTTGTTACTTTTTGCCACTTGCAATGAGAGCGCACGACCACCCGCGCCGCCGCCGCCGCCGTATATCGCGCTCGCGCAGGTGATCGATAACGTCGATAGCGCTTTAATGTCCCCGACGAAACACCTCGCGCGTTCCGAGGAGTTCATTGACGGAACGGCGGGTGGCCTCGCTTCGGAAATACACGCGGCCGATCAGCCCTCCCGCTGCTAGCGACGTCATCGCAGTTGTGTTTTTTTCCATCTCATCGTCTTCGTAGGCGCCAGTCCATCTTAAGGCACAGTTTAGTCAGCAGGTTAAATTAACCTAGGCATCAGCAGCGTGTCTTTGGACCGTGGAAGGAAACTGGAGGCCCCCGGCGAAAATCTGCATGGACACGAGGAGAACACGCGAACTCCGTGCAGAAATTTAACTCGAAGGCTTTCATGACCAATGCTATCCATAGTATAGCTCTTTTTATGAGTTTAGGTGACGTGAAAATGTATGCAAGTGTTGTGTACCCGTCGATATGTTGGAAAGCGAGCGAGCACACGGGACTTACTTCAAAGATGTGCCGACGTTTCGCTGGCAGTCACATCCAGCGTCATCAGGGTCTTCAATCCTGATGACATACCTTTTCACGTGACCTAAATTCATAAAAAGAGCTATTCCATGCAGAAAGGCGACACCCGAGCCTGGATTCTAACCGGTGACTTTGCCGCGAGGCGGCAGCCAAGTCCAAGCGTAACCGGCGGGCGTGTGTTTATAATGGCGACGATTTAGGCCTACGACGTTAATTCATCGCCACACGTTTGGGGGGCCGGGCGGGCGTGGCCGAGGTTGGGAGGCGAACGGGTGACCACCAAATTTGACGGGTGTCGGCGAGAGGGAACACTGGCTCCCCACGAGTGAAGCATTCGCTCAGTGTCTGTGACTGCGATCGTTGGTCGGCGGCGAGTTACGATTCAGGATCGCCGATTTGAGCGCGCATCCCGAGCGTGTAAATAAGGAGGTGAGAAAAGGTGTCGGGCTAAAAGGGCTGTCGAGGCGTTGCTGAAGCCCGCATGCGCCGTCATTTACACAAACACACATACGCGTGCACACGCACAATACTGTCACTCTTAATTTGATGTTCTTTTACAAAACCAGCAGGCCGTTGTTAAATTGCATAAATTATTACCTTGCTTGCTAAACCGCTTTGCTAGTTATAACTCGCTTACAAGGTTATCCTGTCTATTTTTTTATTTTACTCTCTCTCTCCTCGATTATATATTTCTTCTCTGGTAATATTGTGAAGGTATAATTATTATATCTTATTTATTTGGTAATAATTGTAGATCACTGTAAAAGGCTGTCGACGTAGTCTGGAATTTTTACACTTGGATAGAAAACATCTTTCACAAAAGAGGGAGTTTTTCGTTTACATAAAGCACGCATTACGTAGTGCGTTCCACGGTCTCTTCAGAAGAAAAAAAAAAGAAATAATCTACCTCAAAAACCATTGGTTACTTTTTTTAGTTTTTCTTTCATTATTATTATTATTATCAACGTTATATTACCTTTCATTATCGTCGTCGTCGTCATTATTATTATTATGCAGACTTTTGTTTTTGTTCCATAGCGGTGGCTTGCCACGTGTTACCTCATAACCACGAGAGGTCAGAGTTGAACCTTGTTGTGGGTCCCTCGCTCGGTGAGGGTTAACGGGGGGCTCGGCATGGCGGGGAGTGTGCGTGTCGGNTGCGTGTCGGGGGGGGGTAGCTCGGCTCACCAACGCATTTACCCGCCGGCGAAATAATCGCTCCGCGGCCGTCTTGATTTGCTCACCACGCTCGATATCCGGTCACTCCGCCAAGCCCCGGTAAGGACATAAATAACGATAGCCCACGAAGAACGCCGGCAATACAGTTAATATTGACCCCCTCCCCCCCTCTCTACTCTCGGTCGACGTGATGCAGATATGGCGAGGTGTTTGGGGAAGGTTGGGGGGGGGGGCGGAGAGGGGGATGGTTGGGGGGTTGAATGAGCAGCGTCCAGAAGGCGCGCAAAAATAGTCACCCCATCGGCGCGAGGGAGATTTTGTCCCGTTTTTGTTTCGTTGACATTTGCTCTAGTCGCTAAAGTCTGTTCCGTTGTCCCGTTTTGCGTACACGCGTGTGGTACGCACCTACAGTCCTGTGCCTACACACGACACGTGCGTCCGTGTGTCAATACGTTTATGACAGTACGTTGAGTGTTTAGAGATCGGACGCTGCACGCACGCTCCACCGGCTTGACCCCTTGAACCCGCGCGGTCGCGTGACGTTTCGCTCGCCGAACCGTGGTTCGGACGAATAAATCACCACTGCGAAGACCCTGGCCGCATTTCCACCGGTCATTTTTGCTTGAATTAATTCGGCCGTTCTAAAATGCGAAACAAACCGTTAGCGCATCTTTTGCCGTGCGATGCGTACAGCTACTGTGCCAACCCGAGATCTGTCCGGCAATCACGGCTTTGAGGGGAAGACGCCGTTTTTGGTTTGTCGGACATGTGCCCGCGGGAGGGATGACCCCGACGTTCACCGCGTTTGCGTTACGCTCATTTCTCGCCTTGGCGGCAATACATTTTTCCACGACGCTTACGCGCAGCGGCACCGCGCAGACGCACGAAGAGCCGCGGTCCCGGGTCGGAGGTCTTTTAGCGATCGTTGTAAAGAACGCGACGTTCGGGTGGATTTTAAACGAACCGGGCGCCGTCCGATCCGTTATCGGAGAGAGACAAGCAGGCGAAACGTTGCAGCAAAAGTTTTCCTCCTGATTATTTGAATTTGGAAATATCGGTTATATCCTTTGACGCAACGCTTCTGGCGGGCGAGTCTACCGCGGGGTAACGTTACCTCTCGGAATAGCGACGGACGATTGATCATTAGTGCGAAATGCTAATGAGCTCGCGTGATGTCCACCCGAGGGCTCGTTGGTCATTGCAAAGAGATGGCGGCAGCTTTCGCGACATCGCAATGCTGTCGGTGGCGAACGGGATTCCTGTGCTTTTTTTTAACGCTCATTAAATCGTGGAGCACCGTTAGCTCCAGAATTTAATGTTTTAGGAGTAAGTCAATGTGGACCAGGCTCAATTTATGCAAATATAAAGCTCCAAGGCACGTTGTCTGTTTTTTTTTTGTGGAAAATCTCACGCCGCTTATTTATTTTCCGCCCTCCACCGTCTTTCAATTATGTACGCGGTTCTCTTTAATAATAGCCCTGCACCCGTGCTGCGCGCAGATCCCAGCAACAGCTCGGCTATTGGTCACAAACGGGCGACAGAATTTCATTTAAAACGTCTTGCTGAGCCATCACAATTTGGTTTTTTTTCCGTCTTTCGATAAAACACTGCAGTGTTTATAAATATGTATTCCACCTGGTAGTCTCTTTTGTGGTACGTTCACACCTCTGCGCACGAAAGGCGGCAACGCGTTCCCGGCGGAGCCGAGAAAAAAAAAACCCAATTTCGTAGCGGAGGGAGCAGCGCAGGCCACAACTTGTCGCGAATTCGGGATATTTTTCTCCGCCGGCGTGATTTCGTAGCGCGACTCGCTTTCCGAAAAGGTGCCGCTCACTCGTTGCTTTTCGAACCGCGCGGCGACGATTCGGAATTCTTACGAGGTGGAAGGGGGCCTCTCTGACATTGAGCGAGGTTGGGGTTTTTTTTTTCATTCCCCGACGATGAATACAATTCTGGACGCATTCAAATAGTCTTGGCACGAGCGCACACGTACCGTCGCCGCGGAGAATAATGAAATCCCCGCGCCTCGCGATCTGCTTACGATTCAAGGTGTACCTGCGACGCCTCTTCATCCAGACAGCGCGTCCCCTGCCCGCGTACATTCAACGTCTGTTATTTAACCTCTACCCCAAAGTGGATGCGGTTTTTTGTTGTTGCTAAGCCTTCTGACGCGGATAATGGAAAACGCTTTGGACGATTCCTGGAAAGCAATTAGGAGCGGAGTAATTATTTTTTTTATTTTTTTTTACCCCGTCACTGTACACTTTTTATTCAGGGTCCAGGGTGCCGGGCCCTCACATTTGCTGTAAGTGCAGGTTTCAAACTGGCACGGATAGTAAACCGGTGCAAACTTTACCGACAGACGTTGTAACCAGTCAGTGGGAAGGTTGTACTTTTAAAGGGGTAACATTTTCGACGGCCCGTTCTTATTGTTTAAAGTGAATGTTATTTGTTTATCGCCGTAATCGCTTGCTTTTCTATGTTTTTCTCGTCCGAAACTCAGGAGTTTATTTTCTGGATTTTTTTTCTCGCTCTCTCTTTATTTGTAAAGGTTAAACAGAAAATGTTGAAAAGTATAAACATGTAATCGCAAGCAAAGAAAAAGCACTTCACATTTTCAACAGCTAGCACTTGTTCCGTGTTTTCATGGCTGGTTTTTTTTGGCGTTTCGATATCAGTAAGCCGGATGAAGGCAGTTTGATATTCTTTTCCACCCTCTGCCCCCACCCCACCCACCCCCATTGAGATTTCCCCTTTGTAATAAACGTGTTGCCCGTTTGGCATATTTGGCATCAGGAGTTACCCCGGTTCGATTGTTGATGTCCTGCGATATTAGCTTCTACCCCCCACCTCCCTCCCTCCAAAGTCGGCATGTGCATGGTATCCGTAATTTATTTATCAATACTTTTGCTCAGACCCACCTACCTACTCATACTTAACCCCTTCCCTTCCCCGGGGTTGCGTTTGCCGGGAGTCCGGTTGCGGCAAATCGGCAATCGGCGAGGCTCTCTCTCCCGGTTATTTTCCAAGTTGAGTCTCCCGGAGTTTGTTGCCAAATGTACGCATTCGCTCTCAACGTGTAACCGATCTCCTGTGTCGGGGGAAATGTCGCACCCACGATTCCCCAGCGTCGTGGGGCGCTCCCAACCCAACCGCCCCGCGAGCTAGTTAAGCGAATGGTGGTTAACGTTTCGCAAGCTTTAACGAGGCGGAGGGGGTTAATACATTTCCGGTGTGTGTTAAGTAGTTGAGAGGAGAAAAAATTATATATATGAATCTTTAACCTGTCTTATTTTGACTTAAATTGTAATTTGTGTGAATATTTTTTCGGTTCACAGCATTCAATAAATTATGGTCTTGAATATTGGTAAGTTATTTTTCACTCAGAATATTAGTGACTTTTAGTGGGTTTTTCTTTTTAACTAGCGTACTCGTTCGGTAGTTCGTAAAGGTGTGGTCTGTGCATGCAGCTGTTGTACCCACTCTCTTAATTGCTATTTATTGTTCACTGCTTGTTTTTTTATTTTTTGGAAGAAGACTGCAGAAGCTGGATGTAAAATAAATAACGCAATGAATAGGGACCCCCATCCCTGTAATTCTTCATAGGGCAAATCAACCTAAATAAAAGGTATAAAATACATCAATTGCTTGTTGGTTGACATAATCGATACGTTTTGAGAATTGTCATGGAAAATTAAGCTCTATTTCTCCCCGTGAGTCACGCAATCCCAGCCACAATAACCGTCAGCTGAAGATAATGTTGCGAAGAATCTCCGAACACACTTCTGCTGATGAATCAGTAACAACTTTCCACGTCTTGTTCCCGTGACAACTCTTTTAATTGATAGAGGAGGGTTTACTGCACACTTTGTATTGACGCGCACTGACCCCCCCAAAAATTGATCGATTTGGAATCATCCGCTTTTCCGTTTAAACTTCAAACTACTAAATCGGTGTCAAAATTAGCAGTGCCATTACTTTGAGATTTAGGCACCTAAATCTCAAAATAGCACCCCCTATACTCACGATATTATTTTAATTGTATTTTTAAAGTCCATCGCGGTTAAAGTTGCCTGCCCATAAACGAAAGAATCCCCAACGATTGCCGCCGGTGTCGTTTCGGAGCCCGAGTGGCCACTCGCGACTTTGTAAAGCGACTCTCCCGCTTCCTTAGCGGCCTGCGATTCCTCGCAGACAAACGCGAACTCTTGTTCTGCGTAGGATGTGCGCGGCGCTCCGATGCTCCTCCGGGTTGTGCCGCGTATGGTTCGTCGCGGCGAATCCCAATCCATTGTCGCGACTTGAAAACATCGGGGAACCCGGGTCGGTGCCGTTAATTTCAAAGTCCTTCAGAGCGTCGCCGGCGCGCCGGATTCTCCGCCTCATTGGCAACGACCGCGGCGTAATTGGCATCGTTGGCGGAAGCTCGCCTCCGAGGCCGCCTGGCAGATGGCGCGAGGCGCCCGCGCCCGGTGCCCGGTGCCCGGTGCCGCACGCGGCTGCCCTGGCATGTCCCAAAAACGAAAACAACGCTGGCAGAGAGATGGAACGCTCGACACGGCTGTCCCGAGCGGCTCTCAAGAGCCAATGCTCGTACGTGCGATCCGTGGACAAACCCGCATCGGTACGGCGAGACAACGGCGAACGGGGCGAGATCTCCGATGCGCTTTCAGTGTCGCGTCGTGCTTCGTTCGGCGCCTATGTCCGACGTTTCTCTCCGTGAGCAGATAACAATTTCCGCGAAAACCTCCGAACGGGCGAGCGCTTGAAATCTTTCGAGCCGAGCGCTGGTTACCGGGCGACGACACCGCCGGTACGGCCGCCGTGGACTAATTCCCGCTCAAGGAGGTTTGGTCGGAGCGGCGACTTGTTTTCGTTTGTGACCAGAGGTTAGGGCCGGGCGGTCGGAAAACGAGTTAAATCAACGAGATGGGATGTTTCACTCCGAGAATCGCGGTGCGTGGGCACCTGCGAAGCGAGAGTGCTGAACGCACAACCGATCGCTGTGTGACCCGCGTCCCCTCGGCTTCGGAGCCCTTCCTGAGATTTAGCCGGACGCGAAATCTGCGCCTCGTTTGAACAACAGTTACTTGGCCGCTCATTGAACGCCTCCGGAATACTCGGCGTTTTAATGTGCTCCGTTAAGTAATTGGGATTTGTCAGCGTGGAAAAAATAAGTGAATTTGAAGTGTCGATGCATTCGACTCCCGATGGAGTGCCCGTTTAAGGCTTTCCTGGAAAGCAACTGCGATGTTCTTGTGATTTGTCCTCAATTGACAGCTCCGATGTACAGTCAGTTGTTTTATTCGGTAATTTTTTTACTTACGTATCTTTTTTTAGCAGTTGTCCAGCGGGAAGGGGTAAGCAAGTTAGTAGATAGCTTGGGCTATATACCCCAGGATAGGATGCCAGTCCAGGTCAGGACACCGGGGACAATTCGGTCAGGTCAATTAACCTTTGGACTGTTGGAAGAAACCGGAGTATCCGGCAAAACCTCCATGTATAAAAGTGGCACCCGAGCCGGGGATCGAACCCGGCTGCTTCTTGCCGTAAGGCGGCAGCGCTACTCACCGATACGCCACCGTGTACGCCCTTTCCTCCTCTATCCCCGTCCCTGTCCTTCATTTCACGCGTTCTGTGTGATGAGCTTTATTTAGTGCACTTAAGTTCAGAGAAAATTCAGCGTCTCTTCCCCTCCCAGCTCCCCAGTTTTTTTGTTCCTAACTGTGAATGTATTTGTATTGATGTAGGTTTTCACGGCTCGACTCACGACGGTTGCTCTTCAGAGATGTTCTTTCGGGTTAGTCGTGTCACTGAGCGAGCTCCATCTCTCCCGCGCCTGATGATGCCTCCAACGTGGGAAGCCAAACGTCGCGAGGGAGAGACGGAGATCGCTCGACACGGCTATCCCGAAAGAACAACTCTGGAAGAGCAACTGTTGTGAATGTCCTTTTTTCTCTGGTTTTCGCGGGAATGCCGAAGCAACTTTCACTCAGGAAACGCAATTTGTCGCGGCCACTTCTGTCTGCGGAGGGTTGCACAGATATTTTTTTTTGGCAAATCAAGGGCGCGCTCTGGTGCTCTTCACGGCCGTGGAGTTTGGAGATACGGGCGTGGGCCCTACTGAGACTGGGGGTTTGTGGATCGCAAATTGGCTGCTGGGATTTTGTTCTGCTGTTGCAATATCATCTTGGCGCGTTGGCTTCTCTCCCCGTGCCCTATCCGTCTCGTGGTAGACACACGTCGGTTTGGAATTCTGCGGCCTCGCGTTGTCGTCTCACTGCGACTAGCTCCGTTGTTTATGTTTTGTTTTTTTTCGCGTGGTTTTCGCACCGGAAATCCAGGCCAGAACATCGGCCGAGATGCGAGCTTGGGTTATATTTTTGAAGATGAACAACAACAAAAAATACACGTTGGGCGGATTTGGTGTTCGAGCAGGGATTGTGGTGGCACGTGAATAGTTCTCTAACTGAATTTGTATCGCAAATGTAAACGTGTGTAATAATAATATCCCACATGGCTAAATTATAAATGACCACACCCGTCGAGTGTTGCTTTTACTGATAGGTCGGCGAGAATTATTTGGTCATTTGCATCGACTCGATCAATGCCGAAGGTAAACCCGTAGCAACAGTTGCATCCAAATCGGGTTGAGAATTTAAATTTTAATATTGTTGTCGGGAACATCACACTACACTCGATCAATCGTGCTGCGAAGAGTCGCAAAGAAGAAGAAGATCCAGCGTTGTGTTCGCCGTGACAATAGTTGAGGATTCGCCAATCCCTCACGGCTGACATCTCCACTGCTGCCACTGTCGTTACTCACCTAGGCCGACTAGGCCTCAAATGACTACCTAGTGCGGTGTGTAAACGTTTCCAGTCGGGAGACAAAGGGGGCCGGGTGTGGTGGTTGCCACCCACCCCTTCGTGTGCCGTGCTGGCCTTCATAGGTGCTCGATAACAGCACTTGACCCTACAGGTTGTTAAGTCTATACGGAGGAGCTTTGTCTTTGTTTAGAAATAAAAGCTACTTGACAGAGCAACTCAGTCTGAAAGCTACGAATTCAAATCCCATGCGACGGAGTTATGCCCTACCTCCAAATCCCTGCAGCAAAACAATCCAGACGAATATTTTTTATGAAAAAAGGAAAGTGTAATAAGAATTGATAAGTCGTAGTAAGGATGTTAGTAATAAACTGCACGCTCTCGACGCATGTTCAGGGTTTTGAAACGGTAATACACTTAATTTGTCTTCTTTGCCTTTGCTCGAGTAACCGTGTGCGTGCGCGTATGTCTGAGCTCAGTGGGGAGCGGTGGCGCAGCGGTTAGCGCGCTGTGCTACGAGCCTTAATGCGCTGAGTTCGATTCCCGCTCACGGCCAACACCAGTGACGATTTTCTGAACCGGTCCTGGTCCTCCCCGAGGTCGACTCGGCCTCAAATGAGTACCTGCTGCGGTGTGTTAAAAAACATAACCCATCGCCACTGGGGCGTGTTGCTGGCCTTGGTGGGTGCTCGCTAACAGCACTTGACCCTACAGTCTGTTGGGGCTATACGGGGGGGATCTTTGTCTTTGTGTCTGAGGCCAGGACGAAAGATTTGCAATGCCAGCTACGTCGCTTGTCCTCTCAGTTCCGTGTTTGGTTTGCGGTTCCAGACGCGTGACCGAGGGCAGAATTCCAGAACTTCAAGGTTCCCATATTGCATATTTTTGTCATGATGAACTCCAGGGCTACGTATACCTCTAATATCTTTGCAGACGTGTTTTTTTGGACTTGTGAACACTTTTGAGCACCCTGTTTGTTATTGTACGTTGCGTGTTAATTTTCCTCTCCCCCTTCTTCCCCAATAGGCTTCCGATCATCTTCACTGTGTACATACTCCAACACTGTATTAGTGTTAATATAAATGAGGTTTTTTTTTTTTAGGACGACCTTTTTTGTATATTCTGTTCTAAGATTATTTCTGTTATATTTGAATTGTAATATTCAAGGCTTGTTTTTTTTTTTGAATCGTGTACAATGTAAATTGGATTTTTTTTTCCCCTGCGTTTTATGGGAGGAACGCCGTAGGCTTTTAAATGCATTTTTCTTAGCTGTAGAATTGCGCTAAATAAAAGTTATTTAATATTTCACGAAACGAGTGTGTTTATCAGCGCGTGAATAATCCATCCGGCCCAAGTCATTCAACCCTGACAAATAAGTTTTGCACTCATAATTTCTCAAGTTTAGGGATGTGTTCCTGAATGAAATGAAAAAGTCAAAAAAAATAAAGGGAAGCGATGTCAGAAAGGTACTTCACATGAATAACCTCAAAGGTTTATTCAAAACACAACGACTCGCCGGGACGTGAAGTCCACATAAACTATCCGTGGTTGTAAGTTTATAATCTGTTTAAAAATTCCCAGGCCGCCACTTGGCAGTAAAACTGGTCCATAATGATGATTAAAATAGTGGGGGACATTTTGTTTAAGTGATCCCGTGGCAGAATTGGGAAAGCCTTTGGCTAAGTAATTACTTTGTCCAAAAGAATACCCCACCCTCTGTCCCACGAGGCCCACCTCCCACAGCTATATGATCGCTCTTAAAATGGTACCCACAAAGCCAAGGAGGTTGGGAAAGGCCCAGGACATTATTTGCCACATAAAGGCACGCGTCCCATTCAAGCCAGGCACGTTCCATCACATGCTCGCATTTGTTTTGTGTCTGCATGTGTGTGTGCAGTGTCGACCTTCATAGGTGCGACTCGTGAACGACACTTGACCCGACAGTCTGTTAAGGCTTTACGGTGGAACTTTGTCTTTGTAGGTGGGGTTTGGGGAGCGGGAGTCAGTCAGTTCTTATTTAAGCTGAAGGGATCCGTTGAGCAGCTATGTAGCTGTTTTAAACAGTTGTCCAGCGGGGAGGGGTAAGCAAGTTACAGGATCTCAGGGCACAGCCGGCAATTTACTCGGGAATCGAACCCGGGTATTTCTTGCTGTGAGATGGCAGCGCGTATTGCTACACTGTAAACAAAACGACCCGAGTCCGATTCCCGCTCACGGCAAACACCAGTGATGATTATCTGAACCGGTCCTGGGCCTCCCCGAGGTCGACGTTCAATGAATTAATGAGCTTTTTTTTCGTCGAGGGAGAAAACCGGTTAACCCGGAGGAAACCGACGCCGAACAAGGGGAGAGAACACAACAACTTTGCACAGAAAAGGCGCCGGAGGAGGGGATCGAACCGCCTCGGGCAAGACCATTCTTTCTGTGAGGCGCAGATCTTACCACTGCGCCACCCTGCCGGCGCCGCCTTTGGCTCTGGAGGAGAACACGTGGAGCGACGCTGCTTGGCTGCGTAATATAGATAGATAGATGTTTATCACTACAGCAGTGAGCTTGCAAGCTCTTTACGGCACTCCTGCGACACAAATAACATGCGAAAAACAAACGTGTAATGGCAGCAGCAGCTGCTGCTTCTGTTCCCTCTCAAGATATTCACGCGGCGCTGTTCCGTGAGCCAGATGTTTGACACAAAGGATCGGTTGTCGTGTGTGTGGTACGTGTACGTGTGTCTGTGCGAGTCATCTTAACATGCTTTAGGGGCACTTGCCCCTACAGTCTTTTCAGGTTATACGGGGGAACTTTGCCTTTGGAAGCTCATCGCACAAGCCGTTGGAAATCCCGTTTGATGGCCTGGCGTCCGTGGCAGGGAATTTAATTACGCGGGGGTAATTACAGAGAAATGAAACGACAAAAGCGGTTAGCCGTTCTGAGCAGTCGCAGCTGCCTCTGTTTGTCTTGGTGAGTCGAGGGTTTCCGAATGGCTCTCGGTATCTGCTCTTTCGGTATCGCCGTGGCGAGCGTGCCTCCTCCTTCGCCACGTTTCGCCACCCACCAGGCATCATTTTGAGCAGCCTGAACAGTTATGCCGTCTCATCATACACAAACCCCCAAACAGACCTTTAATTAGCTGTATGAGTAATGTAATGTGCGCGTTTGAGTCGTTCTCTCGTCGAATGAGTACCTTCGACAGTGAATGAATATGTGCGCGTTATAAACGTAAAATTATTATTATTACAGTGGTGATTGATGGTTGCTCTTCAGAGATGTTCTTTCGGGATAGCCGTATCACTGAGCGCTCTCACGCTCTCCGTCGCGACGTTTCGCCTCCCACGTTGGAAGCATCATCAGGCGTTCTCGGGGGAAGGCGAAACATCGCGAGAGCGCTCGACACGGCTATCCCGAAAGAACAGCTCCGAAGAGCAACCATCATGAATCGAGCCGTGAAAACCTACATCAAATATTTAATCCTTAATCATAATTTTTTGTTGCTTTGGTTTTTATTGGTTGTTTTTTTTAATCTTTCTTCCATTGTTGACATGCCGTTCTCTTCACGGCCCTTGTCCAGCGCTTTGTGACCCTCGGGTGAAAGGCGCTCTATAAATTGATATTATTATTATAATCATAATTTTCTTCTGATATTCTTTCTTTTCCAAGATGATGTCGTCTGTCACGTGAGTCGTGGATATTATTTAAAAACCTGTTGCGCTGCACGTCAGTCGTCCTGACGCCAGATGCAGTCCTATCCAGACGCTGTAAATAACAACTTAGATTCCTAACGCGCCTTCCATCCAACGTGTGCTGTCTTTCAATCACGGGCAATCATCCCTTCTAGCGATGCGTCCTGCATTTGTGCTTGCCCCGCGATCCGTGTGGAGTGTCACGCTCGCGCTACGGATCCTATAATTACGAGGTATTCATGAAATACCGGGGCGGCACGGTGGCGTAGTGGGTAGCGCTGCCGCCTCACAGCAAGAAGGCCCCCGGGTTCGAATCTCGGCTCGGGTGCATTTCTGTGTGGAGTTTGTATATTCTCCCCCGTGTCCGCGTGGGTTTTCGCCGGGCACTCCGGTTTCCTCCCACCGACCAGGTTAATTGGCCTACTGACTAAATAGCTCCAGGTGCCCTGCGATGGACTGGCGTCCCATCCTCGCTATCCCACTGCCTTGCGCCGTGTGTCTACCGGGATAGGCTCCGACTCACCGCGACCCTGTACAGGATTAAGCGGTTTCAGAAAATTGTATGCGACATCGGTCACAAATACCTTCGTGGTAAAGATATCAGGCTGTTTCAGCAGGCGGCGCAATTGGGCTGCGTGTGCGGGCGGTTGTGACGGCAGGGGGGTGGGGACTCGGCTCACGGCGCGTTGAGCGAGCATGCGACCCAAGCGACATGTGTGCGGCGTCTCCAGCGCCGGGGACGTAACGTGTATCGACTGCCGAGACAACGGTTTGCTCGGCCGATGAGTCGTCCTCGTGTGGAGGCACGCACGCAAAAACACACCACTACTATCACCACCACCACCAAAGATCCCCCGTATAGCCTTAACAGACTGGAGGGGCAAGTGCCGTTAGCGAGCACCTGTGAAAGTCGACACGGCACGCGATGAGGCGGGTGACCGGCACCACGCCCGACCGCCTTTGTCTCCCTAGTGGCAATGTTTTACACACACCGCGCTAGGTACTCATTTGGAGCTGAGTTCAGAAAATCGTCACTGGTGTTGGCCGTGAGCGGGATTCGAATTCGGGTCGCCAGGTTTGCAGCCCCAGCCCGCTGAACGCTGAGCTACCGCTCCCAACTACCACCACGACCACCACTGCCGCCGTTACCACCACAAGTGAAGAGTCGACGGTTTGACGAATGCTCTTCAGAGCTGTTTTTTCGGGTTCGATTCCCGGCTCGGGTGCCGCCATTCTGTGTGGAGTTTGCGTGTTCTCTCTCCCCGTGTCCGCGTGGGTTTTCGCCGGGCACTCCGGTTTCCTCACAACAGTCCAAAGACACCCAGCTGCTGCCTCGGATAATTATCCTGACCGCATTGCCCTCGTGCCCCAAGATGTTGTAACTTGCTTACCCCTCCCCCGCTGGACAACTGTTAACACGAGGTACATAGCTCAACGGTTCCTTCCAGCTTAAATACAAACTGAATGACTGAGTGATATTTTCCTCTGACTTGACGTTCGAGAGCTAGAGGTAAAACCTCAGACCTGACACTCAATATCGATAGGTACAACTTCTGGTCTGCATCATTAGTCCATGCCTAATTCACTAGAGGGTCGCGGTGAACCGAATCCTATCCCGGCAGACACCGGGCGTAAGGCAGGTCTATACCCAGGATGGGACGCGAGTCCATCGCAGGGCCACGGGGGAAAATGTAGCAAGTAGGCCGAACTAACCTAGACAGCGGCAACAGCGTGTCTTTGGACCGTGGGAGGAAACCGGAGTGCCCGGTGAAAGCCCACGCGGACACGAGGGAGAGAACACGCAGACTCCACACAGAAAGACGTCACCCAAGCCGGGTAAAAGGACCAACATCGCTGCACAACGGTCTCTTTCAGCGACACCACGGACAGACTGAGCACGCGTGAGCACGAACTTCATGTTCTCGCCGTGCGTAACACGATCTTAATTGCAATTGGATTGAATCGTGCTGATAATTCTCCCACTGCGGGAGAAATTGCGGCGTGTTTTTTTCTTCTTCCATCTCTCGCTCTAATTGTCTCTGCTTCATTCAGAGTCCAGAGGAGTCTATCCATCGCCGCGATCGCGATTTGTAATCCCTCGATTTGAGCGCCACGGGTAAGTGAGCGCCAGGTGGCTAATGGTGAAAATAAAAATTTGAAACGTGATGAAAGTGCCAATAGTTTTTTTTTGCCGTCTTTATTTCAGAAGCTCGCGGATTTGGTTGTGAGTCAGAGAGACTGTTTGTGGGATAAGGCGATTGTGAAAAATTATCATTTGGTGAAATGTGTACTTTGAGAAAAGTTGTTAGCAATGCATCCGTAGTTTTATTTTGCGACCAGTGTAATCCAATGCAGGGCGGCACGTTGGCGAACCGGAAAGTTTCCAAACGGCACAGATGTGCCGTTTCGCAGGCAAAGGGAAGAGACGGCATGACCACGGCTGAGAAGACCCGGAGCTTTCAGGTATAATTATCAACTGAGTCAGCCTGGCGGCGAGATGGCGCAGTGGTAAAATCTGCGTCTCACAGACAGAATGGCTGACACATTGGCGGTTCGATTCCCGAGTTGGGTGTCCTATTTTTGTGGAGTTTGTGTGTTCTGCCCCCTATTCGCTCTGGGGTTCCTCGAAGTTCTCCGGTTTCCTCCCACAACTAAAAAATAAATAAATCTGTTTTTAATTAATGTTTAGGATGCAGTGTCTGGCAAATGTTGGGGCCGACAAAGCGCGCGTGGCTGCCTTTCCCCTCCCTGCCTATCTGCGCTTTGAAATGAGTTGGCGCAATTTAATGAGGACGGATCCCGGAATAAAACGGGACAGGTGGCAACCACCACCACGGCTCATTGACTTTATCGGCCAAAAAATACGAATCGATGATGACATGTACGAAAGCGAATAAGGTGACAAGTTTACCTTACATAAAAAACTTGTCACCTTATTCGCTTTCGTACGTGTC
>JAZEWU010000051.1:1290509-1307213 GCA_036362915.1 Geotria australis | reverse complement strand
CACCCACCACCCACCCCTCCACCACCCATCACCAAAATAGCCTTTCCTAGGGGCGGCACGGTAGCACAGTGAGTAGCGCTGCCGTCTCACAGCAAAAAGATCCCGAGTTCAATTCCCCGGCTTGGGTGTCGCCTTGCTGTTGTGTGGAGGTTGCATGTTCTTCGCGTGTCCGCGTGGGTTTTCACCCGTTACTCCGGGTTTCGCCCACAGTCCGAAGACACGCTGCCAAGGTTAATTTGTCCATCCGTCCATCCATTGTCAGAAACCGCTTAATCCTGTACAGGGTCGCGGTGAGCCGGAGCCTATCCGGGCAGTCACAGGGTGCAAGGCAAGGCTATACCCAGGATGGGACGCCAGTCCATCACAGTGCACTGAGGGCAATCTAGTCTGCAAGCCAATTAGCCTATGCAGCAGCATGTTTTTGGGACTGTGGGAGGAAACCGGAGTGCCCGGCGAAAACCCACGCGGACACGCGGAGAGCATGCAAACGCCAGGCAGACAGGCGGCACCGGAGCTGGGAATCGAACCCGGGGACCTTCTTGCTGTGAAGCAAATGCTGAGCTGATATGCTGAAACAGTGTCGTGTGTAGTACCCGCGTACCCCCTTCACCAACCCACGTTCGACAAGCTTCGTCAACTACGCACAAACAGCTTCCACACCCAACAGGCGCGCGCGGGCCTTCATCCAGCAGTGAACTCACAAAGGGCCGCACGTCACAAGCCAAACCGCGCTCTCTCACTCAATTGTATTTTCACGTCCACTACCCGCCTACCCACTCTCCAGCCAGTTCCGCTCCAATACCAAACCCTGAGCCCCCCCCAACCCAGGTCCCTGACCCCTTCACCCCCCCCCCACCATTCCCCCACCCCTCCCTTCGGCCGCCCTCTGGGAAGGAGAGTGCTACATTGCACGGACGTTCAAAATGTGTCCCATAGCAATCAAAACTATCCAATCCCATCTCGATTCAACCGGTCCCATCCCCACCCTATCATTTTTCCATTGCCGTGCGCGCAAAGTGCACACGGCTGGTGTCAGGGTTTACCGAAATAGGAGATAACTCAGCCCGTAAGCGAGCAGCCATCCCTCCGCGGCGCCAGCCCAGGGGCGAGCACGATCGACGCTCGCTTGCCGCCGTTTCAAAATAGAAGTCCAGCCAAGCGGTGGGTCGCGCGGATCGATGTGTGAGAACTGCCTGGCGATGCCTCCAGCGCGGGAGGCGAAACGTCGCGAACGAGAGAGCGAGAACACTCGAAGTGGCTATCTCGAAAGAGCAGCTGTGGAGAGCAATTCTCAGAAGTTCTGCATCCTGAGGACGCATCCTGAGGATGGATGCTTCCAGACAGCAGCATATCAGTGGACTGTGGAGGTAAAACGGAGAACCCGGCAAAAACCCCACGCGGACACGTTGGAGAACGTGCAAACGCCACCACAGAAAGGCGGCACCCAAGCCGGGAATCGAACTCAGGGCCTTCTCGCCGTGAGGCAGGCAACTAAACTCACCGCTACGCCACCGTGTATATTTAAGTGTGAAACCTGTGGCTGAGTACGATTGTAGTTCTCGGCATCTCTGTTGTTGTTCTCACAAACTGAGCGGGCGAGTCGGATATGAAAATTAATAATCGTCTCGCGTGCTGGGGACATTACATTTTGTTGAGAGAATAAAATTCCCCCCCCCACCCCCCACCCCCACAGGATTCGCTAAGAAATTGAAACTGCTCAGAAATCCACAAGGATTTCGGAAGATTGAATGCTGCGGGCGATGCGGAGTCATTGATGCTGTTCTAATTGTGTAGTCGCGACAGAATGTTTGCGCCCCAGTTTCTACACAGATCGTACGCTTCTAGGAATAAGAGAGGAAGAGGCGGCAGGGTGTCTGTGCGGCGGTAACATCCGCGCCTCCTCGCAGAGAGAGTGTATCCTGCCCGAGGCGGTTTGATGCGCGCCTCGGGAGCCTTTCTCTCCGTGTGGATGCTGTGCGTCCTCCCTTCGCTCAGCGTGGGTTTCCTCTGGGTTATAATAATAACAAGAACGATACAATTTATAACGCGCACAACTTCCGTGCATGGTCACGGACGAGGCACGCATTCGGAGGCGCGAGGAAATCGCAGAGAGAGGGGGGGGAGTTAGCCAGGTGGTCAGCCGGCGCCAACCCGGAAGACACTGCTTCCTATATATCATGATGTTATCGGGCAGTTGGTTGACGAGTGTTTTTTTTTTAGTTGTTGGAGGAACCCGGCGCCCCGCGTTCAAATCCCGCTCACGGCCACCAACACTGGTGACAATGTTTTAAACCGTTCCCTGGCCCTCGCCTAAGTCGACTCAGCCTCAAATGAGTACCTGGTGCGGTGTGCAAACATCGCCGGTCGTGGTACTGGCCACCCACCGCCCCGCGTGCCATGCCGGCATTCATAGGTTCTACTCGCGAACAGCACTTTGCCCCATCAGCCTGTTAAGGCTACACGGGGGATCTTTGTCTTTATCACTTAGTGGCAAAACGGCGGCAGTTGTTGCCGGGAGAGGGGGGAGGTGGGAAGAACGACGACTCCCGGCGCTTTCTCTCAGTCTGCTTTTCATGCGGCTGACGGAGGGAGGCGTCTGCGGCAGTCCGCGTCGCGAGATTGGCTTTCGTGAAAATAATAACAATAATAAAGAAGGAGTAGGGGATGTTATTACGCGCAGGAATTATTACGCGGCGTTACAAACCGGCTCCCATCCGTGAGCGAGGGGGGGGGCAGCCGTAATTGACACAAAAGCGGCGTTACTCGTGCGCGTAAACTTCAGTCGGAAGACACTTTCGCCCGGCGGTTAAAAGTAATTTTCGCCACAATGGCACGGCGATTTTCTCGTCGTATAACTGTCGTCGTTGCTGCTGCTGCTGCTGCTGCTACCGCCGTATGTTACTTTTGTGATGATTTCCTCAGGAAAAATACTGATTTCTCCGGGGAAACCGCAGATTTCTCCGCGCGAAATCCTCAGAAATCTTTGGATAAGTCGACACGGGTGTCAAGGCTGCCACTGCCAGTTGCAGATCCGCAAGCAACTTTGTGTTCACATCCTTTACTAAAACGTCACGACGCCAACGATTAACCTTGGCTGATGATTAACCTTGGCGATGATTAAACCTTGGCTTTAGACCAGAGGCGACAGGAAGGCGATACGGTCCGATACGGCGTACCGGTAAGAAAGCGGGCGAAGCATTCAGTGCAGCACAGGTGGGTAGAGGGGTCAATGATACAACCGTAACTCGGTATGAAACTCAAGTTACTTTCACCGCTGCTTTAGACTCAGCCGGCGGTCTTTGGTGAATCTGGGGCCCGAGAAAACCACAGAGAGGTAGGGAGGGGGAGAGGCAGCCATACTTTTAGCCGGCCATCATTTGTTTGCCAGACACCGCGTCCTATATATTATCATGTTATCGGCCAATTAATTAATCAGTATTTTTTTAGTTGTGAGAGGAAACCGGAGGAAACCCACGCAGAACAGGGGGAGAGAACACACAGAGAGGCGCCCGAGGCGGGAGTCGAACCACCTCGGGCAGGACTCCTTAATCTTTGAGGCGCGGATGTTACCACTGTGCCACCCTGCCGCACAAACTTACCGCGGAGAATTCATTATGAACGTTGGCAACGATGCGAAAAAAGCACACCGTGTCCTGACCACTCCCTGCCCTCCCTTGTCCCGCGAACTCGAACCTTCGGTTTAGCATTTCAATTCCCGTCGCGATAACCCCACCGGCTCTAATCGCGGTGGCCCAGAATCTCATACTCCCCGCGATCGGCGGGACGGACGAATCGCAGATGATCCGGTTCGAGACGCGCCGCCAAGCAGCCGCTATCTGCCCCGTCGCTGAGATCGGATCTGCGTCGCGCTGGATTAACCCCCTGTCACACCTTGTCGAGCAGCGTAGTCTCATACACGTGTCTGCTGTCGTTCCATGGTGGGACCCTGTATACCTGGCAGGACCCTAAATGCCCGGTGGGACCGTATGGAAGGTTGGAATTGGGTGGGAACCCACGGGAATACCGCTCCCGGAGTGAAAATCCCAGAGGGAATGAATTATGCTGTCGCGGTATTTATTTTGAACGGATATTTTCTATCTCGGAAGTCACAGAAACGCAAGAAACGCGTTGTAATGAACTCAATGATTTTTCGGGAAGGACCCCTAGGCCCTGTGTGTCTATGTATCTCTATGAGTCTCTATGTATGTCTATGAGTCTTTATGTGCAGTTTATCTATAAGTCTCTATGTAGCTCTATGGGTCTCTGTGTATCTCTATGTATATCTGTGTATCTCTTTGAGTTTCTATGTATCTCTATGAGTCGCACGTGTAGTGTAGAGGTATAGTTTTAAAAAATCGTGGAATCGACTCGCTAGTTGATTCTGTTATGTTATGTCTTCGCGGCGATCCAAAAACTAAGAATAGGTGAATGCTATGCAAAGCGCACATTTTTTCCGGTTTTCGTAAAACAGGGCGTTTAAGGGTAGCTAACGTGATCCATTTAGTTTCTGAAAAGTGATCTTATGATTAAAAAGGTTGGAGATCACTGGGCTACATCGATGCCTCGTGATGTGTCTGCTCACCCAGACCGCCCGAAGGGGTGCATTTTCGTGAAGGCCGGATGGGAAATGAAATTGGTCATCAGCATGTAATGGCTCTATTCATCGAGGTCACATCCCTTACGTCTCCCGATGAATGGTGCCGACCTTCTCTGTTCCACCGGCCGTGGTGACAGGGCGGTGGTGACACTCGCGCCTCAAAGCAAGAAGGACCCGGGTTCGATTCCCGGCTCGGGTGCCGCCACCCTGTGTGGAGTTTTCACGTTCTCTCCGTGTCCTCGTGGGTTTTCGCCGGTTACTCCGGTTTTCTCCCATAGCTTAAAAATACACCATTTGGCCAATAACGTCTCATAATATGTAGAGGACGCAGTGTCTGGCAAATGTTGGCGCCGGCTTACCGTGTGGCTGCCTTCCACCTCCCTCATCTCTATGCGGTTCACCGTGCCCTTGATTCATTCCTCTCTCCCTCTCTTCGACAGCAAAATAATACTGCGGGGCGCGTTATAAATGGTAACATTATTTTAGTTATTATTGTCGACACATATGCTCAAAGTTTAAGTGAGCGCCTCCTTAAATTTCGTAAACGTTTCATTTTGCCGCATTAACAATAATTAACAGATTGCGTTTTTGTTTCGCGCGTTAAATTATCGACGCAATCTCCAACTCCTCCGGTGTAATATTTGTTTGAAACACATTCTCTTATTAATGCTGGTTTCCACGTGTTTTTTCTCACACTTGTCAGTGCATAATTAAACCGAGCAATGTTTTAGATCCGTGTAAAATATCCTTTTTTTAAAGCTAAGCAATTATCACTACTTCTCGGATAAATAATCTGGCAAGTGAAATTATACTTGTGTCTAAGATAATTACAAAATGTACAGTAGTGCCGCGTGTACAGCCATTGCCCGCAGGTTTAAGTGGCGTTGCGTATTCTTAATTTTTATAGATTTTCGCCGAGGGCTTTGTATTGGCTCATTAGTAAAGTAAAACAGGAACATGTACAGGATATTACGATTTCATTATTTAATTTAAGCGTCAAATAATTAGAAACGTAACAAAAGCTTGCAAGAGAAAGTTCAATTCTCCGGGTAATATTTTTTAATACCAAATATAACGTGCTGCGATCTAGGTTTTCACAGCTCGATTCATGATGGTTGCTCTTCAGAGCTGTTCCCTCCCTTCCTCGGGACGTTTCGCCTCCCACGCCCGACGAAGCTTCCAACGTGGGAGGCGAAACGTAGCGATGGCGAGAGAGGGAAAGCGCTCGACACGGCTATCCCAAAAGAACAGCTCTGAGGAGCAACCATCACAATATGTAACGTATAAAGGTATAAGTTCAGCCCTGCAAATCCTCTACTCGTGCTATTGCCCGCAGAAGAGCCTCCACTAGAGGACGCTATAGACAGCCCCTCTAGACAGGATATTTTACCCTTGCTGGGTAGATGTCGTGGAAATATGTGGGAGAACACACACTTTACCCCACCACACCTGACCACCTGTGGTTGAACCCATTCATACTGCTGTGTGGGGGAGGATGGGATTGCTGAGCTGCGGGGGAGCATGTGAAAAACCTTGTTTCAATTGCCGCTCCGGGAGTTTGCATTGAACCGGCGACCTCTGAAATGCAATCCTGGAAGCTTATAAATACTAGCAGAGTACCCGCGCTAAGGGTGATCTTGTTCCAAGCGTGTAACACGTTTTTGCTGCTGACATGACTCCTTTCACCTGGATTACTTCCAGGATAAAAGCGGAAGAGCGGCTTAAGTGGGTTGCTGGTACTAGTGCAAAAGGGGGAATTCACAGCTGAAACAATGTCAAAGTTTTAGCAGAGTAATCATCAATACGTTTGAAGTGAAGCTGAAATAACACACTCAAGCCTTGGTGTTGTGCAGAAACAATCTGTGCTTATGAAGGATTTGAACCCAGTGCAGTCAAAGCAAACACAGATAAAGCACTTGCTCTATGTTATACATATCCAGATATAATGTGTATAGATGACGCTATCACTACGAAAGTAGTAAAAATATGCTTTACGAAACAGTGCCCGTAAAATGCCAGTAATTTTTTTTTTCCGTCCTCAAAAAAAAATAACTCCGGCGATGTGATTATTTATTTCGGTTAAAATGACAACCGAAAGGTCTTAGGAGATTGCAAGCTCCAACGGCAACCATTGCGGCGCTTGTATTTCATCATAAAATTGTCACCGTCGCCTCTTACCCGTTTCGCATTACTTCTTAATTTAATTGTTCGCCGAGTGCGGGCGAACGAGTGAAGGTCAGGGCGACACAAAGCTCACCGCTGTAAAGTAAAACGCGACATCGATTGCGTTTTATTAGCGCGCTTAAACACGCGTCCTGTCCGCTTCCAGCGCGCGACGCGGCGCAGCCACCGGCCCTCATCGTTCCACGGGCTACTTTCCAAATCTCGTTTCGAATCCGCGCTAATACGCGAGCGCATCGTCCGTCTGCCGCTTATTTATAGACCCGCCGCGTGACGCCTACTTGTTATGCGACTCCGAACCAGTAAAAAGTGTTACGTTCACATTCTGTGCGTTGTAATGGCCCTGCTTAAGAGCAAGTTATTTCCCATCTCAGAATTGCGTTACTAATGTGATCTGAATAACTATAGTAATACGGACAGATATTTAACGCTCAAGTTCCGTGGAAAGGGTGGGGGAGTGGTGGTGGTGGCGGCGGTGTTTTGATTCAGGCCGCGGTGCTGGGCATGTTTTTTTTTCTCTGAAAGAGCGTCTTATCACCCGTTGTCCCGAGGACATTGATATTCCGCGGGCGTTCGGTTATGATTAATAAAGGTTGGCACTTTCATCAGTATCCGGCATAAATTCAGGCACGACGCGCAAATTAAACGGAAACCTTTACCAGGGGCGCGTTTTGCCCTCCCAACCACCACCGCCGCCCTGTGTCGCGCCAACGACCTGCGGCCTAGCCCTGTGTGCACACTCACGTCAGCGACCCCTCAAACGACGCAGCGGGAGAGCGGCGGGCGCGGCTCGCTCTCTCCGCAAGGGACCAGCGCGTTTCGCCGGCGACAAGCGCGCGCGTTTAAGACGATCATCCGAGCGTTCGGTCAGCGGAGGATTCCTCCGGACAAACGCCGGCGAGCGGGAGATGGGGGGGGGGTGTCGGGGGGGCCGGGGGTTAGCATCGCCCGCGAGCCCACCGGGTAAACCCGTCAAATTGATACAACGTCGGATTGTCGGCGGCGGCCTCCACTGTCGGAGCGTTTTCGCCCCGGCGCCCGTCGAGGCCGCGCGTCTCTCCCCCGACCGGGAATGATCGCGGCCGACAAACGAGTTCGCCGCTCGTCCTGGTGGGGACGCCCCCCCTCCCGTCTCCGCGCCGCATGCGGACATGCCCTCCCTCCGAGGCACCCGGACCTCTAAAAACCCGAGGCGGGCTGCG
Organism: Geotria australis; assembly: GCA_036362915.1. Taxonomy (NCBI): domain Eukaryota; kingdom Metazoa; phylum Chordata; class Hyperoartia; order Petromyzontiformes; family Geotriidae; genus Geotria; species Geotria australis. Next base: position 1,299,233 of record JAZEWU010000051.1, on the reverse strand, counting down.
TGAGCCTTGAGGGATCTGGCTAGCGGTGTTTCGCGCAGAGAGCGCGCGTCGACCCGGGGCTCACGTGTTTTCATCTCTCGCCGGCCGCGTTTGCTCATGAATAAGAGTATTAATAGCAGAGCGCTTAGCTCGTGTCCGGGACAGCTTGTCAGGGGTCGTAAGATTTTTTTTTTTTCTTAAAGGAAGAGACCTGCTACATTCGGATTATTTGGCCTGTTCCATTTGCGAAATCTCGTGTGCGTGGAAGGAGGAAGCTGAAGTGCCTGGAGAATTCCTGCCGCACAAACGAAAGCTTGTCAGGGTCGTGAGATAATTTTTCAGGAGGGACCCGCTACGTCAGGATTATTTGGCCTGTTTAATTCACGCAATCTCGTGTGGAAGGAGTTTACCCAGCGGGCATACGAGGGAGCGACACACGAAGCTCCACATAGATGGATTCAATAATCGCCTTTCTCTACCGCCGTCTCTTGGACAGCCGGCAGTCCAGCGGAGTAGGGAATTTCACCCATGTATAATGATCCACCAACCCTTGCTTGTAGACCACCGGAGCACAGGGGTGTAGCACCACACCTGGCTAGAACGGGGAACGAATCTCCTGTTTGCTATTTAAAATGTAATGCCAAAACAAGCAGCCATGCTCTACTCAATGCAAATACACTTTAGTTTAGCACATATGACTTAGGCTGCTGCTGCTGCTGTATAGTTCAATATATTAAATCTATATCCATCAGCCCAGCATGCCCTGGGCGATGAAAAGTATAATCATAATAGTAATAATGCGTCCCAGGCATTCGAGACCTGTCAGTGGATGAAGGCCTCCCCAGATTGTGTCCGTCATGGGGGGTTTATAATCATACTTCGCTGTACTGGTTCGTGTACGGTTGGTGAAATGGCGACGTGGGCAGGACCGATTTGGATAACACTCGTCACCGAAATTGGCCGTTACCAGGAATCAAATTTTGGTAGCCGGCACACTAATGTAGCGCACAAAAGACAAAGATCCCCTGTATAGTCTTAACAGATTGTAGGCTCAAGTGCTGTTAGCGAGCACCTATAAAGGCCAGCATGGCACACGATGTTTACAAACCTCACCATGTACTTAATTGAGGCTGAGCCAACCTATGAGAGGCCGTGGACCGGTTTGGAAAAATACGTCATTGGTATTGGCCGTGAGCGGGAATCGAACTTGGGTGGCCGGATTCCTAGGGCATTAACCGCTCTGCCACCACCGCTCAACCTCTTCTAGGCAATGAAAAACTACATTTCATAACAACTCTGCAATGTCCGCGAGACATCAAATCCTAAACACTTGGAACGAAGTTGTTAAACACCCGAAGTGTCGCACTCTCTAACGACATGTCAGTTCCTTCGACTGAAATCAGAAACGGCCGTTTTATTCGCCGCGTTATCCAGGGTCACTGCAGCTGATTTCTCGCAATAATAACTGACAATCGGATTTTTTTTCTCCCCCTGCCTCCCGCCTTTGGTAACAATTTCCCTTGTGTTGATGTAGGTTTTCGCGGCTCGATGTGTAATGAGAATTGCTCTCAAGAGCTGCTCTTTTGGGATAGCTCTGCCGACCTTTCCTCCTTCGCGACGTCCTGCCTCCCACATTGAAGGCATCATCAGGCCTCATCGGGCATCATCACACAGAAGTTTGACGATGCCTCCACACCATGGGACACGAAACGTCGCGAAGGCGCGGGGAGGAACGCTCGACACGGCTATACCGAAAGAGCAGCTCTTGAGAACAATTCTCAATTTTCTTTGCGACACGCGGCACAGTTGTAGCCACATTAATTTTCACTTGGCCCGTGAAAAAACAACAAGTATAACAAGCTGGTAGTCTCCAGCGCAACAGCTATTTATTCCCACGAGACGTCGCGATGTTGACGTAAAGATTATTGAGACAGATCGCAGAAACCCAGCCTGGCAACGCAAACCGCACTTTCGTTTTGCTCATTTTTTGGGGGGGCGTAGCAGATAAAATATTACGGTGTGATTCTGGTGGGTTTCATTTTAGTAATTAAAAAAGGCCCTTCTTTGATTTGTAAACAAAGTGCATGATACAAAACTCATTATAACAAACTTTTGCGCGTGTGGGAGCGCGCGCCCGTTTAATATAATCGCTAAGCCCCCGCGGGGAGAACGCGTTAAAAAGACCTCATTATCACAAAGTTAAATGTGTAACCAACGATAGCCCCTCACCGCAAAGAACATTCCGCCAATGGTAATTCAGGTGTTTGCTCATTGCTGGGGCGCGAGTTAATAAATTGGTTCGCGGATGCAAAAGCCAGACAGATTCTAAAGAAATAATTTTTAAAACCCAAGCTTGCAGTGCTCACTCCAAAAAACTTTATCGCCTCCAAATAGAGGGGAGAGTCCTATCTCCGCACGCCTGCTAACGCATTAATTCATTTTTCCACCGTTAATGACTTTTGAGAGATTCCGTTTGGCGGCAGAAACAAAGTAGTTGAAGGTACACGTGAAGAACGGTAATCATTATAATACTAAGTTTGAAAACACTGTGCTCTTACGTGTGTTCGGACGTACAGTAAACCCTCGACTAAACAGACCTTGATTTAACAGATGCTGTCCCCTGCTCCCGAGACAGCAATCTGCGTTGTAAATAATGGAAGTAATATTTCTTATGTTAGGGTATTTAATGCTGCTATTAGATTAATGTCTGCCAACCCCGCGTCCTATACATGTAATGATAGTATCAACCAATTAATGAATGTTATTTTTCAATTGTGGGAGGAAACCGGTTAACCTGGAGGGAAGCCATGCAGTACAGGGTGAAAACACACAAACTCCACAGAGAAAAGCGCCCAAGGTAGAAATCGAACCGCCTCGGGCAGGACTTTCTTTCTGTGATTCGGGTATTTTACCGCTGCATGATCACAATCGCGCCTGCCTTTCAACGTTCCTCCCGCGGTTTTTTTTTTGCCTAAAAAACCAACGATCAATCCTCATATTCGCCCATGCCCGGACGACTTAATTCAATTCGCTCCGTTGCTGTGCGGCGGACGAGTTACAGTTTTTCAAAAAAGAGTTACATTCTACCTGCACGCTCGCACTCTCGCTCTCTCCGTGTACCTCGTTGTTGGAGAGCTGGTACCAGGGCTGCTTGCCGTAAGTGAATATTTCCCAGAACAGCACGCCAAGGCTCCACACGTCGCTCTCGGCCGTGAAGCGGCGGTACATGATGCTCTCGGGCGGCAGCCAGCGGATGGGCAGCATCGTGTGTCCCCCGACCTTGCGGGGAAACACGACAGCAACGGATCGATGCTTAGTTTCGCACGGCGCGTCCTGACCTTTGGGGGGGGCGCGAGGCGCGTTAAAAATGGAGATCGTTGTTAGAATTAGTTGGTGGCGCACGGGGACGGTTGCCGCTGGGGGTGCCCTCTCAGGTGTGTCGAGATGAGGTGACGGGACGCGAGTTGCTTGTCGCGTGCAAAGCACCGCGAGATAATAACAAATACAATTTATAACGCGTGGCAACATATTCATTCAACGTCAAAGAGAGAACGACTCAGAAGTGCGCGGTAACCTGCAGATGGGAGGGGAGTCAAGGCACACAGTTATCCGGCGCCAACCCGCCAGACACTGCGTACTATATATTATGATGTCATCGGACAATTAATTCATGAGTGGTTATTAGTTGTGGAAGGAAACCGGAGAACCTGGAAGAAACCAACACAGAACAAGAAGAGAACACACAAACGCCACGAAGAAATGCGGGAATCAAATTGCCTCGGGTAGGACTTTCTTTATGTGAGGCACGGATGTTACCGCGGCGTGAAGGAGGGCAACTCCGTATTGCCCGGTGTAAAAAGCCACTGTCCAGGTCCACCCAGCTTGGCCGGTAACCCCGCCAACGATCAGGGTACCGGAGCAGAATGTTCCTGCCGGATGCCCTTCCTGATGCCCTATCAAACGCACAAATCACTGCCCTTGAATCGGCGGTCCGTAGCACTTGAGCCGAAATCTCTCTCCTGAAAATTCTAAAAAAAATATTTGCGTGCCGAGCGCCGCTCTCCTTCGCCCACTGAGTAGAGTGGGCTTTGACAACTGCACGGGACTGCATCATTTTGCCGGGCAATGATTAAATTAATCTATCGCGTCTCTCCCTCTCTCCGCGAAAGTCACACTTGTGTCAACCTCAAGGTTAATTTCCGCCCGTTGTGCGGGTCATTTTGGACAGATTCAAACCACCCACGTCTGCACTTGTCTGCCTCTCTTTATCTCCTCTTGTCGTAACACAAAGTAGCAATATTTCACAATTTTTTTTCCCCTCTCTCTCTCTTAAGCTTTAAAATTTCTGGCAGTAAATGAGTGATGGGTTATGAACAAGGGCCATTACGCATATTAGATCCCAGTTTGAAACACCAGTATTGCACATTTCCATGCCACCAGTTATAAGGAAGTATTTTCTCTCTCTCTCGCTCTCTCTCGTTTTTATCCCTGTGCAAATGAATTGGAGACATCATTCACAGTGACAGGGAGTGGGGGAAAAAAAGTGACTGACTGAGAACAAAGTTATTGAATCTTCCCGACCGTGAGCCCTCATTTGGATTCATAGCCAACAGGACGGACGGACTGAGTGACAGTGGTGGCCTTAATTAGGCTGGGCCCGATAACCACTATCAGCTGAAATGTAAACCGACTTGTTTGTTGCCCAGCGTCACTTTGATTTTGCGAATTGTTTTAAGGACCCCAGCAGAGAAATAACAAAGAAAAATGGGTCACGCGCCAGAGTGGCGAAATACTGGTTGACGCAATGTAGGTTTTCACGGCTCGATGTGTGAGAATTGCTCTCGGCAGCTGCTCTTTTGCGAATGCCGTGTCGTGCGTGCCTCCCTTTTCCTTCGCGACGTTTCGCCTCCCATGTTGGAGACATCATCAGGCTAAAAACATTTCCGTGGCGTATGGCCAGCCATGTGGGGGGGGATTTCCATTTGTTGTTTCCCTGTCGTCCCGTGTCTCAACGCTTCTCTGCGCACTTCTCAGATTCCATCTCAAGATATGACTGACTCTGCGTAATGGCCTTTGTTCATCTCGTTGGGGGAAGAAAGCTTATCTTTTCATTAAACCACGGGCAGAGACGGCTCGCCTTTCCTGGAATACGCGATGAGTTGTCTAACACGTATCAGGGGCTGGGCGGCACGGTGGCGCGGTGAGTAGCGCTGTGGCCTTACAGCAAGAAACCCATGTTCGAATCCCGGCTTGGGGGCCTTTCTGTATAAAGTTTGCATGTTCTCGCCGTGGGTTTTCGCCGGGCACTCCGGTTTCCTCCCACACTCCAAAGACACGCTGCCTGCATATCTTAATTGGCCTGCGGGCTAAATTGCTCCCTGTGCCCTGTAATGTCCTAGCATCCCATCCTGGGTACAGCCCTGCCTTGCGCCCTATGTCTGCCGGGATAGACTCCGGCTCACCGCGACCCTGTCTAGGATTACGCGGTTTCTGTCAATGGATGTATGGATGGATGGATATCAGAGGCTGAAGAAAGACGGCGGAAATGTATAAATATATATTTTTAAACCCGTGAGAAAAATTCACGCTTGCTTGCTTGCTAGCGAGCGAACGCGCGCTCTCTGCGAGCTAAGACAGTGACTGTGTGGGCGCCCTGTTGCTCCGTTGCCGTGGTAACGTAATAGCAGGCCAGCGCTCGTGCACAGCCATTATATCAGTACTGTACGCCCAGCGGTTTGTCAACCTCTCGAACCTTCACGGCCCGCTTGCCCCCCCCCCCGCTTGGGTCTGGACCGTTAGGTGGACCATAGACGTCAATGTTGAATCATCCCCATAGATTTCAATGCGGAAATCCTCGCACAGGTTGCAATGTTAAATCCCACCCATCGACGTGACTATTAGTCCCCCCATAGACTTTAAATATGAAATCATCCCATAGACGTCAATATTAGAGACTCACTTGGGGGGGGGGCGGGGAGGAGCCAGGGGGAGGGGGCGGAAGGGGATTGGGGGGGGGGGATTGAGAGGCGCTAAGCCTATAGAGCTCTGTGTAGGATTAAGACTCGGGCCGTGCTGGGCTAAGCCAGTAAAATCTCAGCACGGGTCTGGTCTGATTTTTACAAATGCTCATAGAAACTCAGCGTGGCACTCATATCAACCAGAATGAAGTCACACGCATTCACATTCACAAACACACAAAGGTAAAGCTCCCCCGTGTCGCCTACACAGACTGCTGGGGCAAGTGCTTTTAGCAAGCACCTATGAAGATTGGTTGCGGCTAGCACCTACGCCCGACCGCCTTTATCTCCCTAGTGGCGATATTTACACACCGCACTAGGTTACTCATTTGAGGCTGAGTCGACCTAGGGGAGGCCCGGGACCGGTTCAGAAGATCGTGACTGATATTGGCCGTGAGCGGGATTCGAACTCGGGTCGCCAGATTTGTAGCCCAGCGCACTAACCACTGGGCCGGGTTCGTGACGCAGCTCGCTAACCGCTGAGCCACCGTTCCCCACTCACCAAAGACAAAGACCCCCCATATAGCCATAACAGACTGTAGGGTCAAGTGCCGTTAGCGACCACTCCCAGCAACACACACACATAGCCGCATCTGTACACATTATTAAATTCCCAAATCCACGTTGCGTCTTCAAAGTTCTGGCGTCTGAGTTCTCCGCTCCTTCACTGTCATATGCAGGATGCAGCTGGGTCTCAAAATTCATATCCGGACCCAATTCTGTCACCGGCTTTAGGAGGACAAGAGCATTCGCCAGCTGGAGAGTAAATCTCACTTTAAACAGCCCTAAGTACTTCCCTGCCTCTATGCCTAAGATGACGTCTGCTGATTGAGAGTTTTGAAAGCTCACACAGTGTCTTGCTTGGGCTGCAGGATTAGGGTTTCAAAACAACTCCAGTCCTAGCGGCCCCCCACCACCACAACCACCACTCCCCCACGTCTATCCGTGCTCTCCAGAAAATCCCATTCAAATGTACTCGTTGCACGCTGCACGCGCCCGGTGATAGTTATGCAGGTCCCCGGGTTACGCGTTTGGCAATTAACGCTGCCTGCTTTGATAGAGGGACATTCAAGTTAGTATTGGGATCTCAGTGCGCGTGTGTACACGTGACACGTGTTACAGGTGTGTGTGTCTCCGCGCGTGTTTTGTATCTGTGTCTGTCCCTGGCAGCTTTGTGTTCGCCTGAGCTCAATCTCATAATCTTTTGAGCGTGGTTGGACTTCTCCAGCACCTCACACGCATTGCACTAATAAGCAACTTACGAGAAAGAAAATGTCGCAAGGTAATTCCATTTAAATCACAAATCGGTGCATGGAGAGAGCGGCGCAGGAGTGTGATTGGGTGGGTAGGGAGAAACGGGAAGATAGAAAAAAAATTTGATTATTTATTTTCGCCAAGCTCCCATTCAGCACCGAACCGCTAATTTACGTGAAGTGCAGGCATTGAGTGCAGTGCTCAGAATTGATATCACAGTGGCTCAATGGCTCATAATCCGAGCGCTGCTGTTGGCCACTCATATGAAAAGCAAGTCTTGGTTATTAGTCCAGTGAAATGTTAATGTGAACGTGATTATCATGGAACACCACCATCTTCTTCTTTGCGATTCTTCGAAGCACGATGGTCGGCTTCTGGACATCGTTGTCTTTCAGCTCGGCCTCGAAGTGATTGGTAGAATTCGCAGGCAATACCAAGTATTACCTGACAGGGATCGCGAAGTGAACGCTTCTACCTTGACCCCCAACACCACCATCATCATCACCGTCGCTGTTCGTATCAAACACGCGCTGTTCCATTCAATATTTCTGATGTGGAATTGTTAATATTCCTTGTTTCAAAAATATATGTAACTTAGAACACGTATTCTTTTTGACATGGTTGCTCCTAAGAGCTGCTCTGATAGCCGTGTCGAGCGTTCCTCTCTCCTTCGCAACGTACACGAATGCAAATAGTTTCATGTCGGCTTGTTCAGTAACACTTTTACCTGCTGTGCAATGTATTTCTTTGAATGTATTCACAGTGTTCCTCAGTATATATAGCCCGTGCACCCCCCATGGAGGGGTTTGCGTGTTATAATGAACCCTATAGCTGGAGTCTAGCACTCCTGCTAGGCTCTTCCTGTGTGAACACGTCTGGAGTCTAGCACACCTGCTAGGGTCTGCCTTTGTGAAAACGTCTGGAATCTCGCACCCTTGCTCGGGTCTCCCTTGGTAAGCAGGTGTAGAGTCTTCCACTCCTGCTAGAGTCTCCCTTGGTATACGGGAGGGGGGGGCAACCGGCCAACCCGGGTCAACCTGGACAGCGGCCGTTTACACTGGCAACAAGATTCTGTCCACTGGAGCTTAGTTTGAGCCGTTTCGTCACAGACACTAAATTCGTTGCCACGTATTTCTTGACACCCACGTTACGCGTCCTTCTGTGGCAACGTCTTAATGCCACAAAGGACGCGCCCCAGGCGCTGGTGGGGCTTAGTCTCTTGATTTAGCGCGGCCGTAAACGTACCGTCCATCCACTGTCAGAGTTGCGGTGGGCCGGAGCCTATCCCGGCAGACACAGGGCGCAAGGCAGGGCTATACCCATCATGGTACGCCAATTCACCGGGGGAAATTTAGTCCGCTGGCCAATTAACCTATGCAGCAGCGTGTCTTTTGACTGTGGGAGGAAACCGGAGTGTCCGGCGAAAACCCACGCGGACACACGGGGAAAACACGCAAACTCCACACAGAAAGGC
>JAZEWU010000051.1:1247063-1258683 GCA_036362915.1 Geotria australis | reverse complement strand
ATTTGCCGATGGATTTGCAGTCCTTTTTTTTTTTTACGCGAGATTGTGTGGTTTTTTTTTCACGTCCTGAGCGGCGATCGGTGTCGCGGAGGTTCGATTCCATCTCCTGGCTTGTCGGCGGGTTTAACTACGGGGCGGCACGGCAAGAAGGCCCTGCGTTTTATTCCCGGCTCGGGTGCCTTTCTGCGTGGAGTCTGCATGTTTATCAACCGTGTGCCGCGTGAGTTTTTCGCCCGGGTTCTCTGGATTCATCCCACAGTCCAAATACGTGCTGCTGCCTAGGTCCATTGTCCTGACTAAATTTCCCCCGGTGCCCTGAGATGTTGTAACTTGCTTACCCCTCCCCGCTGGACAAGTGTTCAAAAAAGGTACATAGCTCAACGAGGTTTGAACAATCATGGAAGAGTAGGCCAATTACCCTCTCTATACGGGCCATCTAGAGCTCCATAAAAGCAGCGGCAACTTCCGCCAGCCTTAACGTGAGCAGAAAATTGCAGGGCTGCGCCTTTACCTCAGCTGTTATCCTAGCCGACGTCGGAACGGTCAGGAGAGGTGCAATCGCTGACGCTAAAAAAAACCCCCTCGGCCGTTGAAAAAGAAACAGAGTGGACTGTCCTGGCTATTTGCCCAGTGAAACAGCAAGTGGAATGTTCCACCTCTCCGGGGGATAATTTGTGTTGGACCCCTCATTCACATCTGGCACCATATGCCCAAGGAGAACCGTGGATAGTTTCGCTAATAATTCACCGAGTATTCCCTCGAGGCACCGCGAGCGATTCTGATTTATGACAGGGCCAGCCGGCTGCCCCTTCAGCCCAAGGAGGTCTTATTGATACAGCTGTGAGGCACGGTCGACAAAGATTTATTTGATTTCATTTCTCTTCACACCTAATTTGGGGCTTGTTCGCTCGGCAGTTTGATTGACAGGTGGCGAAAAAATGTGTGCTCGGTGTGTAAGTTGGTGGGTGGTGTGGATAATCGCGTGCCCAGGCAGCTTCGGTTTTGACCGGCCGGAGAGAGGGGGCGAAACGGGCACGGCACGGCCTAGAGAAGAGTTGGCGCAGGAAGGCCCGGAGTTGAGCGGACTTAACGACGATCGGTGCCAGCGGTGTAAAGATTTGCCTCAGTGGGAGGAGGGTCGTGAAAGACGCTGCTGGGCAGTGACAAGCTAGGTGCACCTTGAGGTTACTGGGCAGTTTGAGGATGTCGCCCTCCAGCAACAACAGAGGGCGGCGGAGCGATGCTCACAACAACGAGCGGAGCATCGGGCGGCTATCCATCCATCTATTTTCAGAAACCGCTTAATCCTGTACAGGGTTGCGGTGAGTCGGAGCCTATCCTGGCAGACACAGGGCGCTAGGCAGGGGTATACCGAGGATGTGACGCCAGTCCATCGCAGGACACCTGGGGCAATTTACTCAGTAGGCCAATTAACCTGGCAGCATGTCTTTGGGCGGTGGGAGGAAACCGGAGTGCCCGGTGAAAACCCACGCGGACACGGGGAGAGAACATGCAAACTCCACACAGAAAGGCACCCGAGCCGGGATACGAACCCGGGTCCTTCTTGCTGTGAGGCGGCAGCGCTACCCCAGCAATTTGGCACAGTAGAGAGCACACACACAAGGTGGTGCATCTGGCTAGTGTCCGTGAGCGGGATTCGAACTCGGATCATCTGCGGGTTCGTAGTGTCTTCCACTGGATTCAGTGGAAGACACTCAACCGCCTGAGAACTAGAACGGGACGATCAAAAGATGCTTTGGTCAGATGGGGTTACAAGACCGGCCCAACCACCTGTGAATGTGGAGAAGCAGACCATACTATGGAACACCGCCTTGTCTGTGCTCTACTACCCAATCTCTGCAGCTCAAAAGACCTTGCAGAGTTCAATGAAAATGCAAGGGGCTGTGTAATAAAATGGGAAACTGTAATTTAACCATCGCGCTTCGCAGAATCGCAGAGAAGAAGAAGCGCGGCGCGACACCGCACGCCGGGCAGGCTTCCGCAAACCGGCTCGGCGAAGGACGTCTCCCAAAATCGCTGCAGCGCGTCTCGACGTCTCGCGGCCTCCCGGCGGCAATCCGATCTCGGCGCTTAATGCGGGGACATCCTACGCCCCGGCGCCTAAATTCGACAAAGTCGCCGAGCGGACGCCTCTCTCTCCCGCGCCTTGCCGTCTCCGCTGTTCAACTCCCCGTCGTAAATGTTCATGCCGCCGCCGCCACCGCCGCTGCTGCTTTTAGGAAACGTCGATCGGCGGGAACGCGTCGCTCTCACCATGTCGCTGACTCTGACGAGTGACAATATCCATCCGTGCGCTCGTTTATTCCCGAATGCGCTGTCAAGCGCGCGCCGGATGACGCGGCCACGGTGTAAACGAGACTTATTTGGCGCGCCGCGCCGTTTTGCCTAAGCCGCGAAACTTTCGCGTTTGGGTTTTGAAAGCGAGTGGGGGTTTTTATTTTAATTTTGGCCGTTCGGTCTGTCAGTCAGCGGTTACTTAAGCCGGGAGGAACTGTTCGGCTATGTAGCGCTTTTTTTTAAGTTGTCCAGAGTGGCAGGGGGTTGGAGATAGGAGCCGGTGTTAGAAATAGCTGTCACCGTGTTAGAGATGAGTCAGTGTTAGAGATGGGAGCCAGTGTTAAAGATGGGTGTCACCGTGTCAGAGATGGGAGTTACAGTGTCAGAGATGGGAGTCAGTCAGTCAGTCAGTTTCTATTTAAGCTGGAAGCAACCAGGTCTGGAGTCTAGCACTCCTGCTAGGGCCTCCTCCCTTGGTGAACAGGTCTTGGGGGGGATGTTCCGGACATATCACGATCCGTAGACCATCCGACTAAAGGAGATTGGCGTCAGCAAGTGCATCCGGCCGTAAAAAAAATCTGCTCCAAAACCCCCACCATTCGGGGGAAACCGGCCAAGCCGGGTCAATCTGCACAGCAGGCATATACACCAGCAATACGCAAAAACCGGACCGTACCGGCTTACTTTCACCTCCCTCCCTCTTGCCGCAGCTCGGCGTTATCACAGCCGTCGCGATGGCGCCGCGATTCGCTGTTGTCGGCCGAGCGAGCGAGAGAGAGGGGGGCGGACGTTGTCCAGCTGAGAGGACACGGAGGTGGCGCCGTTTGATACCGTGAATTGCAAATGCACCCGTGTCAAATGATCAATCCCTCATCCCACATCAGAGCTGCTCGACAGGTGATCGGTGGATACGGGGGGTGAGGTGGGGGTGAGGCGGGCGAGGTGGATGGGGGGGGGTGGCCTACAGGCATCAATTGGGATCTGTGAAGTGTAAAGAAAGGCGGTCGGTGATGGACTGCTGGAGAGCAGGTGCGTCACAGCCACGGGTGTTGCGGATGTTGCGACACCCGCACTTTCGCAGAAACATGATTCCATCCCCCCCACTTTTCCTGAGGTAATAATAATAGCGTTTTATATCGCGCCTTTCACCCGAGGGTCACAAAGCGCTGCACAAGGGCCGCGAAGAGAACGGCATGTCAACAACGAAAGAAAAAAACAACCAATAAAAACCAAAGCAACAAAAAATAAATTATTAAGGCTACTTCGACACCTAGCCACGTTCGCGTGACAATTGGCCCCGCAATTAATTTGAGATAAAAAAACCCCAACGTTATTATTATTATTATTACTACTACTTATCTCCGCATAATTCCGCACAATGCCAGTCTGATAACGGCACGAACCCGCGCGCGTCAGAAAACCGTGCCCTTCATTTGTTGGGCATTAAGGGCGAGCGGCGCGGCGCCAAGGACCTATTTAGTCAACGGCCCCCGGAGTCGTCTCGAGCGTGACTAAGGATGGACTCGGATAACGGATGCGCGTTCCACAATCGTGGAGGGGGGCCGGAACGACTGAAAACAAATTAAATTCTCATGTAATGAACGTCGCGTTGCCGAGCGAGCTCGAAGTTTCGGGGGGAATTTTTTTTGTTTGCGCCACGACATCCCTCTGGCCGCGCTGGGGAATCGGTAGCCTAGGTGTGTGAACGCGTGTGCGAGCCGAACGCTTCGCTTCTTGAGTCCCCCGTTGGGAATGTGCACCCGATGTAAATTTGCGTTTCCGCAATTAAAGAAAGTTAATGAATTCCGGATGGCAAATTTCTGGTTTGGAGACTGCAGTTAAACATCGATGTAACCAGACGCTGTCTCCAACACTGGAACCTGTCTATAATAATAATACAATTTCAATTTATATAGCGCCTTTCACCCGAGGGTCACAAAGCGCTGCACAAGGGCCACGAAGATGACGGCACGTCAACAACGAAAGAAAAAAACACAATAAAAACCAAAGCAACAGAAAATAAATTAAATAAGGCTACTTCGAATATACTGAACGGTCGTGAAACTGGCAATCTTAAGAGCGGCAACATTCTGCCAGCGTCCCCTAAGATGGCCGTCACTTCCTTGAAGACAAACACGGAGGGAGACAGGGAGGGAGGGTGAGCGACATGGAGAGACACAGGGACACAGAGACAGGAAGACAGAGAGACGGACACGAGAGGGGAAACAACAGCACACACACTAACCCTCACTTGTGACCCTCGGGTGAAAGGCGCTATATAAATGCTATTATTATTGTTATACACACACTAACTTTGTGGCCCTCGGATGGAAGGCTCTCTGTGGTTGCTACTGTTATTGTTTTGATTTTTCTGCTGTCTTTATGATCTATGTCCTATGGTTTATCGTGATTGCTTGACTCTCAGTTTATCTGTCCTGATGTTACTGACATGCCGTTCTCTCCGCAGCCTTGTGCAGCGCTTTGTGACCCTCGGGTGAAAGGCGCTCTATAACCCTCACTCACACCACTCACACCGCTCACACCGACACTCGCCTTAACTCACAACACCGTCTCACACCTACAACACTGGCTCCCGTCTCGAACCCTGGCTGCTATCTCTAACGCGCATCTCTGCAGAGCGACCACGATCAATCTACCCGTTGTTGACAAGCGTGTTGAGACGTTGTTGGCTGCGCTTGTGCACCGCTGTTAACGTAGCGTAAATAAATACATAAACACGCGTCTTTATTCACGCGGCGCCAAGGGGTGTCAGAGAGCGCTTTACATACAATAACATTTACGTGAATGGCCCCAGTATTTGTAATAAATACAAACACTAGGCATTCAATTTGAAATATCAACAAAGCAATGTGCTCTCCGCCCACACACACACACCTATGCGTGCCCTTACTCGCTAAAGGTCACACGTTTGATCAGACACACAGATTAGCTCGCGTATACACACACACCGCGATATATACTGGGTGCTAGTTACAACCGGCTCGGGTGCCTTTCTGTGTGGAGTTTGCATGTTCTCTCCCTGTCCGTGTGGGGTTTTCGCCGGGCACTCCGGTTTCCTCCCACAGCCCGCCCAAAAACATGCTGCTGCATAGGTTAATTGGCCTGCGGACTAAATTGCCCCCGTGCCCTCTGACGGACCGGCGTTGCATCTTGGGTGTAGCCCTGCCTTGCGCTCAATGTCCCTATGTGTCCCCCCCTGTCGCTCACCCTCCCTCCCTGTCTCCCTCCGTGTTTGTCTTTAAAGAAGTGACGGCCATCTTAGGGGACGCTGGCAGATTTTTTCCGCTCTTAAGATTGCCAGTTTCACGACCTTTCAGTGTATTCGAAGCAGCCTTAATCATTTAATTGTTACTTTGGTTTATATTCGTTTTTTTTGTCATTGTTGACATGCCGTTCTCTCCGCGGCCCTTGTGCAGCACTTTGTAACCCTTGAGTGAAAGGCGCTCTATAAATTGCTGGTTTACAAGCGAGGAGCTTACGGACGCACTTGGGAGGGAATGTGCGTGATAGTGGATAGTCAAAACAAAGCGTTGGTGTGAGAGACACGTGTCAACACGTTCAAAAAACCGGGTTTGCGCGACGGGCGTAATGTTGACCGTATCGCGTCGCAGCAACGATACGAAGGACAGGTATTTAACGACGCATCGATCCGGGCGGTTGGTGCGAATCGGATTAATGATCGTATCGGCGCGGGTTTGTCACGGCTCGATGCGTGATGAGAATCGCTCTCGAGAGCTGTTCGTTGTGGGGGAGCCGTATCGAGCGTTCCTCCTCTCGTTAACAGACATCGTTTTGGATGTTACTGATGTAGGTCTGTCACGGCTCGACGTATCAGAATTGCTCTCCGTAGCTGCTCTTAGAGCGATTAAAGATGCCTTCCAATGTGGGAGGCGAAACGTCGCGAAGGAGAGAGGCGGAACACGCAGTGACGCGGCTATCCCGAAAGAACAGCTATGGAGAGAAATTGTCATACGTCGAGCCGTGACAAACTTACACCAGTACAGTAATAATAATAGCTCATGGAATGTTATAATCACCCCATCCCGTCACAATTCTCAGCAGGATGTCTACGCAGTGGTAACATCTGCGCTGTACTGAAAGACAGTCCTACCCGAGGCGGTTCGATTCCCGCCTCCGGCGCCTTTCTGTGTTGAATTTGTGTTTCCTCCCCCCCCCGTTCCGCGTGGGTTTCCTCCGGGTTCTCCCATTTTTTCCAACAACTAAAAAAAAACCGCATTCATTAATTGGCCGATAGTGTGTGTGTGTGTGACATAAGCCATAGGATGCAGTCTCTGGTGAGTTGGCGCCGGCTGACCGCCTGGCTGACTCCCCCCCCCCCTCTCTCTGCGGTTCCCTCGCTACGCCTCCGTGTCCGCGTCTCGTCCACGACCAGGCGTGGAATCTGCGAGGTGGCCACGTTATGAAATGTATTATGAAATGTATTATCTGTCGTCGTTGACATGTCGTTCTCTCCACAGCCTTGTGCAGCGCTTTGTGACCCTCGGGTGAAAGGCGCTATATAAATGCTATTATTATTATCATTAGTAATTCCAGCATCATCCCTGCTGGATGGAATTTCCAGCGAAACGTCGGAGCTTCTTTGAAGGGAAGTGCTGTATTGCTCACTCGCTTTTCCAACATATCGACGGGTACACGACACTTACATAAGTTTTCACGCCGCCTAAACGCCTAAACTCGTAAAAAGAGCTATACTGTGGGATACCTGGTCATGAAAGCCTTCGAGTTAAATGTATTATAATTACCAATCGCTGCGGTTGGGTTGTTGGGGTGACTGGCGACACAGCCATCGATATTGCTGAGTGTGCGATCAGGTTCCTGTGGGCAGCTACTTGGCACTGAAGGCTGCCCAGTGCCACACCGCTGGCTGCTGATGCACACAAACGAAGCGAATCAAAGTGATTTAACTGCTGTTGCAACCTGCTTCGTCGCGACCGGTCACCTTGCCGTGCCCTTGCCGCAGTAGTTAGGTTATAATGAGCATCTGTGTGAGCGCGCGTGTGTGTGGTCGGTGTGCGGGGAACGGCTGCTCAAATCCGAGTTCGAATCCCGCTCGCGGCCAACAGCACTGACCATTAACTGAACCGGTCCTGCGCTTCCCCTGCCTAGGTCGACTCAACCTCTAATGAGTACCCCAGTGCGGTGTGTAAACATTGACAGGTGAGAAATCGCAGCGCCGGAGGTCGGTGGCATCACCCGACACATCGGACGAACCTCTCGGTGCCGTCAACACACTGAACAATTCTACCGTCACTATCAACACACCGACTGTTCTCTCATCACCACGAACACACCGGCACCATCAACCAGCGGTGGAGCAGCGATTTTAAAAGCGTGGTGGTTCTAGGGGGGTGGCACACTCACTGGAGCACGGGTCCGGCGAGTCGAGGAAGGCCGGCGTCGCTCGGAAGTACTGCGGGTTCTCGATGACGGGGATGCGCTTGAGTCCGATGAGCACCGTGTCGGGACCCCCCTCCATCGACGAGCCGCTGCCACCCCCGGCCGCGGCGCCGTGGTGGTGATGGTGGTGGTGGTGATGCAGGGGGCTCGCCGAGTCCTCGCTACTGATCACCGCCGGGACGGGTCCTGGCAAGGGGGGTAAAGAGGGCGGTGGTGGCACTTACGACGCGCTACGGTGGTGATGCGCGGGGAGAAGGTGCTGCCCGAGGCGGGTCGATTCTCGCCTCTTACGCTGGCGCCTGTCTCGAATGCTGGCTCCTGTCTCTAACGCGGGTTCCTGTCGCTAACGCTGGTTCCTGTCGCTAACGCGGGTGCCTGTCGCTAACGCTGGTTCCTGTCTCTAACGCTGAGTCTTGTCTCGAACGCTGGTTCCTTCTCTAACGCCGGCCTATGTCTCGAACGCCGGCTTCTGTCGATAACGCTGGGTCTTGTCTCTAACGCTGGCTCCTGTCTCTAACGCCGGCTCCTGTCTCTAACGCCGGCTTCTGGCGATAACGCTGGCTCCAGTCTATGAGTAGAGCCAAGGTCAACCTTGACAATATATTGTCATTCATTCATTCATTCGTTGTCAGAAACCGCTTAATCCTGTAGAGGGTTGCGGTGAGCCAGAGCCAATCCCGGCAGACACAGGGCGCAAGGCAGGGCTATATATAATTGTGGGAATTCCCACCAGTGATTACGGTAAACCACCTCTGCAGCCCCCCCAATAATTCTCACCTTTCCCCAAAACCCCATCATCTGGGGCGAACAAACGTCCCCTAAACATGCTCACGCAAGTCGTGCCACCCAAAACAAACAACATCAAACCAAGTAATGGGATCAGCCTCACAACATTGTGAGTGACCGCTGTTTGAAAACAAACACGTTTGGACGCGTGACACGCGCTGAGGATGAACGACAGATTGACGCGTACTGACGTAGGTTTTCACGGCTCGATGTGTGATGAGAATGGCTTTCCAAAGCTCGCTCATTCAGGATAGCCGTGCCACACTATCCATCCGTCCATCCATTGTCAGAAACCACTTGATCCTCTGCAGGATTGCGGGTGAGCCGCATCCTATCCCGGCAGACACAGGGCGCAAGGCAGGTCTATACCGAGGATGGGACGCTAGTCCATCACAGGGAGAACATGCAACTCCGCACAGAAAGGCACCTGAGCCGGGATTCGAATCCGGGTACCTTCTTGCTGTGAGGCGGCAGCGCTACTCACCGCTATGCCACCGTGCCGCCCCACAAATCATAATTTAAACATAATAATGTACACGTCATAATGTGTCACTGAGCGCTCCCCCTCTTTAATAATAACATTAATAATAATAATAGTATTTGTAGAGCGCCTTTCACCCAACGGTCACAAAGCGCTGCACAAGGCTGTGGAGAGAACGGCATGTCAACAACACCAAGACAGATTAACTGAGAGGCAAGCAATATCGATACATTATAGGACATAAAGGCAGCAGAAAAAAATACTAATAGTACTAATAATAATTCGCCTCCCACGTTGGAGGCATCATCTGTTTCCCCCCTCCCCCATCTCCCCCCCCCAGACACACCCCCTCTCACACCCAATCACCGCTGTCTCAGCACCACGCTTTACGCTCGACCAGAACCGAGAATCTACTATCATCACTTGTCGGGTTCCGTTCACGACAGCGCGGCAGCTACACTAATAATGCACGAATAACAGAAAACTCTCACGACACATTTGTCGTCGACACTGCTCCTCTAGAGGAATACAATATTTATATTATCGGTGACATTAGAGGGGGGAGGTAGCCCCCCGGTTTCATAGCAGATGTGACGGGCAATGTCGCATAAGGTCTATCCCGCGTCGTTTGCTTGACATTGTACATCCACCCCCACCCCCCCGCCCCAGTCACAACCAACCTGCATCGATTATACAGTTACAGAAAAGCTCAAGGCATTAACACTTCCCCAAGGAGGACAAATTATATGTACTAGCAAAGTACCCGCCCTACGGACACGCTTGTTACAAGCGCGAAGCACGATCTTCCCTGCGTCACGGATTGGGCGGCAGAGGGCTTGAGAGGGATCGATGCGGCAGCAGTGCAAACGTAGGAATTTAAATCTTAAACAGTTTTAAAGTCTCAGAAGAGTTTAATCATCAATAAGTGGGGCCTCCATGTATCTCTACGAGTCTCTATGTGTCTCGGAGTCTCCATGCATATATCTGAGTACGTGTACTCTATGAATCTGTATGTTTCTCGACGAGTCTCTATGTAAATTTAGTAAATTTATTATCTATAGTGTTAGAACCACACCCGATTTCCCCCTCCAATCTGCCTATATAATGGCAACGACGAGAGCCATCCAGTCTCTCTACCTGATGTTGATTGTATCAGCGAAACGTCCACAACATCTTTAAAGGGAAGTGCTGTCTGTATGCTGAGTCGTTTTTTTCCCAACATATCGACGGGTGCACAACACTTGCAGAACTTTTCACGTGACCTACACTCGTAAAAAGAGCTACACTATGGAGTCTCTATGTATTTATACGAGTCTCTATGTATCTCTACGTGTCTCAGCGTGTCTCTAAAGGGGACGCGATCCCCCGTACGTACCCGGAGTGATTTACCCCGCCCCCCAATTCCTCCCGCCACGATGATGATGATGATGGGGGCTATTATTTCGTGGGGTGATGACGCCCCACACACCTCAATTAACATCGATTCTCAGCCCCGCGATACGCGCTGCAAATTGCTCGCAGAAGGAGCATCGATGTTCTTGAGATCAGATTATGGATCGTGGCATTGGTTGGGGTGCAGGGGGTGGTGGGGGTGGGAAGACATCAGTGTTGGAACGATTCATCTAGCAGTGCATAGAGCAAGCGTCTTCGTATCAAGGCCCCGCGAGCCACTGGCGGTTCCTGATGTGTGGCTCCCGACAATACATCATAATAATAGCATCATTTTATAGAGCGTCTTTCACCCGAGGGTCACAAAGCGCTGCACAAGGGTCGCGGAGAGAACGGCATGTCAACAACCACATAAAAAAAAACAACTAATAAAAACGCAAAGCAACAAAAAATAAATGATTAAGGCTGCTTCGAATACACCGAAAGGTCGTGAAACTGGCATAAACACAAAGATCCCACGTGTAGCCTTAACAGACTGTAGGGGTCAAGCGCTGTTAGCGAGTAGCACCTATGAAGGTGGACGAGGCTCGCGAAGCGGTGGAGTGGATAGCACCACGCTCGGCCGCCTTTGTCTCCCCAGGGGAGATGTTTACACGCGTGGCAGTTTCGTCATTTCAGGCTGAATCGACCTAGGGGAGGCACAGGACCGGTTCGGAATATCGTCACTGGTGTTGGCCGTGAGCGAGATTTGAACTCGGGTCACCAGGTTCGTCGCGCTGCGTGCTAACCGCTACACCAAGACACCAAACACACACAGACCATACTCACACAAGCATCATGCACACTACATAGGCAGCGCTACGCCAAGACAACACAGGCACCGGCTTGCTCAAGGCCTAACGCTTCACGCGACGCATGTTAAATTAAGTGGCACCAGTCAGGCATCTGGAAAGAAGCTGGGCGCCTCTACTTAGAGATGCGTCAAGCCGAGAGCATCTTATCTCGCGCTGCCTTATCGCGGCAGCACAGCCACTGTGTGTGTGTGGGGATGGTTGGGGGGGGCACCCCCTACACGGAGTGGTAACCCTGTCTCGATGCCAAGGATTTTCAATTCTGGAGTTTGTCCCTGGGAAATGTTGGCAGCCGGCGTGGATAGAGGGTGTGCAACCATTGCGCCTTGGGTTGGGATGGAAGTCGAGCGCTGGGTTATGGAGAGGGGGTTAGTTG
>JAZEWU010000051.1:1228880-1245959 GCA_036362915.1 Geotria australis | reverse complement strand
CCAACAGTCCAAGCCAGAGGAAGGAATAAATGTTCCCGTGAAGGCGCAGGTAGGAAGAGAGCCAACATCTTGGCACGACAGCACTGAGCCGCATCAGTCGTCCTAGCCGGAGGACTTGAAAGTTTTACGGAACAAGTGAGTCGGTTGCGATCGAGTAATGGTGCTGGGTCGGGTCGTGGGGGGGGGGGCGATTCAAACAACCCACACGACCGACGCGGCTTCGTGAGGCGTACATCGGTCGGTGGAGGCGACAAAGTGGTGTCACCGGGGGAAAAAGCGTTTCGACGCGCCGCTTATTTTCGGCCCGCCTTCATCGACCCGCGAGCGCATTTCGCGCGCGTTCCACCCGCCGTTATAGAGACCTCATCTGGGCGATATGTATCGATCGCTGATACATACGCAGAGCATTCGCACCTAGCCGAATGCACCCGCGGAGTCTGATTCGAGGCGATTGACCGGAGGAGGGCAGCGCGTGGTCACGTGTGCGTAACGCAGCCTGAAATGAGTAGCGAGTGCGGTGCGTGAACATCGCCACTGGGGAGACAAAGGCGGCCGGGCGTGGTGCTTGGTCACCCACCCTCTCGTGTGCCGTGTCGAATTTAATAGGTGCTCGCTAACGGCACTTGCCCCTACAGTATGTTTAGGCTATACGGGGGATCTTAGTCTTAGTAACGTAAGTGGCTCTCATCTCTAACAATGGCTGCCATATCTACCACTGGCTCCCATCTATAACACTGACTCCCATCTCTAACAATGTGACACCCAGCACTGGCTCCTATCTCCTATCCTCCCCGCCGGACAACTGTTACAAATAGCTACAAAGCTCAACGGTTTCTTCCAGCTTAAACACAAAATGACTGGACTGATTTTGCCCCAACCCGCCTACCCGCTTCTCACCTACCCACCTCTCATCCTCCCAGCCCGCCCCCCCGACTCCCAGCCCCCCCCCTCCCCATATTCCGAGCGATCAGTGAAGATTGTACGAGAAACGAGGAAACATTCGCGTATGTTTCGGAGCGTTATCCTTGTGCAAACCGGAGGGTTATTGATTGGTCTGCTTTTCGCGAGGTTGAGTGATTGAATGATACATCATTCACCTTGCCCTGAGCTCAGGACGTCAAGTTAAGAGATTCAGCGAGCGAGGAATGCGAGCGGCCGTGATGTCATCCTGGCATCACGGGAGCCGAGCGGATGAGATTCACTTCGGTGGTTCGCACAGTCAGTTTGTGTTCAAGCTGGAAGGAACCGTTGAGCTGTGTGGCTCTTTGTAACAGTTGTCCAGCGGGGAGGGGTAAGAGATCAGAGCCAGGGTTAGAGTTGGGAGCCACAGTATTAGAGGTGGGAGTCACAGTGTGAGAGATGGGAGTCAGTCAGTTTGTATTTAAGCTATGCAGCTCTTTGTAACAGTTGTCCAGCGGGGAGGGGGTTAGCAAATTGCGACATCTCAGGGCATCTGGGGCAATTTAGTCAGGACAATTAACGTAGACTGCGGCGTGTTGTTGGCCAAATATTTTCCATGAAAATGTGACGATGACAGCTTATTAACAAACACCATCAAGCGGATTATGAATTGACTTAATCGTGTTGTGCAGGGTGTCCGTAGAAAAAATATACAGGGCACGGATAGGGTATCTGTCACCTCCTCGTTATGATCATCATCTTCGGTTGTCATCATTATCACAGCTGTCATAAATCTTGCCTAATGAACGCAATAAATCGTCGATCATTATTATCATAATCTATCAATCGTAATTCACAGGGGTCTTTGTGGGGGGTTTCCTATTCACCGGCTCCCACGTGAACTGATTTACTGCTCGGCGTGACTAGATAAATCTTCATGAAGGCACGGCCCAGTTGATTCTTGATAAACCTAATTTCGGCAACAACAAAAAACCCAACTTTCATTACGGACGAGAGAAATTGACAAGGAACACGTTGCTGAAGGGCGCTTGTTAAAAATAAATATCATTTTTTTTTAGAACGCCTCCACTGCTGGATGAATTCCTGCCTGGGAAAATGCCGGTCGAGGGGATGGTTAGATTTCATGTTTACAAATATAATGAAGAGATAAAATAAAATAGGAATGAGGAGCGGTTGGCACGGTGGCGTGGTGACTAACTTTGTCTTTCTCTTTGTATGTTGCATGCGCGCACTGAGAGTACCGGGTTCAAATCTTTCATTAGATAGATAGATTAACTCGTAGGCTTTCCTGACCAATGTTATTCATAGTGAGGCTCTGTTTATGAGTTTAGGTCATGTGAAAAAGGTGTGTAAGTGAAGTGCACCCGTCGATATGCCGGAGCAAACGAGCGAGCACATGCATCACTTACCTCACATGACCTAAACTCATAAACAGAGCCTCACTAAGATAGATAGATGTTGATTATTACAGCAGAAAAAAATACCCAGTGAGCTTGCAAGCTCTTTACGGGACTCCTGCGACGCAACAAGCATGCGAATTACTGACATTAGCACAACTTGTGTCTGTACAACACCGAGGCTTTTATCGTCTTATCT
This sequence comes from Geotria australis, assembly GCA_036362915.1. Classification (NCBI taxonomy): domain Eukaryota; kingdom Metazoa; phylum Chordata; class Hyperoartia; order Petromyzontiformes; family Geotriidae; genus Geotria; species Geotria australis. The sequence continues at coordinate 1,243,442 of JAZEWU010000051.1, read as the reverse complement.
CAGCTTTAATCCCCACTCATTGATTGCTCCTCTGAAACCTCCAGAAATATTCCCGAAAGGACATCGTGAAGGGAAAATCCAGGTGAAAACATTCAGAGGAGCCTGTTACAGGCCTGTAACACAGTCGCCATAGAGCGGGCACGCCGCTAGCACCGAAAACAAATCCCACGTCCCTCGAGCAAGCGATGAAATCAGTTTCTGACAGAGGCTGGTGACATCTCAGGGTCACGAGAGGTCACGGCGCTTTGGGAGGAGACCGTCATCCAGCAGTGGATTGACCGATACCCTATTACAATGACTCGAGCGGAAAAGCAATTACAACGCTTTGTATGTATGTCCCGTCGTTATTTATCCCGAATACAAAATAATAATAGTAATTGATGATAGGCAGGTCGCGATTATGTAGAGCAGCACAGCCATCCATCCGTTGTCAGGAACAGCTTAATCCTGTACTGGGTCGCGGTGAGCCGGAGCCTATCCCGGCAGACACAGTTACGCAAGGCAGGGCTATACCCAGGATTGGACGCCAGTCCATCACAGGGCACCGGGGGCAATTTAGTCAGCAGGCCAATTAACCCTATGCAGCAGCATGTCTTTGGACTGTGCGAGGTAAACCGGAGTACCCGGCGAAAACCGACGCGGACACGGGGAGAGAACACGCAAACTCCACACAGATAGCAGGCACCCGAGCCAGGATTCGAACCTGGGCCCTTCTCGCTCTGAGGCGGCAGCGCTACTCACCGCGCCACCGTGCCGCCCGCAAGTTATTTATCCCGAATAGGTAATAATAATTGATGACAGGCACGTCGCGATTCTGCGGTGCACAACAGCCCAGAAGGTCAATTGGTACGCTGTGTGGCGCATGCCAATGCGCCGTTTAGCTGAGCTTATCACTGAACAAGAGAGGGATTTTTTTTTGGTTTTTTGCGGGGGGTTTGTTTTTTCCCGGTAATAAATTATAAATGATGACGAACGCCCATATTTGCATTCAGCCGTGACCTTTTTTTTAGTAGCCTTGTATTTTATTTTTAATGAGCGCTTGCCTCCATCGTCAGATAAAATAGCACAACTGTTTGTTATAATGTCCAAGCGATCAAGGCTATATATATTGGCCTTCTTCTTCTTTGCGATTCTTCGAAGCACGATGGTCAGCCTCTGGACATCGTTGTCTTTCAGCTCCTCGGCCTCGAAGTGTTTGGTAGAATTCGCCGATAACGTCGTAATGTATAGGACCCCGGTGTCTGGCCATTGGCGCCGGCTGACCGCGCTGCTGCCTTCACGCCACCTCTGTGCGGTTTCGTTGCGTTTGGGAGTCGTTCTCCCTTCGGACAAATACCGTCCGACACTGAATGAACGTCGTGCCAAACGTTACGAATTATAATTATAAATTATGATAATTGTCACAACGAATTATAATTATTGTAAATATTATTATAATTATTATCATATTAAATCATCGATGCCGTTTAAAACGTGGAACTGTTACATTCGTTATAATCCATCCATCCTTCCATGTTCAGATACCGCTTAATCCTGTACAGGGTCGCGGTGTGCCGGAGCCTATCCCGGCAGGTACAGGGCGCAGGACAGGGCTATATCCAGGGTAGGACACCAGTCCATCACAGGGCACCGGGGGCAACTTAGTCCGCATGTAAATTAACCTACGCAGCAGCGTGTCTTTGGATTGTTGGAGAAAACCATTAGTAACGATAATTATTTGATCATAAAAAAAACACATTAAACCTGTGTGAGAGATAAGCTGTCCGCGGAGTGCTGCTGCGGTGTTGGGGGTCAGCGCACTGGACTCACGGTCAAGAGGGCATCGATTCGATGAGGCGCTGAGTAGCGCTGCCGCCTCACAGCAAGACGGACCCGGGTTCGATTCCCAGCTCGGGTGCCTTTCTGCGCGGAGTTTGCATGTTCTAGCCGTGTCCGCGTGGGTTTTCGCCGATTGCTAAGGTTTCCATCCACAGTCCGAAGACAGTCTGCTGCCTAGGTTAATCGTGCTGACTAAATTGCCCCGCGGTGCCTTGAGATGTTGTAACTTACCTACCCCTCCCCGCTGGAGAGCTGTAAATAAACAGCTAGCTCAACGGTTCCTTCCGGCTTGAATTAAAACTGACTAAATCCCATCTCTAACACTGTGACTCCCATATCTGTGAGGCGGCAGCGCTACTCACCGCAACGCCACACCCCTGTCATATGTATACTGTATATATTAATTGTGCCTAGACAGAATGCCAGCGAAACGTACAGAATTAATGGGTTATTGTGAATCAAAAATCATTAAAGTAATTTGAGGAATGGGGAGGCCTTTGACAAATATCGTCCGAGGGAGCTCTTGAGCTCAACGAGTAAAGATTTTGGCACCACGGAATGTATGCCTGTAATTGGATAATCTACACTACAGGTTACAGGGCTGTTCTGAAGGATGAAAGTGACACGGCGTCTTCTGTGTCGTGCTAGAACACAAACACACGACAAAGGCCCACTCCAACCCCAAATAACAGTGGTGACATCTGCGTCTCACAGAAATAAAATCCTGCTCGAGGCAGGCAGTTCGATTCCTAACTTGGGCGCCTTTCTGTGTGGGGGGGTTTGTGTGTTCTCTTCCCTGTTCTGCGTGGCTTTCCTCCGGGTTCCTCCGGTTTCCTCCCACAACGTAATTAATTGGTCGATAACAACATCATATATATATAGGACGTAGTGTGTGGCGATATGTTGGCGCCGGCAAACCGCCTGGCTGCCTCCTCCGCCTCTCTGCGGTTTCCTTGCGCCTCTCTCTTCGAATGAATACCTTCGAAATTGAAGGAATATGTGCGACGCGTTATCAATGTATTATTATAATAATAATTATAATAATAATTTCAATTTATATAGCGCCTTTTACCCGAGGGTCACAAAGCGCTGCACAAGGGCCGCGAAGAGAATGCATTCGGTAACCTTCAACGGCTCAGTCGACTTAGGGGAGGCACGCGGCCGATCCACCGATGCGTCGATGAGCAGGGAATCGAACTCGCCTCGCCAGTGGCACCAACCGTTGCGCCACCGCTCCACCGCCGCTATGGGCACTTGCCCCAACAGCCTGCGAGGCTATACCAGGGAGCAGGGATCTTTGTCTGTGCGTGACATGCCACGTACACACACACACGCACGCTCGCAGAAATCCCTAAATCCCGGAGCCCATCGCGCTGCCACACCCCAAACAGATGCTGATCCCGAGGAACCCAAATCACAAGGTGTTTTTTTTTCTCTCTCTTTCGGCGAGTCTTATTTTTCACTCTTCCCCCGCGCTATCTCGATGTGTCTGCTTAACCTCGCACCTTCCTACAATCACCCGCTCGCCTCTCTCTCTCCCCACACACACACCTTGCAGTCTGATATAAATCACATACATAATAACGTGCCGAGAAATTGCTTTGGGTTTTTTGTTATTCTCGACGTATGTAAATACATTTCTGGGGGGATCTGTGTGTTCTCTCCGTGTGTCTGTGTGGGTTTTTGCTGGGTAGTCCGGTTTTCTCCCACAGGCAAAAGACATGCTGCTGCCAGTCACTCACCGACTCACTCACCCACCCATCCATCCATACACTCACTCACCCACCCACTCACCCAGGTCCAAACACACACTGCTGTTACTGTCTAGGTTAATTTGGCCTGCTGAATAAATTTGCCCCCGGTGCCCTGCGATGGACTGGCGTCCCATCCAGGGTACATCCCTGCCTTGCATCTTCTATCTACCGAGACAGGCTCCGGCTCACCGCGACCCCCTATAGTATAAACGGTTACCGATAATGATGACGAATAACATGCAGCAATTTGATTTCCTCTGTTTTAGATTCGATACGTACAGTACATAAAGCAATTCCTTCAGATTGTTTCTCGGTGAGTGAATTATCTCCGCTCGGATTTCAAGGCTGCGGCAGAAGTAAAAAAAAAAACCCCCACTGCACAATCCAAGTTTGCATTGCTGCCTTGTGCGGCGTATTGATTATTGAAAAGCCTGCTACATGATATCTTATATATCAAAGTTAACCTTTCCAAGTCAGAATCGTTTCCCAGCTTCGCACTGTCAGCCCGAGTGATACATCGGAGATCATTATGGGCTAAATGAGACGAAAGGGAATTGAAGGTCTGCTCTCGAATTGAAGGACGCAAAGCAAACAAGCTGGGCAGCAGTCGCTCAAGTGAGCCCCACTCCCGGTTTCAATGCGCGGGAGTGAATTTAGATCGTTTTAAATTAAGAGCAAGGCGACACTTAACTGCCGATGTATTGTTTATTTTGATGGTTGCTTTACAAAGCTGTTCTTTCGGGATAGCCGTGTCGGGTGTTTTCCTCTCGCTCTCTTTGTCGCGACGTTTCGCCTCCCACGTCGGAGGCATCATCAGGCTATCCCAAAGAAACAGCTCTGAAGAGGGGGTCAAGGTAGAAGCGTTCCCTGTCAGGTAATACTTGGTATTGCCTGCGAATTCTACCAAACACTTGGAGGCCGAGCTGAAAGATAACGATGTCCAGAAGCTGACCATCGTGCTTCGAAGAATCGCAAAGAAGAAAAAGCTCTGAAGAGCAACCATCATAAACCGAGACGTTGAAAACATACATCACTAACATATGATAATAATACTCATAATAATGTCAATCCGCATGCCATGCCAACCGTGGGAATCTTTTTGACCATACTTCACCGCGCCGGTCAGGGCGGGTTGGCAAAGGCGGCAGTGCGAGGTTCGAACGTCGCTCGCCCCCGACGCGAGCCGTGACTCGCTCAATTCGGGTCACCGGGGTCACAGCACGGTGCCGCTAACCGCAGCGCCACCGCTCCTCTCCCGATGGGAACAAGCAGTGTAATTTCCTCGCCGATTAAGTCACTGGGTCATAATTGGATGACTCATTTAATTGTGTAATTTCCAAACAAAGAACGGTAAGTTGTTAATTACTTAATGAGTCTTATCAACGTGAAACGTAATTCGTTAACAAAAAATATTTCTACACGCTTCAAAGAGCAAGCTACAAAGTAGGCATTTTTATCATGATTAATTGCTTGCTCGTTATGTACCGTTTGCGTCATCATAAACTCGGAATATATTTTTAATTTACGTAATTGTTTCATATCGGGATCTTGTCCGGGTTGTCCGGTTTCCTCCCACAAGCCTAATGACGCCTGCCACGTCCAGGAGCAATCATCAGGCCAACCGTCGCGAAGGAGATAGGAGTAACGGCCAACACGGCTATCCCGAAACAGCAGCTATGGAGAGCAACCCTCACACGTCGAGCCGTGACAAACCTACATCGACACAGAGGAGGAACGCTCAACACGGCTATCCCGAGGGAGCAACTATGGACAGCAATTCTGATCACACATCGAGCCGTGAAGAACCTCCATCATCACTAATAATAAATACAACGTATAACGAATCGAACCACCTCGGGCAGGACTTTGTTCCTCTGCAGCGCGAATGTCACCACCGCAAAATAACACTAATAGCATTTATAGAGCGCCTTTCACCCAAGGGTCACAAAGCGCTGCACAGGGCTGCGGAGAGAAGGGCACGCCAACAACGACAGAGAACGGAAAATTAGCAACATTTTTTTTTTTAACAACACGAGATCCTACTGTAACCGGGTGCCGCCGTGACCCATCAACCCTTCGCTCCATCAACCGTTCTCAACCGCAGGGGTCGCGACCCATCAGCGGGCCGCGAGCGGCACCTAGCGGTCCGTGGAGACCAGGACCCGAGTGGGACCAAGTGGGAGCATCGAGCTGCAGAAGGTTAAGAAGCTCTGCTCTTAACATCATCCCGCGCGGTTTCCCTGCGAAGTCTCCGGGCGGCTCGTTGAATCCACACCGACGTGCAACAGTCACCTTGACCCATCCGGGGCTCGATTCGAGCCTGGGGGAGGGGGTCAACGATTGGCGGATGACCCCCCCTGACCCCTCGGTGCTCACCCGGGCTCCCTAATGGCCGTCGGTTTTTTCCCCCCCAACGAGAGCCCTCGCCGCAGTTATTCATTGACGGAAAGGGGGGGTCAGAGGGCAACGGTGTAAAGTGCCGGCGCGCCAGCCGCCCCCCTTAATGCTCTCTCTCTACGGGGTGGTCCACATGTCTTGTGACCCCCACCCCATCCACCCCCGAGTTGATAGCGTTTTATCCCAGTTTTGTGATCGCCGTCGTGAGCCCGTAATAATTCGAATTCGATTCGATTCTTCGAAGCGTGATGGTTATATGACAGTTGTTTCCCCATTGCAACAAGTTCTTCTTTAGTTGCAGACAGCGCTTTGTGACCCTCGGGTGAAAGGCGCTCTATAAAATGCTATTATTATTACTATTATTATAAAGATATTATAGTCAGTGCTGGCCTTAAAGGCGGCGGGCGTTGGCCTCTCTTCTTGCTCCAGACTGAGGGGCTTCTGGCATCTGTTGAGCTTCTGGACATCGTTGTCTTTCAGCTCCTTGGCTTCGAAGTGTTTGGTAGAATTTGCAGGTAATACCAAGTGTTACTTGACGATGGCCAGAGGCTAACCATCGTGCTTCGAAGAATCGCAAAGAAGAAGAATTCGGAGGCGCGCAGCCTTGCTCACTAAGAGCCGCTCTTCAATGGCTACGGTAATACCTCGATGTGACGACGGACCGAACCCCCCACCCTGGTCTGTCACTCGCTGTCTCGTGTTTGGAATGTAAACACCCGTGACGCGTGCCGAGCCGAGTGGCAGCCCGCTCCTTTCACCGGCGAAAGTTAATCGACAGGAACCGTATCGATCGATGGGGTTCCTCTTGGGGGGGGAAAATGGAAAATATGCGGTGATGGTGGTTGGGAGTGGTGGTTGGTGAGGGTGGGGTTGAGTCAGTCAGTCCGTTTATACTATGGGCACCTTTTTTTTCAGTGTATTTAAAGCAGCCTTAATCATTTAATTTTTATTGCCTTGCTTTTTTATTAGTTGTTTTTTTTTTGTTTGTCGTTGTTGACAGGCCGTTCTCTCCGCGGCCCTTGTACTGCGCTTTGTGACCCTCGGGTGAAAGGCGCTCTATAAAATGCTATTATTATTATATTATTGTAATGTAAAATATATAAGGTTTCACCTTTTCTGGCAATGAGAGACGTGTTAAGATCTTAAAACACCAGATGGACACCTTTTTGCAAAGCTTCCAGTTTGCAAGCAGCCACACATGCTTGTGGCAAAAACACGGGGTGTTGCCGTTCCATTGCATGTTTTTGCCACAAGCATGTAGTGTGGCTGCTTGCAAACTGGAACCTTTGCAAACAGGTGTCCATTTGGTGTTTTAAGATCTTAACATGTCTCTCAAGGCCAGAAAAGGTAAAGCCTTATATATTTAACAGTCAGTTTGTATTTAAGATGGTCATGAGCACCTTTTTTTTGCTAGTGTACAGATAATGTAAAAAACAATATACAAGGTTTTGACCTTCTCTGGCAATGAGACAAGTGTTTAGATCTTAAAAACACTAAACCTAACTTGCTTAACCATGGACAACTGTTAATAAGAGCTACATAGTTCAACGGTTCCACCGATCCATCTATTGTCAGAAACCGCTTAATCCTGTACAGGGTCGCGGTGTGCCGGAGCCTATCCCGGCAGACACAGGCCACAAGGCAGGGCTATATCCAGGGTAGGACGCCAGTCCATCACAGGGCACCGGGGGGCACTTTAGTCCGCACGTAAATTAACCGATGCAGCAGCATGTCTTTGGTATATGGGAGGGAACCGGAGTGCCTGGCGAAAACCCACGTGGACAAGGGGAGAACATGCACATTTCAAACTCACTGACTGACCTGATGACTGTTTCCAAATGAAAACAAAAAGCTTTCAGGCTTGTGCCCAGACTGTGTTGATCAAGCATAGACTCTAACCCAGACACATTTGTGAATAATAGGCGAGTTTACGACACTCAGCGTTTACGTGACTCAACCTCAAAGCGCTGCATTACGGGTACACGGTTTGTTGTTGTATTTCAGCAAGCGTTCGCAAAGTGTCCCTACACGTGAATTGCAATTTGTAACCTTTCAAGATGCAGATCAATGGACATTTATTTAGTATTTTCTCTGTATAGACGCAGAAAGTGTTCTGGCACAGAAAGTACAGAGGCGTTTACATTGTTATATTTTTTTTTTTAGAAAAGACTACAACTTGGTCAATGTTTTGGTCAATAGTACTGCATCGTAGCTGAATGCACAGTGGGCACTGAACGGCGGTAACCGTCGATTGAAATGCCCTACTTGCGACATTCCGCGCGCGTTTCCCCCTGACTCTCGATTTAGAAAATAGCGGGAGAGCGAACGCTAACTTTTACTGATCCAGCCGAGTGTTGTCGAGCCTTAAAATGTTTACCCTTCGAAAAATAAAAAGAAAGAACTTGTGGAGCACAGTGAAGGGGGGAATAATGTGTTTACATCTAAATAAGCTCACTAAAGATAAACAGTATAGATGTGTCAGACAGGTACTGATGTGATGGACTGGCGTCCCATCCTCGGTGTTCCCCTGCCTTGCGCCCTGTGTCTGCCGGGATAGGCTCTGGCTCACCGCGACCCTGTACAAGATTAAGCGGTTTCTGACAATGAATGAATGAATAATAAACCGTTCTTTCGGGATGGTCGAGCGGTTTCCCTCTCTCCCTCGCGACGTTTCGCCTCCCACGTTGGAAGCATCGTCAGGCGAAACGTCGCGAGGGAGAGACGGAGATCGCTCAGCGACACGGCTATCCCGAAAGAGCAGCTCTGCAGAGCAACCATCACGAATCGATCCGTGAAAACCTACATCAGTTCATAATAAATATCTGTCCGTATAAATCTATGGGTGCCTTTTTGCCAGTATCTAATCTATGTGGACAAAAATAATAATGACCAAGGCGCCTGGCTGTCGACCTGGATCAACCAGACGACTGTCTGCTTGGATCAATAAATAAACAACTCGAGCAGAATAGGCGCCGAGAATACAAATATACAGTCCGAGCAATTCATTCATTGTCAGAAACCGCTTAATCCTGTACAGGGTTGCGGTGAAAATGGACAATTATAGTCGGAGAGGCACCGCGTAAATAACCTGCCCAACGTTCCGGCCGGACGTGTCAAGCCCCGTGACCTCCTCGCAGATATTGCTCCGCCTCGAAACAATAAAGACCAATTAATATGGTTTAAGTAAGTGTCGATATAGGAAAACAGGGCCAGGCTCCATTAACCCTAATTGGGAAGGAATCCATCACTTCTGATTAGAGCAAAAACCCTCTTGGGAGAGCCAGACACACGGTGATTCGTGAGCTCAAACTTGGCATCGGGATCGCTCTCCCGTTCGTGTGGCACAGTGGTGTGGTGAGTAGCGCTGCCGCATTACAGCAACAAGGACCTGGGTTCGATTCCCGCCTCGGGTGCCTTTCTGTCCGGAGTCAGTATTAGAGATAATAGTAATTTTACATTTAAAAGGCGCACATATTCATTCACTGTCGAAGGTACTCATACGACGAGAGAACGACTCAGAGGCGCGAGGAAACCGCAGAGAGGCGCAGGAGGCAGCCAGGCGGTATTGCCGGCGCCATATTGCCACACACTGCTTCCTATATATTATGATGTTATCGGCTAAATCATTAATGAGTGGGGTTTTTTTTTAAGTTGTGGGAGGAAACCGGAGAACCCGGAGGAAACCCACGCAGAACAGGGGGACAACACACAAACTCCACACAGAAAGGCGCCGGAGCCGACATTCGAACCCGGGGCCTTCTTGCTGTGAGGCGCAGATGTTACCACTGCGCCACCCTGCTGCCCATGGAGTTAGTGCGAGAGCTGGGAATCAGTGTGAGAGATGGGAGCCAGTGTTAAAGATGGGAACCAGTGTTAGAGATGGTCCTGCCTCGGTCACGATAGACCTCTGCGAGGAGGTGAGGATGTTACCGCTGCACAGCCGCCTTGAACGGCGCGTGATTTATCGAGGAGCTCGGTGGAGACACGATACACGAGACGACCGCATTAGGACGAGCAGCAGCTTCATTAATGTTCCTAATGTGCGCCGTGCACTTTATGTGACTTTAATTTAGAAAGGGCACCTGAGGTCACTGAGTTTTAGACCATCGCGTGCGCCCCATCAAGAGCCTCAGCCATTCTCCGTAACGATTTTAAAGGTTGCGGCGGCACGCTTGGCACAGCGAGGATTGCTGTCGCCTCTATAGCAACAAGGCCACGGGTTCGATTCCCCGGCTCGGGTGCCGCTTTTTCCGTGTGGAAAATCACGTTCTCCCCGTGTCCGCGTGGGTTTTCGCCGGGCACTCCGGTTTCCTCCCACAGTCCAAAGACACGCTGCTGCTGCCTAGGTTAATTGGCCTGCTGACTAAATAACCGGAGCCTATCCCGGCAGACACAGGGCGCAAGGCAGGGCTATACCCATCACAGGGCACCGGGGGGCAATTTCGTCAGCAGACTTAAAGATACAAAAACTATTCTAAACACATGATATTACAAGAAACACAACAGCTGTGTGTATAGCAAGGCTCGTTACACGCCGCGCCGTGAGAACGTACGTCTGTAGTAATAGTAATTATTATTGTGATGAGGCCAGGGTGGCATCACGACAAGACAAACTTGCTGACTGTGGTCGAGGCAGCGAGTTTTTAATCGCAAACCTCCGCCACCCGTCGCGCTGAGCTCGGCTCTTTGTGCCGCGCCGTCGTTGCGGGGAAAAAAAAGTTTGTAAATTAAAATTCACTAATTGTTTGTAAGCGGTGTCTTTCTAAGCTCAATTGGCTATTAGATTGTCTATGGTCCATGGTGTTAGGGGACTGGGGTGGGGGGATAAAAATGACTTCATTAGAGGGTTGTGAGATGGAACATTGATGACTCAGAGCCTATGAAAATAAAAATAAAAGTAATAACGTTTTAACAGTTATCCGTGATGACGCCTGTGAGACTCTGCCAAACTAATCGATGTTGTGTCTTGTGTTTGTTTTTTCCATAAACGCACGCACTGTTTATCCGATTATGTTGCTTTTCTGTGACTAAGGCCTCTGGATTAGTATTATTATTATTATCCTAAACCCTAATTGTAAAAACAAAAAATGCTTAAAGAGTGGGTTTTTTTCTTCGTACTTAAAACTGCGTGCGTGGCGTTTCAAATCGTAAACGAACTGCACAAGGTTATTAAGTGAGAATCATCGTAACGCACATCGTGATGGAAAAAGAACAGTATGTGATGTTACCGGCAGTGTACCCTATTTGTGAAATCATACAATTATAACCCTGGGGTGGAAATAACCGGTACAATACTGTAATTAAAGTTTGCAATCTACAAGTAATAATTCATCATTTAGAATTGTAATAATAATAACAACAATATGTTACTGTATTTATATAGTCGCGCCTGTCACCCAGAGGTACGAATGCGCTGCAGGAAACCGCAGAGAGTTGGGGGGGGGGGAAGGCAGCCACGCGGTCAGCCGGCGCCAACCCGCCAGACACCGAGTCACAAAATATTATGATGCCAGCGGCTAATTGTGGGAGGAAATCGGAGAACCCGGAGGAACCCACCCAGAAGAGGGGGGTTAAGAACACACAAACTCTGCGCAGAAAGGCGTCTGTGGCAGGAATCGAACCCGCCTCGGATAGGCCTACGCCACCCTGCTGCCCAGACGTAGATTTCTCACGGCTCCACGTATGAGAATTGCTCTTATTTAACCGCTCAATCGGGACAGCACTATCGAGCGCTCCTCTTCCGACTCCTCCTTCAAATCGCGACGTTTCTCCTCCCACGTTATCACAGATCGATAAATAGATGTGTACCGCGACCCCCACCAGGACAAGCGGTTCAGAAAATGGACGGACGGATGGAAACAGAGGTGTATTATTAGAGCAGATAATAATAATCATAATAGCATATACACAGTGAGCTTGCAAGCTCGGGATTCGTGCGACACAACAAACACGCGCATTGCCGGAAGTAGATAAATAAATAACGGTTTCACGAGTTAAAGCAACGAACCTCAGAAACGCAACGTAAACATTTACACGCAGCATTGCACAAGACGTTGTTGAAGGCACCATCAGGCTTTCAATCGTCCACTTTGCTATGAGAGGTTTCGTCTCTTCGTTTACAATCGCGATAACCGCGGAAACATTTAAAGAGCCGCAGGCGAGCGGCGTGGAAAGATTACGACGTTCATTAACTAAAGTTCACGGCCGCTCACACTGAAATAAATCCACTTCTACTATCTGGGCAATATTTATTTCGGGTGACGTTCGGACAGCGCCGTACAGTGCCAAGCGTGGCTGTACCGCAGGTGGGATTCAGATGCCCGGAGCTGCTCTTTCGGGATAGCCGTGTCGAGCGTTGGTCCTCCCTCCCAGTCTCCCTCCGTGTTTGTCTTTAAGGAAGTGACGAGCATCTTAGGGTACGCTGGCAGATATTTTTGCCACTCTTAAGATTGCCAGTTTCACGACCTTTCAGTGTATTCGAAGCAGCCTTAATCATTTATTTTTTGTTGCTTTTTTCTGTCGTTGTTGACATGCCGTTCTCTCCGCGGCCCTTGTGCAGCGCTTTGTGACCCTCGGGTGAAAGGCGCTCTATAAAATTCAATAATTATTATTTATTATTATTACAGGACACGCTGCCCTTACAGATTCGAGTCGCTTCCACATGTATCGATTTTAAATCTCTCTCAAAGACATTAATTTCAGGATGCTTTTACTCTACGACCGTTTCCTTTTCTAAGTGACATTTAATGTGATGCAACTTCAATCGCCTTATTGTTTAAATGTAAGGCAATAAGAGTGAAGTGCCTTGAGTGTTTTTTGATGATGCGCTTCCTTAAGTTTAATACATTACGGCACTACTATTATTATTGCTTTCATTATGAATATGAACTGTGGAAGGAAACCGGCGAAAACCCACGTGGACACTGGGAATAACACGCAACATCCGCACAGAAAGGCACCAGAGCCGGGATTCGAACCCAGGAATTTCTTTCAGTAAGGCGGCAGTGCTACTACCCGCGCCACCGTGCCGCCCTTTCACCGTTGTACAAGAGCCATAAAGTATTGGTGCTGCTGATGATGATTTGCTGATGATGATAATGACGATGTACTGCCGTAGCTTTGACCCTGCTCAAAGCAGGACAATTTCTCTCAATATCTGCTCGACACGGCTATCCCGAAAGAGCAGCTCTGGAGAGCGATTCTCAGCTCGCATGTTAAAATCACAGCAACCTTCCCCTCCTCTACTCTTCCCCCCCGGTCTCCGTCGCATTCCCGTCTCAGCAAATCCGGAACAGTTGATTTGTTCGTATAAAGCATGACGCACGCACCGTTGCAATGATGTTTCTCGACGGACGAAACGTACTTTTGGGGGGGGGAAAAATGTCACCCCCTAGAAAGATGATTCACACGGTCACGGTCCCAGAAGCATTGTGAAGAGACCCGGAGACTCTGCTGGACTTTTCTTGGGGTTTATTCAGTAAACAGTGTAAAGCAACCCTTGGTGTACCGTGAACGCGGGACCTCAACATTTTCGTGGCTACCAGCTTAATATCGCTCCCCGCCCAACCCCCAAGTTTCCCCTTAAATACCCAGGTCCCGATTCCTCCCCTCTTCCCAGCCAATACTAGCCCTCCACCTCAAAACTAGAACGGGACGATCAATAGCTGCTTTGGTCAGATGGGGAGCTACAAGACCGGCCCGACCACCTGTGAATGTGGAGAAGCAGACCGTACTACGGAGCACTGCCTTGTCTGCGCTCTACTACCCAACCTCTGCAGCTCAAAAAACCTCACAGAGTTCAATAAAAGTGCAAACAACTGTGCAAAGAAATGGGAAACTGTCGTAAAACCATCACGCTTGGAAGAATCGAAAAAGAAGAACCTCCCACTGATGGAGCTTGCCACACCTATGTGACGTCATCACGCCTCCCACGTGGGACAATACACAAACGTCACGCGACCACGTGTAAACACAGAACTGGCCAAACGGAGTTATCGACACACCGACAGATTGCTTGCTCATCGGAGCTGCTCTTTCGGGATAGCCGTTGTCGAGCGATCTTCATCTCTCGCTCGCGACGTTTCGCCTACAAAAGCTCTGAGAGAGGCAACCGTCGTGAATCGAGCCGTGAAAACCCTTCATCAACACACCGACAGAGTTGTCAGGCGGAGCCTGTCCCCGCAGACACAGGGCGCAAGGATTGGCTTTTGACAGGTTAATAAAAATAATTATAGCATTTTATATAGCGCCTTTCACCCGAGGGTCACAAAGCGCTGCACAAGGGTCGCGAAGAGAACGGCATGTCAACGTGCCAGTCCATCACAGGCCACCCGGGGGGCAATTTAATCCGCAGGCCAATTAACCCGTGCCAGCAGCATGCCTTTGGACTGTGGGAGGAAACCGCATGTGCCCGGTGAGAACACGCAAACTCCACACAGAAAGACTCCAGCGGCGCCTCGCATCGAAATCGGGTCCTTCTCTCCGTGAGGCGGCAGCACTACTCACCGCACCACCAGCCGCAATAACAATAATAATAATGTTTAAATATGTGTTTTATGGACTGTAGCTGTGGCCATTGCTTAAGTAGAATGAT
>JAZEWU010000051.1:1152986-1167391 GCA_036362915.1 Geotria australis | reverse complement strand
GTGGTGGTGGTGGTGGGGGCAGGAGGGGGGGTGAGGCGAGGTTTGGTCAAAAAGGATGCGTTGCCCAAGTTTGAAATTAATAGCCAGTGACGGTTAAGAAATACGAAAGAAGCTCGATTTCACGGATATTTTTTCAACGGACTTCGGAAGCAGCGGACCCTGTCTCTAACACCGGCTCCTGTCTGCAACACGGGCTCCTGTGTACAAAACTGGAACCTATCCCGGCAGACACAGGGCGCAAAGCAGGGTTATACCGAAGTGAGAGCAAATCGAAATTCCATGCGAAAACCCACGCGGACACGGGGAGAACCGGCTAACTTCACACAAAAAGGCGGCACCTGGGCCGGGTATCGAACCGGAGGTTACGCTGCCGTACCACCCTCTCAATTAGACCAGCCCTGTCAATCACCACCCTGTCAATCACCACCGCGGTTCCCCCCTGAATGGCAGGAGGCTTGTCCACAACGGAACGTAAACGTTTCGGGTTGTTGACTTGAGTATGTGTGTTCTACTCTGCTTGTTGATTTTTCCAAATCAAATAATTAGGGCCTGCTGGGGTGAAACCACGTTACACGAATGCGCGTGCAGTTTGAGAGCCACCCAGCAGGACAGGCCTGAACTATAAATGGCAGAGAGAATACACAAACACACCTAGACCTAATGCACATTGGGGCCATAACATGTTTGACGCTAATTAATTGGTCACCTTTAGGCATTTGCGAGCCCTCCAAGGAGATAAGCTTAAAAATCTGTGTATCAAATCTTTTTTTTGGCGGGAGGTGAGGGATGGTGAATGAAGCCAGCAACATAATAATAACAAAACTCTGATAGTTGCTCTTCAGAGCTGTTCTTTCGGGATAGCCGTGTCGATCGACCTCCCTCTCTACCTCGCGTCGTTTCGCCTCCCACGTTGGAAGCATCATAATAATCTCTATTTATAACGCGCACGCGTTCATTCAATGGCGAAGGTAGCACCAGTGTAAGAGATAGGAGCCAGTGTTCGAGATAGGAGCCAGCGTTGCATCACAGGAATCCCGCTTCCAGAGCTTGCAAGCTCACCGGCTACGCCAGCGTGCCGACCGATTCGCCGTGGACCGAGACAGCGCGATGTTACAAAACGTCTCCTGAACGTTGCCCGGACGTTGGAACGGGCGGCGCGCTACGGAAATTCCAGGGTCCTTTATGGAGTCATCGTAATCACCGTAAATAAAACGCGCTTCTCCCCGCGGTCATCGAGTTTGCATTCGACCGAGCAGGATTGCTTTCCCCACGGGGTGTTCGTCTCTTTTACTGGGACGTCCAAACACTACCGGCGGGCTGCGATTTATACCCAAATAAATTACGGTTTTTGCAAAAAAGAAAATATTTAATTGGTCACATTGTGGGCCACGATAATGACACAACTCTCGTCAATGATAATAATAATTTTACATTTATAAGGCGCACATATTCATTCACTGTCGAAGGTACTCATTCGACGGGAGAACGACTCAGAGGCGTAGCGAGGAAAGCGCAGAGAGGCGGAGGAGGCAGCCAGGCGGTTTTGCCGGCGCCATATTGCCACACACTGCTTCCCATATATTATAAGGTTATCGGCCAAATAATTAACGAGTGGTTTTTACGTTGTGGGAGGAAACCGGAGAACCCGGAGGAAACTCACGCAGAACAGGGGGAGAACACACAAACTCCACACAGAAAGGTGCCCGAGCCGAGATTCGAACCCGGGGCCAAGTAACCAATCCATCACAGGAAACCGAGGGCAATTCAGTCCGCAGGCCAAGTAAACTATGCAGCAGCGTGTCTTTGGACTGTCAGAGGAAACCGGAGTACCCGGCGAAACCCCACGCGGGCACGTGGAGAACACGAGGCGCTGATTCGTCTTCTTCTTTGCGATTCTTCGAAGCACGATGGTCAGCTTCTAGACATCGTTGTCTTTCAGCTCGGATTGAAAACGTGTAATTTTTAATGCTGCCCCCGGTGCCCCTGTGATGGACTGTCGTCCTATCCTCAGTATAGCCCTGCCTTGCGCCCTGTGTCTGCCGGGATAGGCTGCGGCTCACCGCAACCCAGTACAGGATTAAGCGATTTCTAACAATGACAAAAAAAACAAGTATAATATGCTTAAAACAAGTATAATATGCTTAAAATCAACGATACTCTGGACGCCATCTAGTGGGCTGGTTGCCGGCGTCACCAAAGCCTGTCAACCAATGAGAGGCCAGGAAACTATCGGTGACGGGTGACGCACGGCCCTCCCTCTTATATACAGATTAATTATAGATCTCTGCCATGGTAATCATTGACGATTCACACCGAGCCTCATTCATGTTTGAAACGGGTGGGAAAAAAAACACGCGCACGCACACACACACACACGAGCGACGATGTTATATTCAAGCACTCCAACGGCTTTTCTGAGAATCGAAAACAACAACAAGCCTGACCTTCGACTGAAAACGCTCCCGTCTGCCGAGATACGCGTCGCCCACACACAGGGCCATCGTTTCTAAGCCCAAAAATCTAAAAATTCTGGATTTTTTTGGTCCGAACGCCTCGTTGTTAAGACCATCAGAGCAGCCACCGCGGCCACTTTTCATTCCGCTATCCCAGCAACACAATCACGAAACCGGATCACCTCGCTTCGGGGGCCGAGTTCACCTGTAGGAATCTGCATCGAAATCCTGGGAAATTCCGTTCGTTAGATAGAAAGATAGAATTTGTTTTATTATTACGGCAGAAAATATACCGTGTGAGCTTGCCAGCTCTGGAAGCGGGATTCCTGTGATATAACACTCGTTGCTATGACCACTGGACCATTTTTCCGTTGTACAAATAATGTGGAAAATACGAGGTTTTACCCTTTCCGGCAATGCGAAAACAGTGTTAAGATCCACTAAGTGTTTCAAGATCTTAACACTGTTTTCTCATTTCCAGAAAGTGTAAAACCTCGTATTTTCTCATCGTTGCTATCTCTAACAGGGCGCCGTGCCGTGCGCTCTGCATCTGCCGGGATAGGCTCCAGCTCATCGCGACGCAGTACAGAACAAAGCGACGGACTGACGTCGAACGAACAACAATAACAAACAGGCACACGGCACACGAGGACCACGGTGTTGTGATGCAGGGTGGCGTTGCTATGGGCACACCGCGCAGCAACGCGCATCTCCCATTCCCTTCAAAATGTAAATAGGGGGTCGCCAGAGGTCAGCCGCGAAGGGAGACGCGGCGGCTCGGGAGCGGCGTCGCCCGGAACGGAATTTCGGCCGCTTTGGACACATTCACACGAGCAGCCCCCTTTACAATATCCATCCATCCATTTTCTGAAACTGCTTAATCCCGTACAGGGTCGCGGTGAGCCGGAGCCTATCCCGGCAGACACAGTGCGCGAGGCAGGGCTATACCCATGATGGGCAACCAGTCCATCATCGCAGGGCACCTTGGGCAAGTTTACTCAGGAGGCAATTTAACCTGGCGGCATGTCTTCGGACGGTGGGAGGAAACCGGAGTGCCCGGCGAAAACCAACGCGGACACGGGGAGAGCATGCAAACTCCACACAGAAAGGTCCCCGAGCCTGGATTCGAACTCGGGTTCTTCTTGCTGTGAGGAGGCAGCCTCCGCGCCCCCCCCCTTCTATTATGCAGGCACAAACCACTGTTTGGGCGGCACGGTGGCATTATTGTATGCACTGATTATGTATTCGATATGCATTGGATACGTATTCTCTCCGCACTGCATATATTCCATCGAATGAGCGTGTTAAACGTGCCCTGGGTCACCGGATCTCGGAAGCGTAGCAGGATTTAGCACCTTGACCTTTCGTCGAGGTGGCTGATGAAGGTGATTGCAGTCGCGTCTCGATTTAACAGACCTTTGTTTAACAATAATAATAGCATTTTATATAGAGCCTTTCACCCGAGGGTCACAAAGCGCTGCACAAGGGCCGCGAAGAGAACGGCTTGTCGACAACGAAAGAAAAAACAACCAATAAAAACCAAAGGAACAAAAATTTAAATGATTAATGCTGCTTCGAATATACCGAAAGGTCGCGAAACTGGCAATCTTAAGAGCGGCAAAAATCTGCCAGCGTCCCCTAAGATGGCCGTCACTTCCTCAAAGACAAACACGGAGGGACAAACAGGGAGGGAGGGTGAGCGACAGGTAGAGACATAGGGACACAGAGACAGGAAGACAGAGAGACAGACACGAGGGGATAACAACGACAAACTGACGATGATAATAATAATAGCATTTATATAGCGCCTTTCACCCGAGGGTCACAAAGCGCTGCACAAGTCTGTGGAGAGAACGAAAGTCCTGCTGATGACGGACTTCGGAAGCGACGCGCCCTGTCTCTGGCGCTGGCTCCTGCCTCTAACACTTGCTTCTCCTCTCACACGAAGCTCAAACTGCTCTCGCGAACAATGATATGTTATGCTCCGAACCTTGTTCGGGTGTTGGTAATTACGAGAGCATAATTACGCGAGTCGATATTACAAAGTTTGCGGATAATTACTCTGCAAATGAAATTGTGACAAATCGTAATTGTGTTCTTACCATATAATGTTACTCGTTGTTTACATCAAACAGGATTGTTAAAAACGCTCACCACCCCTGTGACGTTCGCCGTTACAATTGTTAGAGTTTATAGTTTTAAAAGCATAACGGAAGGTAGGTGCACGATGTGTGGTCACTGCCACTTCGTCCAACACGTGGCCAGCGTGGAAGAATAGGCCAAAAACACCCACGAGGGGATCTGTGTGGATGGGGCTGCCTATACAGTGAAGGCCAATCTGTCAGCAGTTTTCGAATTCGATTCGATTCTTCCAAGCGTGATGGTTATATGATAGTTTCCCATTGCAGGACCGCGCCTTTAACCTGAGAATTGTTCTCGAGAGCTGCTCTTTCGGGCTAGCCGTGTCGAACGTGCCTCCTCTCTCCGCGACGCCTGTCCTCCGACGTTGGAGGAATTACACATAATTCAAAAAAATACATAATTCGCTTTTCTTAACGCATACATGCACGAAAATCCATCTGTTCGCATTTAAATCTTGAACAAAATCAACAACAACAAGAACAAAATAATAATTCGTCTCCTCCTCCGGCGTCAGTGGAATTCACATCCGGAGCGAGATGATAAATCACGGCACGTTCCGACATTCTCACAAAACAACAACAACAACAATCCCACCGCAAGCCCCCAACTACCCACCCAGCCACCCCCCATTGCTGCCTCTGCTAAGATCTGTCAGGGAGCTCCCCCACCCTGTGATCCCTCGCCCCGCCCCCCCCACCCCCAGTGCCCCCTACTCTTCCACAAAGTACCCCCTACTCCGTCCAAACACGAAGCAAAAGCGTGATCGAGGCAAGATTCACCATCGCAGTGTGAACGGGAATGGCTGCTGCTGCTACATTCACGCTCCCCTCTGCCTCTCTCTCTCTCCCTCTCCCTCCCACTCTCTCTCTCTCTCTCCAATGATTCATCTGCATGGTTGCCGTGGCAACCCCACAAACTCTCCTTTGTGCATCTTTGCAGCAGCCCACAAAAACAGACTTACCTTAACACGGCCTGCAGACGCGCCTCGCCTCCTAATGAGAAGCCGCTTTTATTCCCAATATTATTGATGCCGCCGAGACGCGACTCCCCTCTGCTTTCGGGTCTCGTGACCGGAGAAGCACCCACCCCCCCCAGAGCAGTCGGGGCTTGTAGGGGATACGGTCGTTTTTAAGAGGGGTTAGATTTTTTTGTATAATTTTTATTTATTTAACAGGAAGGTTTATCTCGAAATTGCCATCTCGAAAAAAATGCAAGACTCAATGTGAGCATTGCTCTGGGGTGGTTTGAAGCGTTCTGAAGAGCTGTTCTTTCGAGATAGCAGTGGTGAGATGGCAGTGGTGAGAGTTCTGAAGGCTGACTGTGTCTCCAGCTTCGGAGGCAAAACGTCGCGAAGCACAGAAGAGGAACGCTCGACACGGATATCCCGAGAGAGGCAGCTCTTCGGAGAAATTCTCATCATACATCGAGAACTAACAACCGATGTTAAATACAGAGGCGGAAGGCTCGAAACGGCTATCCCAAAAGAGCAGCCGTTGCCAGCAATTCTCATCACACATCGAGCAGTGACAATCCAAAATAAATACGAAAAAGCAAAGTGGCGTCAACGTTAAAATACATAGTTGGTGACGTTTCGAGCAATGACCCTCCTTCATAGCACATGAACATGACCTTCGCCCGAATCGTCAGCTATGATGTTACCTAGTCAGGCAGCCAGTGTTATTGACCGGCGTGTATTTTCGTTAGGTGTGGTTTGCGCCGCTGCCAACGCGGAAGCGCCATCATTATCATCATGGCTAGAGGAGCGACAACCATCATTATAAAAATAAGGGCAGCAGTAAAACAGCAGTCATTCTAGGAGCTGATGGTTGCTTTTCAAAGCTGTTCTTTCGGTATAGCCGCGTCGAGCGCTCTCCTTCAAGTGCAAAACACGGCTATCAAGGTAGAAGCGTTCACGTCGCGATCCCTGTCAGGTAAAATACTTGGTGTTGCCTGCGAATTCTACCGAACACTTCGAAGCCGAGGAGCTGGAAGACAACGATGTCCAGAAGCTGACCATCGTGCTTCGAAGAATCGCCAAGAAGAAGAAGAAGAAGCTCTTGAGAGCAAATCTCATCACACATCGAGTCGTGACAAACCTACAAACCTTGTTGGTTGTATCACAGGATTGCCGCTTCCAGAGCTTACGAATGTTAGAGACGGGAGCCAGTGTTAGAGACAGGAGCCTCAATGTTAGAGACAGCAGCCAGCGTTAGAGACACGAGGCAGTATTGCATGGCAGGAATCCCACACTTCCAGAGCTTGCAAGCCCACCGGCTATTTCCCAATGAAAGCCTCCACAAGCCATGACGATGTCTCGACGACCACGCGATGCAACATCTTTGATTTTGTCGCTCCATCTCCCATCGGACGCTATCCATCTGTGGCCGGCCGCAAACCCCCATCATCTCTATCGGTGACATGACCTGTCTCAGGCCCCGGGTCTTCTCCGCCTTTTCAATTACGTCTTTAACCTGTGCGCGTCTCCGCGAAACCCAACGTGCCACGTGCACCTCCATCCATCCATTCGTTGCGAGCCGAAGCCTATCACGGCAGACACAGGGCGCAAGGCGGGGCTATACCCAGGATGAGATGCCAGTCCATCACAAGGCACCGGGGGAACGTGTGTACGTGTGAGAAAATTATTATTTGATGGTCTGGGAACGCCTGGGAATCCCCCAGGAAGAGCTGGAATCTGTTGCTTAGGACAGGGATGTTTGGTCCACTATCCTCGAACTGCTGCCTCACAGCAAGAAGGTTTCCCCGGTTCGAATCCCGACTCGGGTGCCTTTCTGTGTGGAGTTTGCATGTTCTCTGCCCGTGTCCGCGTGGGTTTTCGCCCGGCACTCCGGTTTCCTCCCACCGTCCAAAAACACGCCACCAGGTTAATTGACCTACTGAGTAAAATTGCCTCAGGTGCCCAGCGATGGACCGGCGTCCAATCCTCGGTATCCCCTTTGCCTTGCGCCCTGTGTCTGCCGAGACAGGCTCCGGCTCACCGCAACCCTGTACAGGTTTAAGCGGTTTCTGAAAATGGATGGATGGACATTTAATAGCACGCGGTCGGTACACGTAACCGAATGTGGCTGATCAATCATCAACGGCCACACGGTCGTCGACTCGGCCAAACTGGCCAGCCACCGGGCCCCCCCTCCTTCCTCGTGGTTGGGGGGGGGGGTGCAATTGTCCGCGTTGTCCCGTCGTTATGCCGTCTCTCGTTCATTCATCTGGGCGCGCTGGGAGCTCCTCTCCCTCAGATGAAACCTTGATCTGCCGCAGAGCCTCGCACGACAAAGCGGGACCGCTAACGACCGACCTCCCACCCCCCCCCGTTCGCCGTGAGTCACATACTTACTGGAGGTGAGTGGCGTATCTAGGGTACGGCAGGTATGGCACGTGCCCTGGGCGCCACTTGAAGGGGGGGCGCTACTGAGCAGTTTCTATTAAAGTCATCGTCGGATAGTCCATCCATTTTCAGAAAGCGCGTAATCCTGTACAGGGTCGCGGTGAGCCGGAGCCTATCCCGGCAGACACAGGGCGCAAGGCAGGGGAACACCGAGGATGGGACGTCAGTCCAGCGCAGAGCGCCTGGGGAAATTTAGTCAGTACGTCAATTAGCCTGGCAGCATTTCTTTGGACGGTGGTAAGAAACCGGAGTGCCCGGCGAAAACCCACGCGGACAAGGGGGGAGAACATGCAAACTCCACACGGAAAGGCACCCGAGCCGGGATTCGAAGCCGGGCATCGTCTTGCTGTGAGGCGGCAGCGTTGCTGACTGCACCGCAGTACACGATTTTGAAAAAAAAATTACAAATATGTGGGACGTGTATTTGGGTGCAGCCGTTATTGACAGGAAGCCACTTGTAGCCTGGTCTCGCTTTATGAAGAGCCGTGTCTGTCAAACGCTGGTCTTGAAGGATTCATTATCTGCCGGGAATTGCCCTAAAGTGTCGAGAAAGACACAGACTCACTCGCGGAGCACACGAGAGAGTGCTCGGGAATGGTTTATGTGAGCGATATAATTTTTTGTGGCATTGTAAAACCTGGCAGGGCAGAGTCAGTTTGTATTTAAGCTGAAAGGAACCGTCGAGCTATGTAGCTCTTGGTAACAGTTGTCCAGCGAGGAGGGGGTAAGAGATAGCAGCCGGTATTAGAGACGGGAGTCGGTGCTATCTATGGCCCATAAATATGAGACTACCTCAGGAAAAAGTGGGGGGGATGGAATCATGTTTCTGTGATAGTGCGGGTGTCGCGACACCCGCAGCACCCGCGGCTGCGACGCGCCTGACCGTGCCGCCCACCATTACAGCACACCAGCGCTCGGCGTCTCAGCCGTGGCGCCGTTTTGCCAAGTGGACCTGGGCCAAACATATTTCGGTTTGAAATACGGAATATTCATTCCTCTTTAGGGCCAATGAGTCTCTAATGGTTCAGCTGTCAGCGCGGCAAGACATGCAGCACTGCTGTATACTGGTGTCTCGTAATCGCGCGACACGGATTCAGGGCACGGCACGTTGTTTGTGCTGTTCTCTGTAATGCTTTGGGGGGGTTTTGACCCTGTTTTTTTTTATCTTGGTAACTGTGTTGTGTCCACGATCTCTGGTCTCTATGTTTGTTTGTTTGTGTGTGTGCCTGATTATACCTCCGACATGGGAAGCGAAACGTCGCGAAGGAGAGAGCAGGAACGCTCGACACGGCTGTCCCGAAAGAACAGCTATGCAGAGCAATTCTCATGCATCGAGCCGTGAGAACCCGACATCTGTACAGTCGTTTTCAGTACAGTAGGTTTAAATGTCAAACATCAGGAATGTACGCTTTTGTAAATAGTCTGACAGGATCAAAATATGACGTTTCAAATCCGTCCATCATTGAATCGGTTCCAGGACGATATTAATCGTATCTTATAAATCACAATAAAGTGAAAATCCGCGCCTTGGTCAATTATGTATCCGGCTTGTCTACCCGGATCACAGTCAACATACAGTCCTTATTCTTAACAATATTATTACTGGAACGACAGCAAATTGTCATTTCGTTACGTGACACTCCCTTGACATTCTGAGGGGGGGGGGGGGGTCCGCCGAGCAATTCACCCGTGGGTTTATAACAAATACAAGGACACAAATGGGATCCTAACCGTCAACATTTGCCATCAATAGTCGGTGATATTGTCTCACCGTCAACCGCGTGGTTGCGTGGATCGCCATGGCTTTACTGCGAGGGTTTCCATCCCACGCGCAATTTAATTGACGTAAATTCGTCGCGTTGCCTCGACGATTGCAGACACCACTCGTGGACATTCCACGTTTCCCACGCCGGGGACGAGTCCATCCACGGGACAGCCACCGTTGACTTCCCCGCCAAAAGAGGTTAATCGCTTTATCGACCCTGGATAGATGATGGGCAGTGTCCCCCCACTCCCCAGCTACCGTCTCGGGGTCTCTCCACTGGGCTGGGAATATGGCCAACGGTGAACGCTGTTACCGAGCGATCAATAACATAACGACGCAGGCCCTCCTCCACTCTCCCTTTACCCACCCCCCTCAAACACCCGTAACATCTCAGATATTTGAGAATAAGTACAAAGTTTTGTTATTGTTTGAGTCAACTATCGATCCGTCTGAAGCTATTATTGTAGAAATAAGTCTAATTGTAATTTGCAGCCCTCGGTCAATAAACTGTGGGATGAAAGCCTTACAGGGCCCTGTCGGTTAAAGGGGGAGGTTGTTCGACCATACTTCACCACGCTGGTCCGCGTGGAGTGGTGAAGGAAGGTACTCGGATCCGGTTGAAATTAACACGAGCTACTGACGTTATAGCCGTGGTGTTCTTCTTCTTTGCGGTTCTTCGAAGCACGATGGTAAGCCTCTGGACATCGTTGTCATAGCCGTGGTCGGGAGTCGAACTCGGTGGCGTAGCGGTGAGTAGAAGCGTTCACGTCGCGATCCCTGTCAGGTAAGACTTGGTATTGCCTGCGAATTCTATCAAACACTTCGAGGCCGAGCTGAAAGACAACGATGTCCAGAGGCTGACCATCGTGCTTCGAAGAATCGCAAAGAAGAAGAAGAAGCGGTGAGTAGCGCACGGCGGTGCAGTGAGTAGCACTGCTGCCTCGATTTAGTCAGCGGGACAATTAACCTGGGCAGCAGCATGTCTTTGAATTGTGTAAGGAAACCGGAGTACCCAGCGATAACCCCACGCGGACACGGGGAGAACATGCAAACTCCACACAGAAAGGCCCACGCGAATAAACAAACTCGCTCCGTGAAAATCGCCTTCCCAGGCCAGCAGCCTCCTCAGAAACAATGCCAAACAATCTTTGTAAAACTCCACACAGAAAGGTACCCGAGCCGGGATTCGAACCCCCGGGTGCTTCTTGCTGTGAAGTGGTCGCGCTTTGGTTTTTATTAGTTGGTTTTTTTCTGTCGTTGTGCAGCGCTTTGTGACCCTCGGGTGAAAGGCGCTCTATAAATGCTATTATTATTATTATAAATGCTATCATTATTATTACTCACCGCGCCGGAATAGATTTTTGTGTTTTTTAAACATTATTTTATTTTTTTTGGTCAAAACCAGATATAACAACAATAATAATAATAATACTAAATGAACAATAACGCACTTGGTGATTAACGATGATGAATGCGTTGACCGTGATTGTGACGAATGCATTGGGAGCATTATTGACATCTTCATCAGCAGCCTGATCAATATTAAAACCGGTGCCGTTACCGCTCTCAAACCACACACAACAACAACAACCGTCCTCCGCCACTAAGTAGCACACACACACACAGTCGCACAAACAACATCAACAACTGCTTATGATGACAGGTCGCTCTTCAGAGCTGTTCTATCGGGATAGCCGTGTCACCGAGCGCCCTCCCTCTCTGCCTCGCGACGTTTCGCCTCCCACGATGGAAGCAGCATCAACGTGGGAGGCAAAACTATCGCGAAATAATAATAATAATAATATCAATTTATACAACGCCTTTCACCCGAAGGTCACAAAGCGCTGCACAAGGGCCGCGAAGAGGACGGCATGTCAACAACGAAAGAAAAAAACCCAATAAAAACCAAAGCAACAGAAAATAAATATTAAGGCTGCTTCGAATATACTGAAAGGTCGTGAAACTGGCAATCTTAAGAGCGGCAAAAATCTGCCAGCGTCCCCTAAGATGGCCGTCAAAAATCCTCCATCAGAAATAAACAAAAGCTTTTTGACAAATCGAGCTTATACCCATTTAACGACGGCTTTATACACATATCTCTTTGAATTCTGACCACTTCACGGACTATCCATTTACTTATTTATATTTTTCTCGTCAACAACTGCGATGGATTATAATCGCATGTGGAATAGCGCGGCCTTGCGGATTTTATTATTACCCTCCCGCGGCTTCATTATAACGATCGCCGCCTGAGCGCCGCAGGGGTCATTGTATCTGCTCATTCCACGCGGCTGCCACCCAGGACAGGAGGCCTGCAAACGTGTGGTGGTGCCCTCCAGTCAATACCCTCTTTCGTGGGCAACCCGAGAGCCGTTCCAGGTTCTCTTCGCTCTGCCGGCTGGCCATCAGTGGTAGCCTCGAACAGAGGCCTCCCTTAAGCAGGGGTGGAACAGCGATTTTTAAAGTGTGGGGGGTTCTAGGGGTGGGACATGAACACCGCAATCGTACTTCAACTGTTTACTCTTCCCGCTCTGCTGGCCTAGTGGGTTGGTCAAATGGCTGTGATTGGCCGGTTGGCCGTTCAATCAATCTAACTTGACCGATAGGTTTTCATGTGTTGGGAACTCCGTTTCGTTTCATCAGACTACCACCCATAGATATGAGACTACCTCAGGAAAAAGTGGGGGGGGGATGGAATCATGTTTCTGTAAAAGTGCGGGTGTCGCAACACCCGTAACACCCGCGCCTGCGACGCGCCTGTCCTTAATAATAATAGCATTTTATTGAGCGCCTTTCACCCGAGGGTCACAAAGCGCTTAAGTGAAGGTAGGTTGTCTCTGGTACGTGTGTGTGGGGGATCTTAAGAGAGCCTTCGCCTGTCCCACATCACGACCCGGGGGTGACTTAAGGATGCCTCTGTTAGACGCTGATTGCCGGGGATTCATTACATCTGAAAATTCCACATAAAAAAAAAAGACCCACGTAGCCTGGCATCCAGGACAAGAAACGCGAAAGGTTTAGTGCCCTGTGTCAGAATCTTCTCTCGTGGGCAACCCGAGAGCCGTACAAGTTTCTCTTAATTGTGCCAGCTACCCTTCAGTTGCAGCTTCCAAACAGCGGGCTCCTTAAGGGAAGGTAGGTTGTCTCTCGTACCTGTTCGGGGGTTTTGGGGAGGGGGGGGTCCAGGAAGGATAAAAAATAAAACCGTTTAACTTGTCTTCGGCACCAGCTGCACTCTACGTGCGGATGTTTACAGTTCGCGTGGATTTATGTTACGATATTGGTCTCTTTGACATAAATTGTGTTTCTGCAAACCCTGTGTGTGGGGTAACTGGGATGGGAGGGGGGTAATGAACCCAAGGAGTAATGGTTACTGGTGGAACAGCGGGGAGGTGAGGCAGGGGTCATGACCCCCGTAACCCCGTGTCATCTAAAGTGCGCAATAATACGATCCCGCATTTGTCTCCTTCCATGCGATGGACTGGCGTCCCGTTGAGGGTACAGCGCTGCCAAGCGACCTGCGGCTGCCGGAATAGGCTCCGGCTTCACGGCGACCGTTTAAGTAGCACAGGTCTCCCGTGACAACCCAGATCGAGTGGGTTACCGCAACCCCCCGCCTTCGCCCACCCCACGTACCGTACTTCAACTATTTACTCTTCCTGCCCTGGCTGGCCTAGTGGGTTGGTCGAATGGCTGTGATCGGCCGGATGGCCGTTACGTCAATCTAACTTGACGGATAGGTTTTCACGTGTTGGGAACTCGGTTTCGTTTCATCAGACTTACCCGTAGATATGAGACCACCTCAGGAAAAAGTTGGGTGGGATGGAATCATGTTTCTGTGAAAGTGCGGGTGTCGCAACACCCGTAACGCCGCGCCATTCCACCGCGCCACCGTGCCCGCGGCTCTCTCGCGAGCGGGTCGCGGTTAATTTCGCTCCTAATTTCCCGGTATTTATTTTCACGTTCATATTTCATCAGTGGAGCCAGAGGTGTGTATCGTGTTTAGGCGACGTTAATTAGCTGACCTTTCATGCTGGGAGGGAGAGTGGGGAGGGATGGGGGGAGGTGGGTGAGGGAATGGCAAAGCAAAAACACATCGAAACGCGACATGCTAATTTCTCTCAAACATCAGTCTTCAATGTGACCCAGCGGTGTCCCATGGTGTTTAAACGCATCGTGGCTCGTGGAGTCTGAATGCAACGCAAGGTCTAGCCTTAAACATTACCATCGTCAGCCCTGTCAGAAACCACTTTAATCCTGTACAAGGTCGCAGTGAGCCCGGTGCAAGGCAGGGCCATACCCAGGTTGGAACGCCAGTCCATCACAGGGCACCGGAGACCGATTTAGTCATCAAGCCAAATAACCTATGCGGCAGCATGTCTTTGGAACTGTGGGAGGAAACTGGAGTGTCCGGCGAAAACCCACACGGACACGGGAAGAGAACATGCAAACTCCACCAAAACCCCAAATTAACTCTGAATAATGCTCACCTAATTCCTAGTGCGACACCTGTGCTTTCTGCAAACGATCTGTGCGTGCCGCAGACACACTATCTGCGAGTGCTGCACACCACAAATGAATATGCGCCCCGCGTTGGAAATCGGTATTTATTATAATTATCACCCCGTGATCAAACCCGGCC
>JAZEWU010000051.1:1079183-1093795 GCA_036362915.1 Geotria australis | reverse complement strand
AAAACTCGCTGATTTTTTACTCCCACACTTCAGTTTAAGCAGCTTTTGAAACAAATCACTACTTAAAAAAAACACGCGACGTGGAAAGGTGGCATTTTCGCACTCCGCGCCATGTGTTTCCACTTAACACAAAATCTGGGCAAAAGGTTGCCCGACATTTCACCACCCGCCGTTTGCGCCGCGGGCAAAGGACATTCTGTCCGCGCGCGTGCCCTCCGGGGGTCACAGGTCGTCTTGATTTCCTCCCTTTGCAAGTTCCCGCGAGAATGGACACCTCCGTGCTGTTTGTTAATGCCCGTTCATGAGCGATGCTCAAAATGCCACCCTGTGTTTGTGGCTTTTGGTCGGTAGACAGATTCTCCGGGTCCAGAATACGCGTTCCCGTAACGTTTTTATTCAAGCTGGAAGGAACCGTTGAGATATGCATCTCTTTCTGACAGTCGTCCAGCGGGGAGGGGTAAGCCAGTTACAACGTCTCAGGGCACCGGAGGCGATTTGATCAGCAGGCCAGTTAACCTAGCTAGCATGCGTTTGAACTGTGGGAGGAAACCGGAGTAACTGGTCCGTGTGACCCACGCAGTGTCACAAAGCGCTGCGGCATGACAAAAAATAAAGATTATTGAATCAAATCTCGACACCGCTTTGTGACAGTTTGTCAAATTATAACGGTGGCGAATCGCTCCGGCCAAGCTTTATCCACTCCAGTGTTCGAATTGCGGAGATAAATACATTTAGCATCAGACTGAATTTTAAGTTTAATAAATTAACAGTTTATCTTTCGCGTCAACTTTGTACTTGAAATTGACTTCTTCTCCGCTTTCAGCCCCGTTAATTATGCATCGCGATCGCTCTTAGAAGAGCAGTCTAAAAACGGAAGGCGAGAATTAATTACGGCCGTTATCCAAATTGAACTTTGCATCGGCGTTCCCAGTGCCCTTGATATTTCACGCGGGCGCTTCTCATATCAAGGCTCTTGATATTTCCTCCCCCTCAACTCCGCGCGCGCCACACCACTTAACTGCGGCCGCCGCGCTGCACGCGCGCACGACGCTCGGCGTATCCTAATCGCGACAGCGCGTTCCACCGGGCGCCATCGCCCGCGATTGCTTTGTCAATCACGTTGCCCGTTAAATTGATCAAACGCGCAAACTTTCTGTTATTGTGACTACTAACGCTTAGCGCGGCGCCAGCAACACTTAACTCCGGCCGCTGCGCTCCTAGCGACGCGCTCCGCCCGACGCTCGGCGTATCCTAATCGCGACAACGCGTTCCACCGGGCGCCATCGCCCGCGATTGCTTTGTCGCTCACGTCGCCCCCATTAATTGATCAAACGCGCAAACTTTCCTGTCTTGTGATTAACGCTCGGTGTCTTGTCGTTTGCCGGCGGTGCCGCGGTATCTGTTTGTGCGTGCGATATGAATAAGTTATGATTTTGGGCCCGGGAGACGCGGGTTGGGGGCGTGGTGTGTGAAGAGGCTGATATCAAAGGTAGAAGTTTGCTAGATCAAAGCCCTATCGCAGCCCCCTGTGATGGGTCAGAGCCAGTGGCTTCTTGAGAGGAGGCGGGTGTCATCATTAAGCCTCGAGTCCCATTTGCACGCAAACTATAAAAGCCCCGGCACGGCCGCCGTGTGGGATTAGGGCCGCCGTGTTAATGTCACGGCCAATTTGAGCTCATTACGCCAGGAGCGATTTCCTTTCCCGCGAAAACAGTCGCTCGCGGCCGGGCGGCGAGACATTTGCGGAGGGAGATTGATCGCCCGTCGCCCGTCGTTATCGGTGGCAGAAACTCGTGGTGGAAACTAGCGAAACTAGTGAAACGACCTCGCTAAGTCAATTTGTATTTAAGCTGGAAGGAAACATTGAGCTGTGTAGCGCGTTTTAACAGTTGCCCAGACGGGAGGGGTAAGAGATAGGAGCCAGCGTTAGAGATGGGAGTTAGTGTTAGATATGGGAGTCGCAGTGTTAGAAATGAGAGCCAGTGTTAGAGATAGGAGCCAGTGTTGGGGATGGGAGCTGGTTTGTCTTTAAGCTGGAAGGAACCATTGAGCTGTGTAGCGCTTTTAACAGTTGTCCAGCGTGGTAGGGGTAACCAAGTTACAACATCTCAGGGCACCGGGGGAAATTTAGTCAGGCCAATTAACCCAGGCCCGAATTGTAATCTCAGTGGTGCTCTGCCACCTGACTGCAAATATCACGTTAAGTTAAACCCTGTTAAAAAATTATACCCGTTGTCCGAAACACAAGCATCCTTTGTGCACCGTCCGTAATAATATTTGGAGGCACCAGCGTCAATTCTCGGAGCAGTGGCCGTGCGGCCTTAATGGGAGAGAGCGGCAGGCAGGTAGGCAGCGCGGCGGCAGCAAATCGGACGTACAGCGGATTTCCGACAAAACCGTATCGAAATTGTCTTGGATGGGACAGAGCGCGACCCGTGCAGAAGTGAACCAAAGTCGGTTATCTATGAATAATTTACCCAGTGGCTTACGCCGAGCGCAGTTGATCCAATCAAAGTGTAATGGCAGCCCGCCACACGTGGCCCTATTTGGCACCGTTCGTGGAAGAGAGGGTATATATAGATTATATAGATTAAACAAAGCGGACCGGAGGGGTGGGTGGGAAACAAACAAAAAACCAAACACTTAATTCGCGAAACCTATGCGTTGATTGTTTAGAAATCCCCATCGGAAAATAACCCTTGGGAATTTTCATGGATTTTGTGGGGTTTTTTTGTAGTAGCGGTAGTAGTACTTAGTTTTTTTCCCCCGAACCGTTCGATTTGAAAACACGGGAGATCACGCGCACGTAGCTTCACGGATGAGCGGCCGCTTAGATCGAGCTCTTATGTTGAGTTCGTAACGATGGCTCCCTGTAACCCAACCCCACTCATGCCTTCGAATCACACCGTGAGCAGCGCTGAAAATGTCCCCGTTAAATACACGCGCTTGTTTAGCGACAGCGTCGGCCAGCGATTGCCGTTTAAACGAAACGCACAGCCGGCGCCCACAGCGAAATCAACACGGGCTCGGTGCTTCGCGTTTAATGTTTTGAAGCCGTGAGAATCTCTCTCCGTAGCTCGTCTTTCGGGACGACCGTGTCGAGCGCTCCTTCCCTATCCTTCGCGACGTTTCGCCTGCCACGTCGGAGGGATTATCGCGCGTTTCCGACTGATGCCTCCAACGTGGGAGGCGATACGTGATCCCAAGAGAAGAGCTATGGAGCGCGACCCTCACACGTCGAGCCGTGACAAACCTCCAGCGAGTGTATTGAGAACGGCGTTCGCCGATGTCGCTCCGTGAAATTAAATGTACTTTCCACGCTCTGAATGTCAGCCTTCTCAGCGAGGTAATTTGGGAGAGGTGATTTCGAGAGCTGATTTGAAGTAAATTGGTCGTCCCTGCGCGGCTCTTCATCCTTTGTAAGTGGAAATGATGGAGAGGCATCTTCCATAGAATCAATAGCACTCGAGATGATGGCTGGGCATGACGGCTGGCCGCTGTAGCCTCACACAATGTGTTGATGGACATGATGAGGCTGGGAGCGGCACGGTGGCGTAGCGGTGAGTGGCGCTGCCGCCTCGCAGCAAGAAGGTCCCGGCGCGACCCTTTGCCCCACGCGTCCGCGTGGGGTTTTCGCCACTCACTCCGCTTTCCTCCCACAGTCCAAAGACAGCTGCTGCATATGTTTATTGGCCTGATAATTAAATTGCGCCCCGGTGCCCTGTGATGGACTGGCGTCCTATCCTAGGTATAGCCCTGCCTTGCACCCTGTGTCTGCCGGGATTGGCTCCGGCTCACTGGAACCCTGTACAGCTTTAAGCGGTTTTTGACACTGAATGAATGAATGAAACTGGAGCAGCATGTATTTATTCTTTATTTCCATCAATGTTCATCTTGTAAACTGGCGTACATTACACAGGGCTTCGAAGTGTTTGGTAGAATTTGCAGGTAATACCAAGTATTACTTGACAGGGATCGCGATACAAATCAGGCACACGTTAGCGAAACGCAACTTACGGTTGCCGTCGATGTACCCAAAAACCTCTTCGACAACGGAACACGGCGAAACGCTTGCTTAAACGGTTTACACGTCACCGTCCTGCCTGTGCCAGGCTAGGTGCACCGCGAGGCTCGGTTCGCCACAACAGATGACAGGGGATAGACGCGGAGGTTGTTTTATTAGACCGACCAGGGATGGCCGTGGAGGAGGATGTGTGTCGACCGCACCACCAGCACTGTTTGCTTTGTTACATAACACGGGACATTCCGCGGTGTTATGATTGTGGAGGAAGGGACATTCCTGGACACATTGTCAGTCGCACCGCGTTCACAATTCACCTATTGATAAACAAGTTACCGGCGACGGAGAGCTGTGTTCAGGCGAGATAAGCCCGCCACGGCGTGAACCCGACAACCTGAGTTCGATTCCCGGTGGGAAAGCGATACCGAAATCCTGATTTAGGTTTTCACGGCTCGATTCGTGATGGTTGCTCTTCAGAGCTGTTCTTTCGGGATAGCCGTGTCACCAAGTGCTCGCTCCCTCTCTCCCTCGCGACGTTTCGCCTCCCACGTTGGAAGCATCTGATGAAGCATCTGATGGTGCTTCTGATGGTGCTTCCAACGTGGGAGTCGAAACGTCGCGAGGGAGAGATGGCGTTCGCTCGGTGACACGGCTATCCCGAAAGAACAGCTCTGAAGAGCAACCATCATCCTTAAATGTGTCGTCCAGAGGCACCTTCAACAAGCGGCACTGTTGCAGATGTTTATTGTAGATGTAGACGTGTATTATTACAGCATAAAATAACCTGTGAGCTTGCAAGCTCTGGAAGCGGGATTCCTTCCACACAACAAACGTACGAACTAACCAATGTAAACAGCAATCAACCGCACGTCGAACGGCTTTTCCGTGACGGCACTCGTGATGGCGCGACCCTTTGCCCCCCGACCTCCCCGGACCCCAGGCGCTGACCAAGTTCCTCAAGTGCGTCAACTGGTCGCTGGCGCAGGAAGCCAAGCAGGCGCTGGAGCTGCTCGGCCGCTGGAAGCCGATGGACGTGGAGGACTCCCTGGAGCTGCTGTCGCCGCAGTTCACCAACCCCACCGTGCGGCGCTACTCCGTCACGCGGCTGCAGCAGGCCGACGACGAGGTGCTGAGGCGGCAATGATGCCGTGGGTTTCCGGCGAGTTCTCCGGTTACCGGCCCACAGCTAAAAAAAAGACACTCGTTAATTGGGCAATAATATCGTGATATATATAGGACGTTGTGTCTGGCAGGTTGGCGCCGGCTAACCACGTGGCGTGTCTCCCCCCTCCCCCTCTGCAGGTTACCTCGCGCCTCTGAGTCGTTCTCTCTTCAAACTACTATAATAATACTGTACTTCTATTAATAATCTTGCAGTAAAATAGTTAAAGTAATACCCTTAGCATGTTTCTAGACGATGTGCGGTACACAGGAGCTTTTGTAGTGTGGTGCAAGTGCTATACTTACTATAATAGAATATTTATTAATGAATATTTTTTTCTCGTCCGTTAAACTAAAAATTAGTTGGCCAAAGCTTCGTTAAAAGATGTACGCCTGTACATATCTGTCATTATTTTATCGTCAGCATACATCGGTTTTGACTGGACAGTGCGTAGGAATGTTTAGAGAGATTCTCAAAAAAGATTTCGACAGATTTCCACATCTGCTGAAACTTCTTCGGCTTGGGGGGGAAAGTTGGGATTGTGAGGACATGCCTGCATTTCAAATGACGCAGCATGGAGTAAATTAAACGCGCATTCCCATCTCCCCCGACACATTTTTAGAATTCTCGCGACATCCCTCTAGCTGCCTCCTGGTAAGACTGCTGCCCACAATGAGTCGATTTGTTCTGGACTTGTGAGCCACGAGTTTGGAGATTCGCCCGACAAACGTTTTTTTATCGTCAGATAATTTCAAAGAATTGTACGAGAATTGCTCCCCGTAGCTCTTCTTCCGGCTTAGTCGCGTCGAGTGCTCCTCCTCCACCAACGCGGGAGGTGAAACGTCGCAAAGGAGAAGGAACACTCGACCGTGCTCCCCTTCTCCACCATGGTTAAGAATCGAACTCACAGCCCTAACTTCTGTGAGATCCCTCAACCCTTATTGTACAATGCACTCGGGAATAATTAATTCAGCAATATGTGGACAACCTGATAAATATGAATCCTAAATACCGCATTAGCAAAAATATAGTTGCAATAATTACGTTGAGTAATTGTAATAAATACGTGCATCGTAATTCTCGGATTGTTTAATTAACTTACTCAATTATTGCCGCAAATGCTCCGTAAAATCACTCAAAGGTTGGTTTATTAAAATGAACCCACTGTTGTACTAATGAACACCTCTCTACGCACAGCATTCACAGTCAACTAATACAATACAGTAATTTAATGAGAATTTCCCATCTATATATGGTGCCAAATTATCAGCGAGTCGGAATTTTTAATTAAATTGCACAAATGAGAAACGAAGCCCATGAAATCGCTCCTTAATAACGGCAGGATATTATTTTTAAAACAGCCACTGTGTAACGATGCAGGTTTTCACGGCTCGATGTATAGATAGCAATTCTGAAAATAGCCACTGCCAAACAGACAGTAAATTTGTAAAGAGCTCCACCTGATGTCCACTTGCTGTATACGAGCAATCTGCTTACCGCTCAATGCAACGATAAAGTCCCATTCCATGTACTGATGT
Organism: Geotria australis; assembly: GCA_036362915.1. Lineage (NCBI taxonomy): Eukaryota > Metazoa > Chordata > Hyperoartia > Petromyzontiformes > Geotriidae > Geotria > Geotria australis. Next base: position 1,087,074 of record JAZEWU010000051.1, on the reverse strand, counting down.
AGGTTTTCACGGCTCGATGCATGGGAATTGCTTTGTAAAGCTGTTATTTCGGGATAGCCGTGTCGAGCGCTCCCCCTCTCTCCTTTGCATTAGAGGCATCATCAGAACACCTAAAGATGCCTCCAACGTGGGAGGATAAATTTAATACGATAGCTTTCATCGTGACCAATGTTATCCATAGTATATCCCTTAATATTATATATATTAGTAGATATTATATTTTTGTGGGTTAGGTCACGTAAAAAATAAGTGGCGTAGACCCGCCTCCACCCGATACAGCCAATTAATTAGGTTTGTGACGTGAACAAAAATTGCCAATTTTTTACTTCTTCAGCACACCGGTACGTTGGAGAGCAAACCCGCGACATTTACAACGAAACTTACGAAGTTTCTCCCGGAACCTTTGTTTCCTGACGAAGCTGATTGCAAGCTGTACCGACGTAGATCGCAACCGTCGGCGCAACGGTCGTATTCTCAACCCCAGTCTTGTGCACGCGCAGGACCTGCTCATGTACCTGCTGCAGCTGGTCCAGGCGCTCAAGTACGAGAACTTCGAGGAGATCAAGGCCGGCCTGGAGCCCAGCAAGAAGGAGAGCGGCCAGATGGTGATGTCGGAGAGCACTCCCGCTCCTCCGGCCAAGGAGACGGAGCCAGACGGGTGAGCCGCGTGTCTGCCGTGGCGACGTTTCACGGTCGGAACCTAGGTGCGCCGCGATGTTTTCGATGCTGACCAGGTACGGGCGGTCCCCAGACTCGCGAGCGTCCGGCTAGCGAACGCTCGTTTGTACGATCGAGCTCTCCCGTCACGCGCTGTTGATCGCGGTGTACAGTACGCTGCGTCTGATGTACAGTGTAACCAGAGGGAACGGGTTAGGCTTTCGCGGTCTTAAATGTGGACGGTTATTTTACATCTCGGAAGTCACAGAAATTAAGGCAATACCTGGACTGCAATGCCTGTACTCCTCATTTCTTGTTTCGATGATTCAGGAGTTAAATGCTGCTCCTTAGACCCGCTCTTATTTTTGTTCAGTTTTTAACACGCTCGTCCAAAAATGTAACGCGAGTGCCTAATTTGCATAGCTGTTTTCATAAATCCTACTCGGCCGATTCTAGCATTCGTATTTCGGTTCACGGGTCATTTGCGTACGAATCGGTTTTCATCATCAAACTGTCGTTTCGCGCCTGCACCGCGCACGCCATTGCCTCTCCGATTGCTTGTCACGCCCAACACTGGCCAAGTTCAAATTCATTAAACTTATTTTTATAATTGTAATAAATGTGAGCAGTCAATATTAAGCAGTGTAACCGTTAAAACCCATTACGCCGTGACGCGCCGAAGCACTTGAGGGGGATATTCAATGTTTTTTGGACGGAAGAAAAAAACGCTTTGTTACGCGAGCCTTCCTTGGCGCGCGGAGATCATCGTTGCTGTGATTTGTGGCGTGTGTTAAAGAACCGCTGCGGGCGGCCGCAACACATGTCCACCCGTCGCCGCTTAGCGGTAAGCTCGGAAGCGCCGCGTGCTGTTTATTCCGAAAGGCGTGTAAATAACCGGCGGTGTAAACGAAAGCGCCTCTCCCCAAGTACTGCTCGACGCCGCTTTAATTTAGAATGGATATTTGAGCGGTAAATCCCGCGCCACTTAAGAGCGCTCTCTTCGGATAATTGCGACAGCCGAGCCAGCCATTGTCGCGACGCTTTAATGCGGCGGAAATGGGACGCGTGCATTATTTAACGTCTCGAATATCGCCACGCGGCAAGGCCTCGTTATTTTTTCTGATAAATCGTTAAATACCGCGGTGTGTCTGTGTGTGCGTGTGTTTTCTGTTTTGTTTTTTCGGGGGTTGCGTCACTTGACGCGTCTTGCGACGGGGATGTTACCGTTGTTGCGATTGTCGTAATTTTTAAGGCGACGTTCGCGCGAAGGCCTTGGCATTACTCATTGGCTGAACTCGAGGTCCGGAGAGGCCCGGTTTGATCCCACCTCCTGGCGTGGCACTTGAAATGACCACGCAAGTTGCTCAAATTGCTCGGCCTCTCACGGCTGAGCGCAGGAGTTTGGTCATTAGGCCGATCGGGTACGGTGGGGTAAAGTGTGAGTACTCCAACCTCGTCCACGGGAAAGAGTTGGCCAAATACACTGTAGAGCCGCCATTCCCAACCGGTGGGTCGCAACCCATTAGTGGGCCGCAAGCGCCACTTAGTGGTTCGCGGAGACCAGACTCAAGTGGGCCAATTGGGCCTTGAGGTGTAAAAGGTTGAGAACCCCTGCTCTAGTGCTGGCTGTAGTGGAGGCCCTTCCAGCAGCAGTGGTGTGTGTAAGCCATTGCAGGGCTGCACTTTTACCTTGTTATATACACACAGACACATACGGCACCTCTGGGTGCACGAAGATGAGTGTTGACCCAATTCTGTTGATTTGGATAAAAAAGCACGTCTAATTATGTTTATATTGACGCAACGAATCAAAGAGCAAAAGCCCTCTTTCCCTTTAATCAACTCAATTGCTTGTGAAATGTTATCTTGTTTATATTCGGGCGGGTGTCGGGCGTTTCTTGTGTCACTCTTTCATATCGCGCGGTTTAGTTTCTCACATCACACAGAGATGGCACACGGCGTTGTTTGCTCAAATTAAAGTGTTCGTGCCCCCTGGTCTGACGTCCGCGCTGCTTGTGCGGGGCCTGTAGTTCCCAGCCTGCCCCGGGACAACCAGCTTCCTGTTCCTCGCAGTCGTCGATGAAGAGCAAAGAAGCGCTCGACAACGAAAACCTGGAGGTGCGCCCGGTTGTTAGCGGGTTTTGAAACGATCGTGCAAGTTGGGCTTCGAGAAATGACTTCTGTTAGATGAGTAGCGAGGGCGGCACGGCAGCCGCCTCACAGCAAGGAGGTCCTAAACACCGCTGTAATTTTTTTTATGTTACGGTTGGTAAGTTACGATGGTCTCACAATACGATGAATCACTTTACCATATACGCTCGATAAGAACATTAGGATCACATCACGATCAAGTTTCACTTTACGATACGTAAGCGTGGGTGGCACAGCAGCCAATCAGCTACGCAAACACGTGCCGCTTGGTTAGCTTCTCAGCCAATATCAGCGCTTTTTAGTGTTTACATCTCACTGTTTACTTCTCCTTTGAAACCTTAAAACAATGTACGGAATTATTGGTCTCACTTTACGATGGTTTTACGTTACGATACGCGTTCTGCAAGAGATTTATATCTTAAAGCGAGGGACCGCTGTATTGTTGTAAAATCCAAGTACGATCTAACGGTAGTCTGCAAGGCTTTTGCAGTCGTATGCCCGTGACATTACGACTAAAAATAGGGCTCCCTTTGTGACAAGCCGTAAACTTGCGAACAGAGTTACGTTGTATCATAACACGCCCGCGTTAACGAGCACACGGTTATAATTAACGCGTGGTGATAATCATTTGTGCTCCGCCGTTGATAGTTGATATAGCAGCGAGGATCCTAATTAACGACCGGATGGGTTCACATCCTGGCCAGAGCTGACTCGAACAATCATCTGTCTGCGGACTGTAAAATGCGCACCAGCTTGGCGGCAGCGTGTGTCTGTTCAGCGGTAACATCTGCTCTTCATGACGGAAAGAAAGTCCTTCCAGAGGTAGCACGATGGCGCAGTGAGTAGTGCTGCCGCCTCATAGCAAGAAGGACCTGGGTTCGAATCCCGCCGCCGGCGCCTTTCCGTGTGGAGTCTGTGCATTTTCCCCCTGTTCTGCGTGGGTTTCCACAGGGTTCTCCGGTTTCCACCCACAGCTAAAAAAACACGCGTTAATTTATTGGCCGATAACATCATTATAGGAACCAGTGTCTGGCAAATGTTGTCTCCGGCTGGCTGCATGGCTGCCTTTCCTCCTGCCTCTCTATGGTTTCCTCGCATCTCTGTATCTGTTCATGACCCAGCGTGTTATAAATCGTCTAATTATTACCACTGCGGTTGATGCGGTTGTGCTACGGACTAACTGCACCCGTCCAGAGAAATATAGAATTTGCACCCGTGGCTCAGAATTATCAACAGCGGTGAGCACTGCCCAATGACAGTTTTGCTTTTGACTTTTAACAACCGTAACCATGGGTTTGATCTCTTTTCAGTGTGATCTCTGCACCTTCCTGGTGTCACGGGCATGCCGAAACGGCATGCTCGCCAACTATCTCTACTGGTAAGTCCCGTGGAACACGTCTCTCCATCTGCACTTTGACCTATGTAGACAGCCACTGGCTGGGCAGACACAGCCTTTAGCGACACTGCAGAGTGGGCTTCCTAAAAATAACTTTTATTAGATGCGTAGAGAGGGCTGCACGGTGGCATAGCAGTGAGTAGCACTGCCGGCGCACGGCAGGAAGGACCCGGGTTTGATTCCTGGCTCGGGTGCCGCCTTTCTGTGTGGAGTTTGCATTCTCTCCCTGTGTCCGCTTGGGTTTTCGGTGGGTACTGCGGTTTCTTCCCATAATCCAAAGACATGCTGCTGCCACTCACCCACCCATCCACGCACTCATCCACCCACTCACTGAACCACCTACTCACCCATTCACTCAACCACCTACTCACCCACCCACTCACTTTCGGTGCCCTCCCATTGTCCAAACACACGCCTGCTGACTAACTCACCTCTGGTACCCTGCGATGGACCGGCGTCCCATTCTTGTTATAATAATAATAGCATTTATAGAGCGGCTTTCAACCAAGGGTCGTAAAGCGCTGCAAAAGGCTGTGGAGAGAAGGGCATGTCAACAACATCAACGCAAATTAACTGCGTTATTATCATTGCATTGCTTCATGTGTCTGCCAGGATAGGCTCCAGCTCCACTGCGGCCCTCTGCAGGATTACGCGGTAGTGATAAAGAACAGATGCGTGCAAACTATTAATTGTGACTTCTTTTCCGCTTAACCGCCTGGGAGCCGTTGATTATTTACGAGCACTCTCCGATGTAATGAATATTAATGACCGTTAATTAACGCAGTTATCACCGAGTGAAGTGGCGTAGCTGTAGCTCCCGGGTTCCAGTGAGACGGTGGTTGATAGTTGGCCAGTACAGTGAGCTTCTGCTCATCAATAGCTTCGCGATGTAAATAATAACCGTTCCGGTACGCGGCCTCTAGAGTGGTAGTCATCATATATTTGTGTTGATAGATTGTGAGTTTTTGGTTTAGAATACAACTGGGAGATGAAGGATAAGGACTATAATTATTTCAGCGTTGTGCGTTGTATAACAAAAAAAATCGCGCGGAATTTGTTTGTTTTTGTGTTTTTATTTTTTGTTTAAGTATAAAGTCACGCGGTGCTCCCATTGGGTTTCCGCTCGGCAGAAATTCAATACAACATTTCGGAAACCAGCTGGTGCGATTAATTGCATGATTGATGAGGCCCCAACCTGTTTATTTGTTTTGATTCCTTTCTCAATTAGAGGTGTCCAATTGATATCAAATCATGAGAGGAATACATTTCCACTCGTAGAGTTAGGCGCGTGAATCAGGAGTCAGAGCGCTGAGCTGGCACAGCTGAAGACCTGAGTTGGAATCCAGGTAGCCGCCTCGATTAAACCCGGCTCTTAAGCGTAGCTGGCTTATGGGTTCCTCCTGGTCACCCATGATACCCCAGGGAGAGACCAGGTCTAACCACACGTCGCTCAAACTTGGGTTTGAACCCAGGATGTAAGTGATGCTAGCTCAGTGATCTGATGTGGCATTAGCTCTCGGCCACCCGACAACTTTTAAGTAAAAATAATAATCACATAGTATAGCTCTTTTTATAATAATAGCATTTTATAGAGCGCCTTTCACCCGAGAGTCACAAAGTGCTGCAGAAGGGCCGCGGAGAGAACGGCATGTCAACCACGACCAAAAAAACTAATAAAAACCAAAGCAGTAGTTAAAACAGTTAAATATCGCGATGGGGGTAGCGATGTAGCGTTGTCCCCCACAGGTACCTAATCGTGGAATGCGAGGACCAGGACACGATCCAGAGAGACCCGAGGACACACGACATGTACATCAGCGTCATGCGGCGCTTCAGTCAGGCCCTGCTCAAGGTCAGTGCCACGTCGGGTTGTTGTCGGTTTAAACGGCCGCTGTCCAGGTTGATCCGGGATGGCTGCATTCTCCCCCCCCCCAATGGTGGAGGTATTGGAGCAGAATATGACGGCCGGATGCTCTTCCTGATGCCAACCCCCTTTAGTCGGAAGGTCTTCAGATCAATATTTGTCTGGAACCTCCCCGCAGACCTGTTTACCATCAAGGGAGACCCAAGGAGTTTGCAGACCTGTTCACCAAGCAAGACCCCAGCAGGAGTGCTAGATTCCAGACCTGTTCACCAAGAGAGACGCTAACAGGAACGCTTGACTCCAGACCTGTTCACCAAGGGAGACCTTAGCAGGAGTGCTAGACCCCAGACCTGTATCTCAGGTAAACGAGCATAAAGTAATGACAATAACCACCGCGTACAAAGCCAATCATTTCAATCTGTATTGTAATGCAGTGAGTGCGCATTTTGCATAAGTATGAAAATGTAAAACATCGCAATCGTTGTGTAGAAACACTCAGGGTGGTATAACGCTCCGCAATGTGTGCCTTGGAAAGCGTTAACTTTGCCGTTGACAAAATAAGCTCGTAACCTACATCCTCTTTTCACGTAAATTCCATCATGCTGCCGGAGAACATACATTTTCGAAGACAATATTGCACCGTACGGAATGTCTTGCGCTGGCTAACCGAGCAGTGTTTCGCGACCATTGACAACTTAATGTAGGCCTTTGCATTCTCCGTATTTTCAAACTACTCGCGAAGCTGTCGCGCAGCTGTCGCGCAGCGGTTTGTATTTTTTTTTCCCAATGTAGATCTAGAGCGTGCACTTTCACTTTTCGAGCCATTGTAAAACACCCCTTTTCTGGGAGAGAGAAAAAAAGTATAATTTTCTTGCAAGTAATTGTCATTTTCCACGAAAGTTGTTATTTCGTGTCTAAAAGATTCGGTCGCAGTCGAGGTGCAAAAAAAGGTAATTGTAGATTTAGAATTGGGCTTTGTGCGATTGTGCATGCTTGTTGTCTTTCATTGTATCCCGTCACTTTGGGTTCAACGCTAATCCGTCGCGGTCTCCTCGGAATTGCCGGAATTTGTGCTGATGCAGCCACAATCAATCGCGCTTGTTTGCGATCAATGCGCGCAATCATTTGCCATCGATGTACGAATATATATACGTAGGCTTAGATAAACGCGGGGTGTTTGCCGGCTCAGCGGAAAGTGAGGTGGTTATTGCGCGAGAGCGATTAAATTCGCTGTCATCCGGGGACAACTGCGGTCACGTAAAAACAAACATCTCTGCCTCGCGACGTTTCGCCTCCCACGTTGGAGGCATCTTCAGGCGTTTCGCCACCTGCGTCGGAGGCGAAACGCCGCGAGGGAGAGAGGGAAGCTCGCTTGATGCGGCTGTCCCAAAAGAACAGCTTTGAAAAGCAACCATCGTGAATCGAGCCGTGAAAACCTATTATTTTTTTGCTGTCTTTATGTCCTATAATTTATCGTTATTACTTGACTTGATAAAGCTAAATATAGCGGTTGCTTTTCAGAACTGTTCTTTCGGGACGGCCGTGTCCCTGAGCGATCTCCCTCTCTCCCTCGCCACGTTTTGCCTCCCGCGTTGGACGCCTGATGACGCTTCCAACATCTCCGTGCGTCTCCGTGTGACCCCGCGTGACCCCGCGCCGGTGACACGCGCGACCTCTCTCCCCTCGCGCAGGGCGGGAAGGACGCGCGAGTGCGCCGCACGCTGCTCGCCGCCCAGCAGACGTTCGTGGATCGCATGGTGCAGCTCATGAAGGCCGTGCAGCGCGAGAGCGGGAATCGCAAGAAGAAGGTTTGCTCCACATAC
>JAZEWU010000051.1:1064334-1078930 GCA_036362915.1 Geotria australis | reverse complement strand
TTATACAGCCTTGTCGAGCGCCCTCGCGACGTTTCGGCCCCAACGTGCGCTACAACTTGCATTGGTTACTCACGGTGACCCCGTCCCCCTTCTCCCCGCGGTCTCGCGAAGAGCGCGCTTATGCCCGCCAAGCTCATCTTCCGCACGACGGACGGCGCCGAGTACCCGGTGATCTTCAAGCACGGCGACGACCTGCGCCAGGACCAGCTCATCCTGCAGATCATCTCGCTCATGGACAAGGTGAACCGCGCGCCCTCCTTCCTCCCCCCGGCTCGCCCGGAGAGGCAGGGTGGCGTGGCGGTAACGCCCGCGCCTAACTAGGGAGAAGGTCCTGCCCGAGGCGGTTCGATTCCCGTCTCGAACGCTGGCTCCAAGCTCTAACACTACCTCTGTCACTTCTTCTACTACGGTGGCTATGCAGTGGTAACATCTGTGCCTCACAGAGAACAAGTCCTGCCCGAAGCGGTTCGAATCCCGCCTCGGTAGCCTTACCGTGCGGAGTGTGTGTGCTCTCCCCCTTTTCTGCGTGGGTTTGCTCCAGGTTCTCCAATTCCGTCCCGCAATTTGATAAAAAAAAACACTCGTTAATTGGCCGATGACATTGTAATATAGAGGAAAGCAGTGTCTGGCGGGTTGGCGCCGGCTGACCGCCTGGCTGACTCCCCCCCCCCTCTCTCTGCGGTTCCGTGTCTCGTCCGTGACCAGGCGTGGAATGTCTCCTGGCGCGTTTTACGTTGTATTAATATTATTATGTGTACGTTGTACTATTACTGTTAACGGTAACTCGATCGTCACCGGCGTGTCGCTCGCAGCTCCTGCGAAAGGAAAACCTGGACCTGAAACTGACACCATACAAGGTCCTGGCCAGCAGCACCAAGCACGGTAACCGCGTCGCTTCGCGGAGCCTGTGGCATCGACCGCGCAACCGCACCGCTATTCCCGATTCCGTCTTACTCTCGCGGCCGTCCGTCGCTCCACTGCTGGATGAGGCCGCCCCCGCGCCGAGGGGCCGCGCGGGTTGCCTCGTCGTACTAAAAAAAAAAACACTCGTTAATTAGTTGGTCGATAACATCGTAAAATATAAGAGACAGTGCGTGGCGATGTGTTGGCGCCGGCGAACCGCCTGGCTTCCTCCTCCGCCTCTCTGCATCTGTTGCTTCTTGCAAACCGAACCATTTGTAAAAAGGTGTCCATTTGGTTTGTTTCAAGATCTTAACACTTGTCTCATTGCCAGAAAAAGGTAAAAACCTCGTATCTTTTTTTTGTTTACACACTATCAGGATTCATGCAGTTCGTGGAGTCCGTGGCGGTGGCCGAGGTGCTGGCTTCGGAGGGATCCATTCAGGTTCGTTTACAATGCAAGAACGACGTTTCGCTCGTAGTTGCAATCAGGAGCGGCGGCGGTTGTTGTTGTTGTAGTGCCTTGAATGCTGAAATTCATTCCCCCGGCCTGCCCCCCACTATCCCCGCCCGCCCCCCCCCCCGACCCCCACCACCCACACACCGCAGAATTTCTTCAGGAAGCACGCTCCCAGCGAGAAGGGCCCTTACGGGATCAGTGCCGAGGTGATGGACACCTACGTGAAGAGCTGCGGTACGCCGCTCGCTCTCCCGCCGGGCCGCGGGCGGCGATACCACCCCGGGGGTTCCGAGTGAAGAGCCCTCTCGTTGCCGTGGCGACGGCCATTAGAATTCAGCCGCGTCGCCGGCTGCCGTAATCGCTGGCAGATTTTGTCGGGTTTTTTTCTCTGTCGAGGGTTTGTGGATTGTCGGAGTGGCTCGGTTTGTGTTTAAGCCGGAACGAACCTCTGAGATGCGGAGCTCTTTCGGACAGTTGTTTAGCGGGGAGGGCTAATAATAATAATAATTCAATTTATATAGCGCCTTTCACCCGAGGGTCACAAAGCGCTAAGAGGTTATTCTTTACGACTCTTGTTTTCCCCCCCCCCCCGACAGCCGGCTACTGTGTCATAACGTACATACTGGGCGTTGGCGACAGACACCTGGATAACTTGCTGCTCACCAAGACAGGTAATGCAAACATTCGCTCGTCTTTAAGAGCGGCAACTCTGTTGACCTTGAATAATGCAGTCTCTCCTCGACTTACGACATATACGACCACCCGGACTTAGGACAGCCGTCTCAGTAACCCTATTATATTATTTTCGAGTCCCGACGGTTGGTTGTAAAGCCGCGCTACTGCAAGGCAGCCATATTTGTTGTTGTCTGGGTCTCGATCTGTGTTTGGGTGTCTAGCAGCCGGTTGTGTTTTGTATACAAACTGTTACAAGGGTATTTTCGACTTATGACCAAATTCACTTACGACGGCGCGATCATCGGAACGTCAAGGAGAAACTGTACTTGGTATAAACATCGACACTGTAGTCGTTGAGTCACCCACAGCGCCGTTCGCACGCCGGAGTAATAGACACGGTAAAAATGTAAACTTTAAACTGACCGAATAATTGCTGAAAGAACGACGCGCCAGAAATAATCCCCAAAGTGTCGCGGACTCGATTGCATAAAAACATTTAACTTTCGGCGGTAGCGGCGCTGGCATTACAAATTGCTCTGCACACGTTTGCACTCGGCACACGCGCCCTCTGAGCCCTCGTGCCAAATCGGCTCTCTTTGTAAATCCAGCCGATGCACTAATCGCAAGGTATCGCGGTGCACAGCGATATTAGGGGTTGAAAGAGCTCGCGTCACTGATTGATGGGATTCGCGAGATTTATTTCTCGCGGTGGGTGGGCGGGTGGGGGGGGGGCACGGGTGGGGGCACGGGGGGTTACGGTGGAGGGGGAGAGAGAACGACGATCATTGCAGTTGTCCGTGCCTCAACGCAATCGCTTGCGCATCATCACAGTCCATAGTATATCTCTTTTTATGGGTTAGGTCGCGTAAAAACCTAAGTGTCGTGAACCCGCCTGCACCCGACACAGCCAATCAATAAGGTTTGCCACGTGAACACATCGTGGCGATTCTTTACAATTTCAGCACACCGGTACGTCGGAGAGCGAACCCACAACATTTACAATGAAATCCGACGTTTCGCTCGCAGTTGCAATCAACTTCATCACGTGACCCAACGCATAAATGTTTCACGACCTTTCAGTGTATTCGAAGCAGCCCTAATCATTTAATTTTTGTTGCTTTGGTTTTTATTAGTTGTTTTTTCTGTCGTTGTTGTCATGCCGTTCTCTCCGCGGCCCTTGTGCAGGGCTTTGTGACCCTCGGGTGAAAGGCGCTCTATAAAATGCTATTATTATTATAAAAAAGTGATATATTGGTCAACTGTTCTTGAGGAAAGGGATGTCTGGTCCACCCTCCTTTAATTGCTTCTGCCGCGACCCTCATCCAGGACAAGCGGCGGATTAGAAAACGGATGGATGGAACATTGGTCGCGAAAGCCTTCATTTCAAACTCATCGCGGTCGTCCCCGCGTGCCTCCCCACCGTGCCGTTCAGGGAAGTTGTTCCACATCGACTTTGGCTACATCCTGGGTCGCGACCCCAAGCCGCTGCCGCCCCCCATGAAGCTGAGCAAGGAGATGGTGGAGGGCATGGGCGGCATGCAGAGCGAGCAGTACCAGGAGTTCCGCAAGCAGTGCTACACGGCCTTCCTGCACCTTCGCAGGTGCTCCCACCGTCGCCACCGGGTTCTCGTCCCCGTGCCGCCGGAATTCGGCGGTGCCGTATCCCGGCACGTACCCGATTCCTTCACGAAACCCCGTCATTCTGTATTGACGGCTCGATGTGTGAGAATTGCTCTCAGGGGCAGTTTTACACGGCTATTCCGAGCGAGCAGCTCCTAGGAGAGACCTTCATGGAAACAAGTATTATTTGTCTCATGGAAAGTATTATCTGCTCCCTGGTACAGTAAGAGCAGCACACGTGTGTTTCAAACAAACAAGTAAACACGAAAAAGTGCTGCTATTAGCTGAGAAGCTACCCAAGCAGCATGCGTTTTTATCGCTGATTGGTCGCCGATCCGGCCTCGCTCACGCACAGCTATATCGTGACACTTACCGAACCGTGAAATTTGATCGTAATGTGATACTAATGTTCTTATTGAGCGTATGTCGTTAAGCGATTTTATTGTATCGTGAGGCCATTGTAAAGCGAGGGACCACTGTGTTCGCACGTAGCCCAAATTTAAGCCGCCTGCCGCTTGTAGTGTTATCCAAATTGCTCGTTATTCTTTTACAGGTGTGACAAAGCAATACGGGAGAATGTGTTCCGCTCTCAGCTACGGTGTGTGTCGTTTGTCACCCAGGTACGCCAACCTCATTCTCAATCTCTTCACGCTCATGGTCGATGCCAACATCCCGGACATTGCCCTGGAGCCTGACAAGACCGTCAAAAAGGTGACACGACCATCTCAACCCCGGGCGTGACACATCGACCTTGCTCGTACAATGTACCCCAGAGCTGTATCACCTTGAGTCCAGCACTCCTGATAGGGTCTTCCTCAGTGATGAACGGGTCTATATTTTAACACTTCTCTTCGGGTTACCCCTGGGTGAATAGGTCTGGAGTCTAGCGCTCCTGCTAGGGTCTCCATTGGTAAACAGGTCTTGGAGGGGGGGGGGAGGTTCAAGACAAACTTCGATCCACAGACCCTCCGACTAAAGGTGGTCGGCGTCAGGAAGCGCACCCGGCCGGGAAATCCTGCTCCAATACCGCCCACCATTGAGGTGGGGGGCGATCGGGCAACCCGGGTCATCCCGGGTCAACCTGTACGGCGTCCGTTTAAACGTAACCTCGCTCGGAAGCCTCGCCTTGACCACGCGCGCTGGGGGGCCCGTGTCGGCTGGGCAGGTGCAGGACAAGTTCCGTCTGGACCTGTCGGACGAGGAGGCCGTGCACTACATGCAGAGCCTGATCGACGAGAGCGTCGGAGCCCTCTTCGCCGCCGTCGTGGAGCAGATTCACAAGTTCGCTCAGGTACGCAACGCCCCCCCGCCCGACGTAGGGTGTTTGCGATAGTCACGCTCCAAACAATAATAATATTACATTTATAACGCGTGGCACACATTAATTCGCTGTCAAAGGTACTCATTCTACGAGAGAACGACTCAGAGGCGGAGGAGGCAGCCAGGCGGTTTTGCCGGCGCCATATTGCCACACAGTGCTTCCCGTATCTTACGATGTTATTGGCTAAATAATTAATGAGTGTTCTTTTTTGAAGTTGTGGGAGGAAACTGGAGAACCCGGAGGAAACCCACGCATAACGAGGGGAGAACACACAAACTCCACAGAGAAAAGCGCCCGAGCCGAGATTCGAACCCGGGGGCCTTCTTGCTGTGAGGCGCAGATGTTACCACTGCGCCACCCTGCCGCCCCAATACTCACACCTTTGGGGATAGCCGTGTCGAGCGCTCATGTATTAATTGCTCGATAACATCATAAAATATACGACTATGCATCTGTAAAATGTTGGCCAACCGCATGGCTGCCTCCCAGCCTCCCCGCGCGGTTTCAACACCGCGTCTCCGAGTCGTTGTCTCTCTCTTCGACATCGAACGAACGGGCGCGCCGCGTAGTAACACACCATCATTTTTATTGTTACCGAGCGTGGCTGCATCCACTAACGGCGTGTCTCGGTCTCCGTTTCCCCCCCGTGTCGCCCTGCAGTATTGGCGGAGGTGAAGCGGCTCCGGCGCAGCGCTATCTTTCGCGAGAGACACGCTCGCTCCGCATCGCCGGGCCGATTTAACGGCCGCACCGTTGCCGATTTAAACAACAACGAAAAAAACTCGCCCGCCGCCGCCGCCGCCGTAGCAGCAGCCGTTTCACTTTAATTTACTCCAGACGTTGCCACTCGCGGAACCAACCGAAGCGTGAAATTGCCCGCATTTTTCCGCGCTGGGGAAAGTGGCTTGCCACATTAGCATGTTAAACTGGGCAGGCGTCGCAAGTCGATGGCCCGTTGTACGTTCGCCATCCGTTATTGTGTTTCGTATCGCGATTATTTCTTTTTACGTTTCTATCAGTGTTTGAGTTGACGCTCGTGTCTGTGATGAGTGCTCTAGGAGGTATCCGCGCGGGTGATCACGTGCTCCCGTCGTGCGCTACAGCGTGGTCCAGATGTCTTGTGACCCGCACACGTCCCGTTGCTTTATAAAGCTCCTTTGGTATACATTCATTCAGTCATTGTCAGAAAACTGCTTGATCCTGTACAGGGTTGCGGTGAGCCAGATAGGCTCCGGCTTTGGTATACAACAAATATAAATGTACTGGTGTAGTTTCAGGAGTGCCGAGCGATGGAATGGTGTTCTAACGACAGTGAATGGTGTTCTAACAGTCACTTGTGAAAACCAGATTTAACGTTAAGTACAAACATCTAGATTTATTTAACTCGGGAGCAGCTGTTTCGGGATAGCCGTGTCGCGCGTTCCGCCTCTCCCCTTTGCGACATTTTGCGCCCCACGTCGGAGGCATCGTCGCGAAGGAGAAAGGTGGGACGCTCGACACGGCTATCCCGAACGAGCATCTCCTAAGAGTGACCTTCACGGAAATAAGTATTATCCGTCTCAGATTACGCGTGGCCAAACTTATTATCGTTACGTTTAAACGACGCTTTGCCGCGGTGTAACCGTTCACGCCGTCGGCTCCCGACGATTAACTTAACGTTGCACGAGTCACAATGGCTGAAACGCGTTGTGCACAAAAACATTTCCGTTAATAATTATTTACAGCGGCTGTTTTGTAACTTTTACATCAGCAGGATGATTACGGCGACCTAACGGTGAACAACGTAACGGTGAGCGGCGCGCGGCTCCAAGTCCAGAGGTCGCCGGATAGAGTCGATCTCCCGGCGCGGCGGTTGAAACGGTGCCGCGTGTTTCTTAACCCCCTTTCCCGCAGGGGGGTCGCGACCCACCGGTTAAGAGTGACGGCTCTAGAGAAGCTCTCTAGAGATGTAGAGGGGCTGTCTAGAGCCCCCCCTAGTGGAGACCCGTCCACCAGCAGTGCCGTGAGTGAGACGTTGCGGGGCTGCACCTGTTAGTTGGTGCGAGAGGCTTATCCACTCGGGCGGGCGTCGTATTTACACAGAGCTGAAAGAGACATTTGGCTAAAGTTATCTCACATAATACGCAGGTTTTAAAATTACAAAAAAAAAACCGCGCGAAGTGACGCTAACACCTTCGCGCAACGATTTTATATAACGCCGATTGCGAGCGCCAGATCCGCCAAGCGCTGACTGGTTCGGCGTAAATTGGATCGCGAGGCGTAATTGTAACCCGTAATTTCCCGCAAGGTCATACCACAGCCGACATCTCCCACCCGCGCGCCCGCGTGTGCGTGCGTGTGTCCGGAACATCTCGATTTGTCGAGCGTCAATAAAAAAGGGGCCTTGTTGTGCTAAGACCCGTGGTGAGAAATGCTGTCATTGTGTACACGGTGTCCTAGCAAGGTATTGCAAACATTCAGACAACCGGCCTTGCCTTTTTATTCACCGTCGTTGGGGCCCGCTGCCTCCTATAAAGCGTTCGTGGTTTATTGTCCCGTCGCCCGAGCAGCAAGGAGCCGCCGTGTTTCCATGGCCTGGTGTCGCTTGAATGGGGCTCGTTTACGACCATCTCTCTTGACTCGATAACGTGCGGCTTGCTTTTAAAGTGCACTGAATTAGGTTTGTCGCGGCAGCTTGTTGTGTGAGAATTGCTCTGCCGCAGCTGCTCTTTCGGGTTAGCCGTGTCGCCGGGCGTTCCTCGATTAGTAAGGTTTTTCACGTGAACAAAACGTGTCGATTCTTTACTCCTGTCGTGGGTTCACTCTCCAACATACCGGTGTGCTGAAGCAGTAAAGAATTGGCACGTTTTTTTCCCGTGACAAACCTTAACTAATGGGCTGTCGGGTGGAGGCGGGTTTACGACAATAATAATTTTTACGTTACCTAACTCATTGACAGAGCTATACCACGGGTAAGATCGGTCACGAAAGCCTTCGCGTTAAAAGTGAGCTAATCAGTTCCGCATGCTTGCTGAAACTAGCCTAATGCGGTCGGTTAAAATTAATCCGTGAGAAAGTCATTATTTTCCTTGCCCGCTCCTTCAAATATTTTACATACGGCTTGCCCACAGAGAGAGAGAATTTGTTTTAATAAGTAACTTGTCGGTTGAGTGGTTTAAAAAAAAAACCCACTAAACCGAGAAAAAAGGTGGTACAGTAGTTGTAACTACTTATCACTGTGTTATACCTCGTACCCGCCAACCGCAGTAATAAAAAACACGCACAAATACCTTTGCCCTGGGCGAGTGGACTTGCGCCAATGCGGTACTTACGCCACAATAAAATATTACTATCAGAGTGCGCTATATATATACACACACGCGTATGCATAAGATGGGCAAACACGTCGCTAAAATTTAACCGTCGATTTAATATGTAGGGGAGTTTTTTTTCTTGTTTTATTGTCCTCAAGGGTGCGGACGGGAGGCAATGACTTTACCGACTCATGTGTACAAGCGTCAGTTTCCTTTAAACCAAGGGGTCTCCCCGCCAGTCGATCACTGTCAACGGGTCGATAAGCAGGGTCTTTAACAGTCGATATGAACGTTTAAACGTATGTAGAGAGACACAGAGATTACATAGAGACTCGTAGAGACATATAGAGATAGTGTGCTCCAAGCACGGGTGTCGCACCGCGTTAGAGATAGGAGTCGGTGTTAGAGATAGTGTACAGCACCCACAGGTAGAGTGCCGCAAGCACAGTGACACAGGTGTCACACTAAGAATAGGTGAGTGTTAGGCATAGCGTACGTTTTCTCGAGTTTTAGTAAGGTAGATATTTTAAGGTTCGATCGTGTGTTCCGATTGGAACCACACACAGTGATCTTGTGTTTACAAAGGTTGGATTGGAGACCCCCTTCCTTAAACACTAACCGTCGTTATTTTATTTTCAGCTATAAACACTCTTTAAGCAGGTGGACGTGTCTTGTTTTGGGAGAATGCCGCACGGCCTGGCGTGGTGTTGGTCTGTTCTTCTATGTGCCCTCTGCTTCTCCGTGACGCCTTCCAAGGGACAAAACGAAAGTGAGTATTGGATCACCGACCTTGTGTGTGTATGTGTTTTTGTTTGTTTATATACAAGACAAAGATCCCACGTTTAGCCTTAACAGACTGTAGGGTCAAGTGCTGTTAGCGAGTAGCACCTATGAAGCTCAACACGGCACACGACGGGGTGGGTGACCATCACCACGCCCGGCCGCCTTTGTCTCCCTATTGGTGATGTTCACACACCGCACTCGCTGATTTGTTGCTGATTTTCCGTTCTCTGTCGTCGTTGACATGTCGTTCTCTCCGCCGCCCTGTGCAGCGCTTTGTGACCCTCGGGTGAAAAGCGCTTCTTCTTCTTCTTTGCGATTCTTCGAAGCACGATGGCTAGCTTCTGGACATCGTCGTCTTTCAGCTTGGCTTCGAAGTGTTTGGTAGAATTCGCAGGCAATACCAAGTACTACCTGACAGGGATCGCGACGTGAACGCTTCTACCTTGACCCCCAAAAGCGCTCAATAAATGCTATTATTATTACCGCACTCGCTACTCATTTGAGAACTACATTTGGAGAGGGGGGGGGTCACATGACATCTGGACCACCCCGTCCGTGTGATGGCATGGGCTGGCGTGCCGCTCTCTTCGTGTGTAACCCGAGAGCTGCCTCTCTTTCTTTCGAGCTCCGACAAATCGTGTCGGAATTCCTCTCGCCACGTGTTCGTGATGATGGGGTTTTTTTCTCTAAGGTCGGGCTGCTGCCTTTGTTTTGACACGCGCGCCGCACCGCAGGCATCTCGGCTTTAAGATTAACGGGTTTAAAACAAAAAAAAACCCTTTAATACGTATCGGCTTTCCTGCGTGTTACGATAGTATAATTGATGGTTGCTTCCCAAAGCTGTTCTCTCGTGATAGCCGTGTCGAGAGATCTCTCTATCTCTCGTTCGCGGCGTCTCGCCTCCCGCGTTGGAGGCATCGTCAGGCGTTTGTTTTGAAAAGCAACCGTCACGAGTCGAGCCGTGACAAACCTACCATCAGTAGGGATTGTATCGTTGTACCGACGTGGGCTTCCGACGTGGCAGGCGAAACGTCGAGAAGGACGGAGGGACAGCGCTCGACATGGCTATCCCGAAAGAACAGCTACATCTCGGCACATTGTTAAATCGATACTAATGTAGGGGGGGGGTGGCGTCTGGTAATAACCAAGTGATGGACACAGTGCTGTGCGTGACCCAATCATCATCACGCCACTCATTTAAGTCTCCACGGTGTGTTCAGCCCCCTCCATCCTCCCTACACCCCTCCACCTCCCCCCTTCCTCCCTCCCTCCCTCCAGCCGTCTGCCATCTGTCTTCAATCACGCGGCGCACTCACAAGGAAATGGCTGTTGAGTCCAAGGCAATCTGTACTGTGGGTTTTACTATTACACGTTACCTCCTTTATTTTGACTCCCGACCGCATGAATGTCGCTGGCCTCTCTGATCTTCTTTGCTATTTGAAGTGCCCCTTGGGTGTTTTTATTTGTAGTTTCTCCCGCTGAGCAATGCTTATATATCAACCCCCGACCGGGCATTGCATTACCAAATATATATATAATCTGTATCCCTCATCTTCATTCCAACATTATCTGGGGGGGGGGCGTCTATATGAAATAGTTGTGGCATGTAGGATCTTTAATTCGGCTAGCCACGTGCTGTTTTGTTTTCTAAAAAAAATATTTTAAAAATCGATGTTACTGATGTAGGTTTTCACGGCTCGATTCATGATGGTTGCTCTTCAGAGCTGTTCTTTCGGGATAGCCGTGTCACTGAGCGATCTCCCTCTCTCCCTCGCAACGTTTCGCCTCCCGCGTTGGAAGCACCCAGAGGATGCTTGAGGATGCTTCCAACGTGGGAGGCGAAACGTGAGAGGGAGAGAGCTCAGTGACACGGCTATCCCGAAAGAACAGCTCCAAAGAGCAACGACCGTAAAAAATCGATGGAAAAAAAATATCCACGTTTGATTTTTCTTTTCTCACCGGATTGAAAAAAAACCACTATTTGAATGTGCCGCAGAGCTGGGTTGTCTGTGGTTATTCAAGTGGGCAATTACTGGTTACTCCACCAATTATCGGTTCGTTTGCTCGACCTAATTGGAATAACACGCGGAAATCAGTCTGGGAAATAAAGTCTCGCAATTTCCCCACGCGTGCCGCTGGACGGGAGCTGCCGAGCGCCGCTTGGTGTTTGATGGTTGCTCTTCAGAGCCGTTCTTTCGGGATGGCCGTGTCGAGCGATCTCCATCATCAGACGTCCCCAACGTGGGAGACGTAACGTTGCGAGGCAGGAAGGCCGCTCAGTGACACGGCTATCCCGAAATAACAGATCTGCAGAGCAACCATCGTGAATCGAGCCGTGAAAAACCTACATCAACACTCGGCGTTTCTCTATTTTTAACAGCTGAGCGTGGCTTGTAAGCTGCTTTGGAGGCACAGGGGCGTTGTTAAACAGCCACAAAACCTAGTCGATTATAAACTCGCGCTCAGCTATCGATCAAATATCCCAGCTCAACTTGGCAGGTGACATAATGAGCCACCTTGGGCCGCGTGTCTATTTTTCCCCAGGGGTGTCTGGCACACCAGCAGTCAGTCTCCCGCCGAACGGATCGTTCCCACACACCCTGACACTAAGCGGTTAGGGGCTGGATGATAGAGGGAATGATTCTCACCCCCTTCCAGAGTTTTGATGAATTGCCTCGGGGATCAAGGTAGAAGCGTTCATGTCGCGATCCCTGTCAAGTAATACTTGGTATTACCTGCAAATTCTACCAAACACTTCGAAGCCGCCGAGCTGAAAGACAACGATGTCCAGAAGCTCAACAGATGCCAGAAGCCCCTCAATATGGAGCAAGACGAGAGGCGAATGCCCGCCACCTTTAAGGCCAGCACTGACTATTATTTCTCTAAATGTTGAAGGGCTGTCTGCAACTAAAGAAGAAGTTGTTGCAATGGGAAACTGTCGTAGAACCATCACCCTTCGAAGAATCGAATCGAATTCGAAATGAATCGCCTAGAGTTGATTTGATTCAGAAGTCAATTCTCAACACAATGTTTTCCGGCCACGCGATCCTACTCGCGGTACCGTTTTGATGAAAACAAAGCCAGGAATTACCTTCGAATCCAGTGTATTGAAGACCTGTCTGTCCCTGGGTGTTGCCTAACTCACAGCAACCCGTGTCTAGGAGTGTTATACGTCCAAACGGCAAAATGCCGCAACAGCCTAACCAAAGCCATTTGTCAAAGATTCTACAGGGTGGTCCAGATGTCTTGTGACCCCCAGCATTTAATCGATCCTTGATTTTTTCCCCCCCCCCCACCATTTAACTCATTCATTTCTGTATCGATGTAGGTGTTCACGGCTCGATGCGTGGGAATTGCTTTCCAAAGCTGTTTTTGAATCTCGGAACGACGGACTGACGATGCCTCTTACGCGGGAGGCGAAACGTCGCGAAGGAGAGAGGGGGGAACGCTCAGTGACACGGCTATCCAGCAAGAGCAGCTTTGAAAAACGTTAATTCATGTTCAGAAAATGCTTAATCCTGTAACAGGATTGCGGGACCTTCTTGCTGATTCGACGTACAACACTGCCACCTCTCGATTCCACACTCACACTACACACGAGGGGGGGCAAGCCGCCCAGGCGCGTCGCAGCCGCGCGTGTTGCAGGCAATAGTGTGGGGGGGATTGAATCGTGTTTCTGTGAAAGTGCGGGTGTCGCAACACCCCCTCACTCCCGCCCACGGTAACCTTCCCATCGTTGTTGGGTCACCGCAGGGTCGTTCGAGTGCCGCCTCCCGCACCAGCTGGGCTCCCGCAGCCGCAACGGCGCCCGAAACTCGGTGCGCTTCGCCTACAACGCCTCCAGCGGCGCCTGCTCTCTGGTGTGGGTGCCCGCCGCCGCTCCGCCGCCGCTTGGCGCCACGGTGGGCACTGTGGCCGGCACCCGGGCTGGAACGCGGGCCGGCACCCCGGCGCTCGGCACCGTCGCGACCGACCCCCCTCCGTCGGGCGACAACGCGTCGCTCTTCACGTCTGACCGCGCCTGCATGCGGAGCTGCTCGCGCGAGGGCTCCGTTCTCTACCCGCAAGGAGGTGACGCACCACCGACCCCGCCAGCTTCCCTGAGATGATCCAGGCGCGTCGCAGCCGCCGGTGTTGCGGGTGTTCTTCTTCTTTTCGATTCTTCGGAGCGTAACGGTTATATGACAGTTTCCCATTTCTCTACACGGTTTGCATTTTTATTGAACTCTGCAAGGTGTTTTGAGCTGCAGAGGTTGGGTAGTAGAGCGCAGACGAGGCAGTGTTCCATGGTATGGTCTGCTTCTCCACATTCACAGGTGGTTGGGCCGGTCTTGTAGCCCCATCTCACACCCGCACTTTCACAGAAACATGATTCCATCCCCCCCACTTTTTCCTGCGACACCCGCGGCTGCGACGCGCCTGCTGAGATCGACAGCCGGGTTAGGGTTGCCACCCGCCACTTTGTGGTTGTTATTTTTCAAGGATTGTTTGGCCTCGTTTTTGAGGAGGCGGCTGGCCTGGAAGGCGGTGTACACGGAGCCATCCATCCATCGATTTTAAGAAACCGCTTAATCCTGTACAGGGTCGCGGTGAGCCGGAGCCTATCCCGGCAGACACAGGGCGCAAGGCAGGGGAACACCGAGGATGGGACGCCAGTCCATCGCAGGGCGCCTGGGGGAAATTTAGTCAGTACGCCAATTAACCTGGCAGCATGTCTTTGGACGGTGGGAGGAAACCGGAGTGCCCGGCGAAAACCCACGCGGCCACGGGGAGAACGTGCAAACGCCACACAGAACGTGCACCCGAGCCGAGATTCGTACCCGGGACCGTCTTGCTGTGAGGCGGCAGCGCTACTCGCCGCTGCACCACCGTGCCACCCGCCTATGTTAATTGTCCTGCCAATATCCCCCCTAGACGAGACACGGATAACAATCCATGCCCCTAAACTGATAACCTTACGCGCGTGAGTGTGAAATGTTCTTTCACCGTTAGAGCACATTTTGAACCGAGCGGCTATTATTAATAGTCCATCATATTGTAAAGAATAAAACGTGTGACATAAAGTGAAAGCAGTTCAGTCCGGAATGAGGCAGCGAGGCTATTTAGTGTCTTATAAGTAAGAAAAAAATATAATAATCTCGTTGCGTTAAAATGTACTTGCAAAAGTACTGACAGCCGGTGTAATGAGACCCAGAATTGGAGGAGTTAGCGACGGAAGTGTCAGATTTTCTCAAAAAAAAAAACCTCTTGACGGCAGCGCCCCAGGGGCACGGCTTATTTCCGGAGAAAATGCCCTTTCAGATATCGCGAATAATAATAATAATAATAAATGTTATTTATAACGCTGCGTGGCACGTATGCATTCAATTTCGAAGGTATTAGTTCGAAGAGAGAACGACTCGGAGACGTGGCGAGGAAACCGCAGACGGGCGGAGGAGGCAGCCAGGACGCCTACACACTTCGTCCTATATATCACGATGTTATCGACCAATTAATTAATGAGTGGTTTTTTTTTTAGTTATGGGAGGAAACCGGATGATCCCG